>CM076729.1:3292733-3719313 GCA_038501795.1 Pseudopleuronectes americanus | reverse complement strand
ACGAATGGTAAGAAAAACCCTTACAGATTCAATAGGGCCTCTCACCATTCGGTGCTCGGGCCCTAATAATGAAACTGTTTCATTAACTCCATTTTGTAAACGATAATTTATACTCAAAATACAGGATCAGGGCTCTGACATGGTGGGTTGATGATATGTAAGTGACTTTATGCAACACATGTTGAAACTTCAAAATTATTTCAGATTTATTTATCTTTTCCTTGTGTGTCTGTTATACTCTGTCATTTAAAGTACTTATATAGTTATTATATGACCCACATTCCTGCTGGTTACTGGTTAGTAGTAGTGGTTAGCACTAGTTAAATCTGAGAAAATGAACATAAACATGGAGGGAGCTGTGTATATCAAATACATTTATAGCCAACAATGATTTATTTATTTCAACACAATTATAATACAATAGCTGACTGGGTTGGTTTCACATGGTATTTCATGTCAGATTACAATTTACTGTTACTGAGATTTTACTGGGATTTGGCTGTTTTTTCACTGATGATACATGTGTTAAATTACCTTTATTAATATAAATATGTTGCATAATTTTTATCAATTATGTCGTAAATTTTTTTTATTGTTATTTAAACAAAGTTAAAAGTTGATCACATTTCTGAGGATTTATTCTCAGACATACATCTGCGTTGTCCTGAGCCTGAGCGATAACGATAAAAAAGTGATATTGAACTTAGGCTACAACAGGATCACTCTTACATCTTGTACTTATAATAGATATAATGAAAATGATTAAAATATCAACATTACTCTTACGCTAAGTAAAATACCAGATGTGGTGTGTTGATATTTGTGTCAGACTCTGGTAACATACTTCCAGTGCGCCATCCTGCTCATTGATGTGCCATCTCACTGTAGCAACAATAATTTTACACAGGTTAGTGAGACACTGTGTATACCTTCTCTGCTGCTGTATGTTCAATGTCCTTTAACTGTTTGTGCAGAAAAATTACACTTTTATTTAAAAAGATATATGAGAGCTGACTGTGTGATCACAGCATCACATCCCATGTTTTACAAATGAAGAATTTTGTAGCATGGGCCAATCTTTTACAGTATATTTAATATTTTAATAATACAATCCCCTACTTCCTCTTCGGCACTAACATCAACTAAGTCTCACATTTCTGTCACAACATTAAAACCATTATACAAAACTGTTATGTCAAATAAATTTAGTTATACATAATTAATTAATGCCATATGGATCAGTTATAAGCTATTGATAAGGACCAACGTAACAACTTTAACTCATTAGTGAGAAATTTCTAATGTAATCTTTTGACATTCTGGAATGGTTGTGGCACACCCAATCCCAAATCTGTCAATAAATATATTACAAACAACAGACTATTGTTGCTTTATTATTAACTTATTTACATTTATAAGTTAATCAATATTTTGAGGGGATTTTGCTGATGGCTGTCTGGAAGTGGGAAACCTTCTGTCCTTTGTTAATGTCTAACTATACCTCTACACAAAGTGGCTTATTATAAGGTGTTGCAGAAAAACAAAGCAATCTGTCTGTATTCAATAGCAAAGACATTATTTCGAAAACATCTGTGATACCTATGGCTGCCATGTCTGAGTTTAGAAAATAAAAAAAATGCGTTAAATCCCTAAAAAAGGAGTATGTTAATGTTGACATTGATTTCTAAAGCTGGAAAATCTCAGTAAGCAGATAAACTAACACTTTATCGTTTTGTTATATTGGTTATAAACGGCTAAATATTAATATGACATTGGCAAATGTGATATCAGACACTTACATATAGTTGTGTCAGAACAGTATCTTTTTTATCTAAATCTATAAATACATAAACACATTTTAATTTCCTGGTTGACCATGAAGGAACACTGTGTTCAGAATAATGTCACATCCATTAACATTAATTTCCGCGCTGCATGTATGAGAAAATAAAAAGTCTATAAAATATCAGTAAAAAGTATAATTTATTGAGTTGAATGCAATACATTTACTAAAAATGCAGTAAAAACTAACTGGTTAATATGTTTGCCTTAACATCTTTGATTTTCACAGCTGAATGAACATCTGTCAGTTATTATGTGACCAACTAACATTATTAGCTGGTTTGGTTTGGGGGTCTACAATCATATATGTAATTTATCCATCTAGTTGCTTTTTAGTTTTTTACAATTATCTTAAGTTCTCTCATCCACTAGGTTTTCCTGGGAAAAGCCCCACTGGTGGACACAATAAACACAGCAGCAATAAAGACGACATAACTGTTCACTTTAAAGGCTTTATTTTACACAGATAAAAAAATGCTCTGTATATCGATGGCACATATTTTTACACAGCCATGACAGCCTTAGCATATGATTAACATCTTTACATTCTCAAAGTAAAGTATGTCACAGTGTCACAAATGAAGCTTGTTATTTTATTGAGCTTTTTAACAAGAACCCCTTTAACAGTGACGAGTCTCAGTTTGATTAATAAATATACCTGTAGTGATGGCCGCACACTTTACTTGGTTCAAGAGTTTTGAGGCGAGCAGCTGACGTTCTGCAGTTTGGAATGTGCTATAAACTCTTGTGTCGTCACATGCTAACAACAAATAGCCAGTAATAGCTCAGCCAAACTCACCGACTCTAAAAATGAATGTGCCTGAATTGCCACGCTCCTTCATTGAGAAGCTAATGGGTGGATAATGTGTTGATGTGTGTAGTCGTTTCCTGCTACAGACTACCCGTGTGTGAGCTGTGTCCGCCATGCAGCACCTATTTGTGTATGCTAATGTAGCTAGCATCGGCTAATGTCTGTTGCGCTCAGGAAGCCCCGAGGCCTCCTCTCTGGTCACGTGACGTCAGGCCTATGTGATGACGAGGCGCCCCCTGTCGGTTGATGCTGGGCGCGCAGCACGCAGACGTATCCCCGACTAGAAAAAAGCGCTGTTACATTTGTAGTTTTGAATAATTAAAAAAGTCTTTATAGCAGTTCAACTTATGTTTAGCTGATAAAAACCCTGTGCGCTCCGCGGCGGAGTTAGAAATGAATATTCTTCCAGGGTTATGTCGGTTTTCTTCTTATAAGAAGTGATTCCGGTTCAGTGGGAAGGTTTGAACGCTCTCTGGAAAGTGACCATTGTTGTAATCAGGTCGAGGCTGTTTTCATTTCCACTTGCTGCCTCTCTAGGTTTTCCACGGGTCCGCAGCTGGAAACGGGGCAGGCTTTGTAGTGTGTCATGAAAGAGGTGTCGAGGTAAGTCCCGCATGTGGCACATTCTCCACTCACCGACAATGTTGTTCGCGTTTTACAGAGTCCTGAAGAATAGGCTAAAAGCTAATGCTAGCCAACTGTCACAACAACTAAACAAGGCCTCCAGCCGCGGGTGGTGGGCTAGCTCGCTCGTTTCCCGCTGGGTAGCTGTTCTATAAATGCTCCCAACAAACAAAAACAAATTCACGCGTGGTCTTTGTCTTTGATAAACGTCAACTGCGAAGTCACTTTGGTCGGAATGTGGTTTCGCCATTTCTTCCGTAGCGGCTAGCTAAGGTGTGCTAACATGCTAAACTGGCTAATTTGTTAGCGCTTCCAGCCTGTTTGTAGCATCTCGGCTAACATGTTCTCGCCACCAGCCGAGGTTGAACAGGGGCACATTTCAAACACGTCACTACATTCCATGGTAAATGTGTGTTTCGGGTTTGGTTATCCACACAACTGTAGAGGTAGTGTTGAGATGGTTGTTTCAGTAATATAAGCACGTTGCTGTGATATCGTGTAGCTTCGTGTTTACACATGGTTTCGCGGCAATTGGAATGGGAGGAACATAAACTACCAAACACTGACAATCTTCCACATTCGACCTTAGCAACAACTTGATAAATAATGGCAAATTCTCATCTTTTTCACCACTCGTGACTGAATGAAACCGTGAGACGTATCGGTCAACGTAGCAGCGTCAAGTATCTTTGTGTAGTATACTTCATTTCGTGTTTTGCCATGTTCCCTCGCAGCACCATGCCTGGTGGGCAGCAGCAGCCTCAGAAACACTATGGCATCACCTCTGCCATTAGCCTTGCTCCTCCACGTGATATCGACCACCAGTACACCAAGAAACTCTGCGATGCTATGAAACCCTTTGGGGTATTTGAAGATGAAGAGGAATTGAACCATAGGTGAGGAAGAGTTTAATGTTTTACATTGTATATTTGACCATGCAGCTCTTTGCTGCAGGTGCAACTGCACATGAAAGGGATGCACAGTCTCAGCATAAATATTCACAGCAGCATGTATTGTATTTATTGTCCGCCTACTGTTTTCAGTTGTGTTCTAATATACACATACATTCTATTGTTGTAATTAAATGTATATTCCTTAATGTTTTGACATTTAAGACAGTTGAATTTGTTATTGTGAATATTTGCAGTGTCACTGTCTGGTAAATTAAAGGCGTGGATTAAAAAAGAAGCACCTGCTAATAGTTGTATTTCATTGCAGACTTGCAGTTCTCGGGAAGTTGAATAACTTTGTCAAAGAATGGATCTCAGAGATCAGTGAATTAAAGGTAAGCTCTGTTCCTATGAATCTTTTTTTTTACATTTAATCGGTGGTATAGGATAAATTGTTGAGTCATCAGTGGCGACTGTCCAATCAGAGACTGTTAAATCAAACAACGCAAACAAATCAAATCAAAGTTAATTCTCACATGCACCAATGACAGCGTCATCGGAGCAGTGAAATTCTTATGACATGGCAGGCAACATCTACGCAGTAGACGACTTTACAAAATAGAAAAAAATAACATACTATGTAGCATAACATATAATATAACATTGTAAAAACACTGATTTCATTGTATATGCTACTCTCTTCAACAGAATCTTCCACCATCTGCCATTAGCTGTGTTGGAGGCAAGATATTTACATTCGGTTCGTACCGTCTTGGAGTACATACAAAAGGTACGTGTAGTTTTTATTTTTATGTGAAATTCCTTTTTTCAATGGACAAAAATGCGATCCCTATTCAATATCTGTAACTTGTTATAAAAACACTAAACTTTGCTATATTGTCCTTTTAAACGGAGCTAAGAGAGACGGATGGAGCAGGACATTCATTCCACACTGCATTTGACCCTGTCTAAGCAGGCGTGAATCGTTGTTTTTGATCTGCTTAGTTCACTCTGACCACACTAAATCACGAGGCTGGCATTGTCATATTCATCTGCTATTGAGTGTTTTTGAAAAGAGCATTTTGAGGGTTTGAAAGCAGCGGCAACACTGGCTCACTATTGGCCGAAGGCATTGGTGTGAAAGTGGGCCAGCTTAACACCTTGCTTCAAATAACAAACGCAACACATGATTTTAAAAACGTAATTAATTTTAAATTTAGATGTTTAGCTACCAAAATGATTTATATATATTTACTTCAGCTATATAACCCCTCATCAGTTTTGTATGCTTTGTTTATTGTAGCCAGTTACCCTTTTTGATAAAATAGGTGGGAAATTACATGTGTTCCGTTAAAATGTTTGAACCTATTTATATCGCAACTTTGATGGTTGTGAACTGCAGAGTTACAGTAAAGAAAAGCTTCTGATGGTTCAATGAATAATATTTGTTGATAAAATATGTGCATGCCAACATAATGAACTGAGGCAGTTTCAGTTGTGTTTCACAGATACACCACAGCCAAATTCTTTGCTGCTGTTTTAAGTGAAGTGCTTATCAGAGATTTTTAATGACAAACTTTGAAGTTCCCAAAAATTCTTTCACATATAAAAAACATAACATATAAAAAATTGCTGGAAATTGTCCCCTCAGACACATTTACAACATTACTGAAATCTCCAAAGTATTCAGGAGGGCCCAGCATGCAAGAGGCAGGGCGAACAAATTAATTCTGCTATGGAGATCACATGTTTTTGTTTACACTACATCGCCATCGGTCCTTATCACCAAAAAAATTGACATTTTAGAGGGGGTTCTCTACATGTATTGCACAGCTTTTTCATCCTGGGATAATTTAATTCCTTCAAATTTTTGCGTAGCGTTTTTAACCGCATTATGGATTTCTTGAGTTTTTACTTGGGGTTGGCAGGAGAACCTCCAGAGGCTCTTACTTGGACATTTGCAGTCTCACATAAAGCCCCTCCAGAGCATATAAAGAGATTATCTGAAATTCAGTGCAGCTTTAATGACATAGCTGCCTACCTAGCACAACTACAACCAGAAAATGTACTTATAGTAAGTTCGTGTAAAGTAGTGCTGTAATGCATTGTAAACTTCTCACTGGAGATCAAGAACAGGCGTTTAAAAACAATTAAAGAAATTACATTTTCCCATTATTTTAATTTGATTTTCTTCATGAAGCACCTTAGGCTGTTAGCATGTTATTTCTATAGGATGCACTAAAATCATTATTTCATATTCATTGAAACAGAAACAGAAAAACAGGTCACTGATAATTAAAACGCTGTGATTCAGTTTTTGTATTCCACCAAATACAAGGATGTTAAGTTGTTTTAATGTTGTTCAGGCATAATAAGGTGAAGACATCAGAAAATGTCTTCACTTTTGCCTGCCTTTTTACAGAGTTTCAAGAGATCATACCCAGGCCTTGTTTGTGTGTCTTGTCAGTTCATTGGGTGACACTGTCTAAAGCAGGCGGGGGTTGAATCAGATCGATCCCAGTCGAAAATACTAAAGTTTCTGTGCTTTCTTTTAACTGCTCTACTTGTTAAATGCCAAAAGTTGTTTACTTACACAATCTTTAACCTTGAATGCCGCCGCCTTGCTTAGTCTACTTATCAGATTGTTATTGAAGTCATCAACCTACTGAGCAACACCGACTATACTGATAAACGTTACTGTCTATTACAGGAGCTGATATTGATGCCTTGTGTGTGGCTCCACGTCACGTAGAGAGAACTGACTTTTTCCAGTCTTTTTTTGAGAAATTGAAACAACATGAAGAAATCAAAGACTTGAGGGTAAGTCTGGTCCATTTTTCAACAATTGTCATTATAGCACAAGGCAAAAAAACAATGTATCTGTAGGCTTCAATGTTCCCTTAATTAATTTAGAGAGTAACTGCAATGTTTGGACGTTAACCCAATAAAGAGGCTCTTGTTTTATCTGAGCCGTAAAGTCGTGATCATGTAAATTCGAAGATTTCAGTGTAGAGGATGACGTCACATGCGTCATTGTTCCCAGGGGGAAAAGCCATGCTCTCTCGTCCACTCTCCTGCGAAATTATCAACTATATGTAGCCTTTTTTACATTGCTGAATTATGTCTGTGTGATTGAGTCTAACTTTGATAACATATAGAATTAAGAAAGGATGTCACCAGAGTTGTATAGTGACTGTAGTAACACCCAGGAAATTAGATTACATGTGGTTGCGACTCTGGAGTTACATGTTTGACTCTTGGAGACACAATCTCCAAAGTCACATCAACACTATTTTGATGTTAAATGAATAATAAAGTTCCACTGTAAATTGTTTTTATCTCTTAGAAACCAAACCTTGGTTAACACCTCTTTCAGATGATATTCATTATCATTAAATGATAATGTCAGTCTGCCATATTACTGTCTTGTCCAAGATTTGTTTTTGATATTGTCTGTCTCTCTTTGTTAAGGCTGTCGAGGATGCTTTTGTACCAGTGATAAAGTTCAAATTTGATGGAATAGAGGTAAGTTACTGAGATAACTATTTCATTTTGATAAGCCTCCACGTCAGCAACAGCCAGTGGCCCGGCAGCTTATGTTTTCAGGTTGTCTGTCCGTCCCATTCCTGCGAACACGGTATCTCAGGAGAGATCAAGGTCACAGTGACTTCAAAATATATATTTTTGGCCTCCTGATATCTCTAACCTGCTTGAAGGAATTTCTTCCACTTTTGATCAGTTGTGACCTGGACTGAAAGAAAGTGATTATGTTTCAGTTGTCAAAGGTTACAGGGACCTTTTTTATAGGAATCTGGTATACATAAGTCCTCAGTTAATTGGCCCTGACCTAGTTCTGACCTCCCCACATGGATATACTAAATGCAGACTATTCATTAATGACATGATGCCATTTTGATTTTATAGGCACTGTTTTCAGTATCTGGTGTAGTGAACTTGAAATATTGTCTACTACAGAAGCCTTGTAAAGAAAAATGGTTAAGATCTTTATTTTGGTCAAATTTTAATAAATATAAAAGTTTTTTGAAGCAAACATAGGTAATATAGGACACAGGTTGGTGCCTGACAACATGACTGCTCTTCCAATGTGTTGCTTCCTTGTCTAAAGTAATTAAACTCTTAACATGATAGACAGAATATAAGATTAATATCTTGAACCGTCTCCAATACCTACTTTCTCTCTCCGTCTGGGCAGATTGACCTGCTCTTTGCCAGACTGGCCTTGCAGTCCATTCCAGACAACCTGGACCTAAGGGGAGACTCCATCCTGAGAAACTTGGACATTAGGTGTATTCGCAGCCTTAATGGTACGTTTCTTTTCCACAGTGACCGTGTACATAAGTACAATAATTGTTTGTAATACACCACATTTGGCAGGTATATGACAAAATCTGGAACTTGAACCATATCAAATTGTGAATTAACTCGCATATTTTAATGTACTGTTTTAATGAAATGAAAATGAAAAAAATATTTTACCCATTTTAAACTGTTAAAACACTTAAGTGTGGGTTGCCACAAATAAATGAATGTTTGGGAAACACTGGTGTGATGCTTGTTTGAGATTTATGACGTTTTGTTTTAGGGATGTCACGATACAAAACTTTGGTGTCATGATTATAGCCAGAGGAAATATCAAGGCTTCAAGGTTTTCATGATTATCGATTACTTTAGAAAGGATAATCACACACAAGAAGCAATATATAGCTAATAATATACCTAATGAACTTAAATATTTATTATTATCAACTATTATTTCCAGTTAGTTTTTATAGTCTAACCTGTGTTTGTGTCAGCTTGTCAGCTGGAGCTGGTCAGAAACCGAAAGGCCAGCATTAGTGGAAATAAGGCTGTTAAAACAGTCCACTCTTCTCATCTAACTTTTCAGTGGCTCGCACACACAAACACAACGTGGCCCCCGAGAGGCAGGACACCATATTTAGATATCGTAGTTTTTAGATTTCCTACGGTTTTGAAACCATGGTTATATTAAAATCGGCTAAATCCCGACATCCTTATTTTGTTTAATTCCAGGCTGTAGAGTGACAGATGAAATTTTGTACCTGGTGCCAAACAAAGAAAACTTCAGGCTGACATTGAGAGCCATCAAACTGTGGGCGAAACGTAAGTGAATTCAAAATATTTCAGATACTTTAACAACTGTTTTTCTAATCTAACTGCATGTTATTTCATCAAGAGTCCTTTTCAACGTATCTTTGGCATATGAACTCTAGGCCGTCATCAGTTTTACTCATCAAAAACTGTTGTTACAACGTAAAATATAAATGCCTTAAAAAAGGCTAACACATTTATCTTAACCTTCTCCAGGTGTTCTGATTTCAATGTATTTTTGAAAACATCACTTATTTCATATTTGGGTAACCCCATTATTTCATTTCATGATGGCTTCATTATAGTGTGTATAGATGTTTTCAGACATGACTTGCGGGTAAACTGTAGAATTGGGTCCAGAGTTTACCCATGGTTTGCCTTTTAGACATGCACAACACAGTGGGAGGTTTTCTGCACGGGCGCATTCACAACCGCGACAAATTCGCTGTATTAGTCAGACGAGAGGTGGTGCAGCAGACAGAGGCAGTGTTGAGGAATATTTCTGGAAGCTGGTGAAAGGAGAACTCGGGCAGGAACTGATGCCCCCCCAAAGTCTGAAGATGTCTCCCACAACATCCCCATATATCTTCCTCTACTTGCATCACCAATTCCAACAGCACAGAATTGCTGTCATTCTGTTATATGTAGGTGTTTGCATTGGAATTAGACAGGCACTATTCTCCTGTACAGATATAATATTATATACCTAATATATATTGGCATCTACAGTAATGTGTGAGGATGGTCAAAAAAAATTTTTCAGTCCCCGTCTTCACTAGCATTTCCTCCTCCAAAAACAAGTCTGCTTTAACCGAGTCTAGTTTCCAGTGTTACACTAGTTCCAGCGTGAGCCATTTCTGTTACAAGAGGAAAGGCAGATTTAAAAAAAAATGCACCATCATTTTCCTGTTATGGTTTGTTAATGATAGACTCACTTCCTTTTGTCTTGTAAATCGAGCCTTTACTTTCAAAAGAGATGTCATACCTGGTGTCAGTTAGAATTGTAAAGTGAAAATGCTTATAGAGAATCTACATTTACTCCAGCATGATAAGTTAAACCATAGGCTTGTCGTGATCTGTCATGTGACTGTAGGTCGTGGGATCTACTCCAACATGCTGGGGTTTCTGGGTGGAGTGTCGTGGGCCATGCTGGTGGCCAGGACCTGTCAGCTCTACCCTAACGCTGTAGCCGCCACGCTCGTGCACAAGTTCTTCCTGGTTTTCTCAAAATGGTGAGAATGTGGCTCTTTACAACTCTAACTTTATTTTTGTCCTTTACCACTTGATGGCAGTATTGCACATCCTTCTACAGTCACAGGTGTTAGAATTCAAAATCAAAACAAATTGATTTACTACATTTGTGATTTCCATTCTGCAGGGAGTGGCCAAATCCTGTTCTTCTGAAGCAGCCTGAGGACAGTAATCTGAATTTACCCGTGTGGGATCCCAGAGTGAGTATGACATTAGTGATTCCTTTCCACATCTTTAAAATGTTGCTATGCCCCTGTTATGTGTATTTCTAAAAAACACAGGTAATAAAGTTTGTTTATTCTTTTTCAAAGTTGGCTCAACAGAAATGAGTACAGCTACCTGTATTGTCTCTTATTTCATCTTTCCTTATTCCTCTGTTCTCATGTGACCACAACATTAATCGGGTCCCCCCCTTCATGAGTTCCAATGCTCTTAAGTCTGCTTGGAGGACGCTTCCCCAGAGCAACTCGGGCTAGGAAGACTTCCCACGTGGACGTCTTTTATCAGACAGACACATCCCTTCAGTTAAAATGCAATAGTCCAATTGTCAAAGCAGTCAAATACCTGTGTGGACAGGTTAATAATAGTACTGTGTGCACTGCAGTAAATACTTGTTAAGAGCTTGCTCTTCTTGTGTCTTCTTGACTTTCCCCTATCCCTCTTTATGTCATTAACTCTTATTTAATGTGCTCCTAGTCAAAGAGCAGGAGAGACTCTCAGTCTGAATGTTTGTTTTCTAGGTCGGACTTCCCTTTATATATGTTTTGACTTTGTTTTTAATATCAAATTTACCCAAACCAATTTGTCTATTTTATAAACTGAAAAACAATTCTGGTCATTAAAATTGCTGTGTCATGTTTGTTGTGTCCCTTCAGCAATAAACACATTTTAATTGTCTATTGTTGTCATTTCCATTGAGTCACAGTAGAGCCAACTATCACTATGCATTGGGCAGAAAATTATAAAGATCTTTTATTTTTTTCCTCTCTATGTTTTTACTATGTACTATGAGACATTGCCCACATAAAATATAGTTAATTTTGTTTTCTTTTTATTATGAAAGTACAGACTTACTTGTGATCTGTCTGTATACAGGTTTTTTCATAATTTGTTGAGGCTCAATGTGAACATGTATTATTTATAATTATACTGGACGACATTAAAATACAATGGGTGAATCTAATTGTACTAACGCTGCAGACCATTCATGCATAGTACGACTGGTACGGCATATAATAAGTACTAAGTAGCAGTTCAGCTACATATGGGTGGTCGGCTGTGCAGTCTTCATCAGTAAGCCCAGATGATTTAAGAGAGGGAACCGCAAAAATATTGACTTGATTCCTCCTCCTTTGCATTAATCGAGGAGTGCAACTTTAAGGCAGTAATGTGAATTGGGATGTACAGTGCATGGACGGGATTGGGAGTGTGGCACTGGGGGACAGTGCTCATGAAGGCTCATTTCCTGCTGTGAAACCAATCTTGCTCCCCTGTGCCGTGATTGTAGGTGAACCCGTCTGACAGATACCACTTGATGCCCATCATCACGCCTGCCTATCCCCAGCAGAACTCCACATACAATGTGTCCACGTCAACACGCACCATCATGAGCGAGGAGTTCAAATACGGTAAATCAGCATGCATATATGAAATGGCACTGAAAAAATAGAATTCATACCAAATAACCATGTGTGCATGTGTTTGTCATGAACAGGCCTAAGCATCACAGATGAGATTCTTCAGGGAAAAGCAGAATGGCCTAAACTCTTTGAGCCACCAAACTTTTTCCAAAAATACAAGTAGGTATTGAATTTGTCAATCATAAATAAAACATGCAGAGCTGTATCAAGTCACTGTGGAAAGAAGCTGCCTGGCTCACTTTAGAAGGAAACAGTTTTTGTTTTTTTCCCAACCAGCTCATTGTTTTGAAGACACGGCAGATTTGACTCATCCTGACTGTGGTGCTAGAGTTGGATTGACTCATTTTGTTTATGAAAGTTCCTCCCACACATACACCTCAATTACCACAGCTAAGTTCTAGGACAGGTTCTGTAGGAGCTTATACTCCCCAGTTGGAGCTTCGTGAGTCAACTGAGCACTGGTGTGGTCATGGTTTTCGTTCCACCATGTAACAACAAACTGCACAATCAAAAGGATGTAAATGTGAGCCGAGATTGATGAATCCTGCAGCCCAGTAAAGATGAAAAGGGGTCACAAGATCTTTATGCCAGCACAGCAGAACTGCATCAAATACTGACTTATGACAAATGTTTTCACTATACAGCTGAGTAGGATACAGCAAATGTTTCTTAGATGTTGATTTTCTGTTTTGTGCTGCAGGCATTACATAGTTCTGACTGCCAGCGCATCCACAGAAGAAAACCACTTAGAATGGTGAGTGTCACTGGATTTCTAGTAGGTCTACAAATACCACCATTCCTTATCGTGCTTAATGTGAATTGGTGTGTTTCAACTGTGCCGACTGGCACAGTAGTGCAACTGACTGTACATTAGTATTGTGAATCTAACTCATCTCCATCTCACTCATGAGTACATCCTGGCGTTTTTCCTCAGGATCGGTCTTGTTGAGTCAAAGATCCGTGTTCTGGTTGGAAACCTGGAGAGGAACGAGTACATCACCCTAGCTCACGTCAACCCACAGTCCTTCCCCGGGTCCAAAGAGAACCGCAATGAGTGAGTGTACTTGTATCCAAGCATACAAACACACGCTGCACACATTATACAAAGATAAATTTCTGGAATAGGAAAGATGTGTGTGCGTGCGGATGCTACTCGTGCAAATCAGTGAGTCAAGAACGCCTTTGTTGTCAAAGGTCTTCAGACATACACACGATATTCATTGTTTTCATTTCTAGAATTGTTGGAGCAAAACGATATTACTTTGGTCTGCAATTAGCATGAAATAAACGAAGTGAATAAAAGTTTTAATTTTAAACTGTTACGTTTTCTGCAACAGGAACGACTTTGTATCCATGTGGTTCATCGGGATTATCTTCAAGAAAGTGGAGAATGCAGAGAGTGTGAACATTGACCTGACGTACGACATCCAGTCCTTCACAGACACTGGTACGTCCTCATATCACTTAGCTTTGACTGTGTGTATTAGATGGTTAGAATGAGGCTAGATTATGGTGATAAACTCTGAAGTCAATGCTGTTAATGCATGAGTTCATGGACAGTTTCTGTCTTTTTAGATTTTTTACCACAAAATGAATAGTGACTTTTCAACACTTATTTCTAATCACATGCATTATCATTTCTGGTAGCAGACCAGAAAATAACATCAAAACCTTTTCCTAATAGTAATTTGAACTTAAATTAACTATGGCATGGAAATAAAAACATTTCAGCACAACCAACTTTCTGCTCAAGTCAAGACAGAAAAGATATTTCAGAAATATTTGTATCCCTTAAATATTGCCCAATCCTCCGCACTGTCCATTAGTTTTTCTCAGACAGATAGATTAAAATAAATATTTGCGTAGTCACCCAGCAAGAGGAAGTGCTCCAGTTCCAAGGTGTCACAGAAGATGAAATAGCCAGCACACACATGGCCATAGTATCAAGAAAGTGTAACGTGGAAAAAATGTTCAGCGAACCTGAACGTGACCTGTGTTGTTCTCTGTAGTGTACAGACAAGCCAACAACATCAACATGCTGAAGGACGGGATGAAGATTGAAGCCACACATGTAAAGAAGAAACAGCTCCATCAGTATCTTCCTCCTGAAATGGTGCAGAAGAAGAAGAGGGTGAGATATCTTCCTCAGCACGTCGGGACAAATCTATTATCATTTTTCAATGCACCAGAGATTTTGTCTTAATATTTTGCCTCATGTTAAATTGTCTGTTTATTTCCCCCCTCTCCCCTTCATGCAGAGCATGGCAGAGTTGAACCGCAGCTCTAACGGTGGGAGCTCGAAGCGGATCTCTCTGGACAGCAGTCATCTGGACAGCTCCAGAGACACAGACTCAGGGACTCCCTTCAACTCCCCACCTGAAAAACCCTGCAAACCTGCATCCGACACCGATGACAGGTATGTTATATTTCTGACTTGTGCTTTTCCCTTCCTGTTATTCTGCTCATCCTGTGTTGATGCTTACCAATAATCTTCCTTTTTTCAGTGCCAGCCCTCCCAAGCAGCTTTTTGAGGAAGGCTCTCCAACACCCAGTGCCGCCGCAGCTGCTGATGACCAGGGCATGTCTATCCCTGTAATAGGCTCAAGTGAGTTTTACAGTGACTACTACAAAGAAATTATTGCATATAAACAAAATTGATTCCTGTAGTAGGTTGTTTATTCTATATTTGGAAATTGTGTGGTCATGTCATATTTAGGCTACTTTACAGTCCAATATCCCTGCCACCATGTACATACATGATAAGAAATCAGGGTTTTTCATGGGATCTGAAAAGGTCTACAGTCTACAATGTAAAAATTTGACCTAGAAAAAAGCTTTTATGAGTTAGAAAATGCAAAATTTGAATAAGGTCAAAGTACATTGTATGGTATTCCTTCATATCTGTCATACTCTACAGAGATATAACTTTTCCTTTGTTTTGGTCTTAAAAACTCTTAAATGTCACAAATACAAATCTAGAGAGCTGTATTAATTCATGTTTGTTCCTCATCGTGAAGAGCCTGCAGGGTAAAGCAAAGCCTGCCTCCCCACCAGCCAGCAGCAGTGTGGAGCCCAACGCCGCCAGCAGCCCCAAAGAGGAGCCCAATGGGCTGGATGACTCCATCGATGAAGCTCCTGCCAATAGACCACCATCGCCTACACAAGAGGACCTGGCCAAGAAGCCAAAAGACACCGAGGTCAGGAGGGTGTTCCCAGTTCAGGACAGGTGTCAACAGTATGAATGTGTTAGGATTTAAACTAACCGGGATGTACTGCTGTCATTGTATTTGCTGCAGGTGGTGCCCGTTGATGACTCTATATTTAAGGAGCCATATCCACCATCCTCTGACTCCAGTGTGCATGGAGATGGAGCCGATACTGTAGGTGTCATCTCCAATCTACCTTAGTTAACTGTTTATGTAAAGACGGAAAGATAATGAATGTATTTACTCACATGTTGTCTCCTCCCAATTAGACTCCACTTGCTGGATCTAAGGCTAAGGCCATTCCAACCATTGATACCTCAAGAACACAGGTAGCAACTTCTTTGTTCAACCATCAGCTCTTTCTCACACTGACATTCAAGGTAGTAACTTATTGACTAATTAACCTTGTCCTTTGTGACTGCAGAGACTTCCCAGCATGGAGCTGCCAGACGCCTCCTCGCCCCTCCCAGCCAGCAACAGTTGTCGTGTCGTGAAGAATTCAATTAAATTAGCCCTCAACCGCCACAAGTGAGAATCTTTTTTTTTACTCCTGCACCAATAGGTCAGTGGAACAGTTTTTTAATTGTCTGTCCAACTTATTTAAATGTACTTGTACCTTCCAATTTCCTGCAGCATCACACCTCCTAAGCCCCCAATGTTTGAGGGTACCCTCACCTCTGACGCTGCTCCTGCTCCTTCCACGGAAGAGAAGGGCATGTCCATTCCTGTCATTGGCTCGAGTGAGTATCTGTTTTAAACCATCAATCTTTATAACTGAAGTCATCTTTCTCTAATATTGGAGAACAAGACTTGGTCTAAACCTAGTTCATTGGGGAGCCTGCTTATATGTTGCTCACATATGCAGTATTTTATTACACCTGATTAGACATTATAGTCTTTATCAACAGAACAAGTATGATTAAAAGTGATTATGAAATAATGACTGAAATATGCCTCAATTAGACGGAATGTTAAACAGTAGTCACTTCCAATCCAGTTCCATACTGCTGCTCCGATAAAATCTTTAATTTTATAACCGCAAAGTTGCAAACCTATGTGGAGAAGGGCATTATGGGTAACTGTCACTAGGGCTTGCTGATTTAAGCTTACACCTCCCCAAAGCCAAACTAGGTATCCTGCAGACCCTGTAGAGAGGAAGTTGATTCAACTCCAAGTGTTATCTCAGTAACTTTGCACAAACTTTAGAACTGTACTTTTTGATTAACAAAGGATTAGTCATGAATTGAATTAAATGCGATTACAATATGAATGCGATCAGTTGTTAAAACCACATGTCCACATGACCAATGATTTTGTGCTCTCGGTTTCTCTCTGTAGAAAATGTGACCTCCAAACACGTGGTGCCCCCTGTTGGCAGCTCCATCCCTACATTAGTGAGCAGAGGAGCAGATCCACTAAACGGTGCAGCCTCCAAGAGACCCCACTCCCCCTCCCTGGAGGAGCAGGCCAAGAGGCTGAAAGAAACAGAGAAGGCCAGAATCCACATCGCTTGAACTGACCACCAACAGACTGGAACAACACACACACAGAGGTTGGGGCTTTACAGTTCAGGCAAACACCAAGGAGACGACTTCACACAGGGACAGGGAGTGCGTTCCGCGATGGGTCAGTCTCAAGAGTGAAGCAAGGACGGACACCTCACGCCACACCTTCAGAGATTACAGATTTGCTTGTGGATAGGTGATTTGGTCAATGTTGTCTGCGCCCTCTGTCACACTCACCACCAGAGGGCATCTTATACAACTTTATGGAGTAATTTTACATGAGATCTAAAGCAACAGTTTTTTTTTACTTGTCTTCTCCCTCAGTGGTTAAAAACGAGCTGCTCTTCTGTTCATTTCCCCTTTTCTCTCAGTTAACATATTTTAAAAACGACCACAAACAGTTATCAACCCTTGCTACACACATTGGTGTACGCTGATTTTCTTTTTTCTCTCGCTCTTCTCTCCCAAACAGAAACCTGTACAGTAAATGTTGATGTACATAACTTTTTTTGTCTTAAAAAAAAAGCAAAAGATCACTTAAGTCTTTTGACCATTCTATTGTAGTTTTATCTAAAAAGGAAAAAAAAAGTTAAAAAAATTGTAATTTCTTGTTTTTCTCTACTGCTTGTCCAAAAAAAATGTGTCTCCAGCCCTGGATATTTTTTTGTAAACATTGTATAGGTTTGGATACAGTCGTGGGGGAGATTAATCGAGTGTTTTACCTTAAACAGAAATCACAACCGTGCCTCTTTGGGCTACCATGACAACCCAGAGAGGGCCTGCGGTTAGTGTTGGACTTGGTGTGTGTAGGTGATCATAGATGCCCAGTGACGTCGATGCTTCTCAGGTGCTAGAGCAAGAAAAACGTTCTCACAACAACGGCAAATGTTGTGCATTTTCTGGAAGTGAAGCTTTTCTGTCATTCGAGGGATTAGCGCCGAGCATTGGAAGAACCATATCAGAACGCGTCGCTGATCCCTCTGCTCAGTAGCTCTGGTGGCACTGTCACGCCTGCTGTTGGTCTCGGGTTAGAAGTAAAGTTTGATGGGTTTTCTTCTTACTTTTCATGGTGTGTTAAAAACCCGATGTCAGATATATGCTTCACGCAAAGTGAGTGAAACAGTAACGAGTGTTAGTTTTGTGTTTGTATCTGTGATTGACATAATGTTGCCCAGAATGATCCTCTGGACCATAAGGAAGGCTAACTAACAAATCTCCCCCTCCCCCTCTCACCCCACCATCTTACCCACCACCACCGCTGCACCATGGTCTGTTTGCTAGCAGCACTTCGTACCGATGCAGCAACGTCCTGGTCATTTTCCATGTTCCGCGTCCATGAAAGAGTTGTGTGGTGCTTTGTAGGGGGAAAAATGGTTCAAAGCTTTTTTGATGAATTGTGCCGGTGTGTGCATGCATAGGCGGTTTACGTGTTGGAGAGAGACGGAATTCCCTTCGTTTTTTGGGTGTTAACTCTCTGCGCCTCCTGTGGAGGTTCTTAAAAGGCATCTCCTGGGGCCACGGCTGGGGGCGAGTGGCAGGGGGTCAGGAGACGACGTTTTCCTGCCATTGGCCCCCGACCCTCCATCTTTACGGTCTGAAGCTGGGTTTCTTTGTGCTGGTCCTCAGCACAGAGCTTATATGTATACAACAAAGTGTAAAGTGATGCTAAAGAAGCGCCCTCGTCATCGGAGCAAGTAGAGAGTTGGGACACAGGCTCTTTTTTTCCAGCATCAGTTTCTCGAACTAAATGTACAGAGATCAGATCCATTTTTTTCCATCAAAAGACATATTCTTCATTACCGGGGGTTTTCTTATCACTTTATTTATATTTGCATATTTGTACCATGTGATCTTTTTTTTAATAGCATTCATAGCAGGTAGGTCTTTTTCGATTGAAATCTACACCACTCTTTCAGACATGTTTCGCTCTTCAGAAACATTTAACTAAACAGGTCATTTAGATGTTTGTTTCTAAAATGTATTTTTGTATGTGTTTATCACTTCCTTTAAAGAATCCGTACAGCAATTAAACCCCTAAAAAAAACTACTCCGGAGTCTTGAGTTTTTGTTGCATATATTTTTACACTGCGTGGCCATGTTGGATCACATTTTGATTTAATTGATGTTGTGTTTGATGTGAGGAAATGGTCTTGGGACTCTAACCCTTTACGTCTCGTATGGGTCACTAAAAAAATCGTTAGAGCTCTGGATACTGATTGAAAAGCTGCTCACTTTTTCTTTTTAATACACAAGTCAAGTATATTAAGTGGTTGAGTCTCATTTATCTCCTATGATTTGCCTTTCTTGATATGCTTGATAGTAGCAAATCATTTTTAAAATAAAATCTACATCAGTGTCTGAGTTAATTCCAATATCCATGGATAAAAAAAAACATTAAATTTGAATCAGATTACAATTGTAGGAAAAGTTCTCCTTGATGAACCTCTATCAAGGTTACTTACAACATGCAAGATTTTGCTTCCACAGAAAGACCTAAAAATTAATAATAAATGTTATTTATATGCACATTTCAGACCCCTCAAGGTAACATTACAAGGCAGAGATAATACAAAATACTAGAGACAGTCTGAATGTGCCAGTTTAAAAAGATGAGTTTTTAAATAGATCTGTAAACAGAAATGAAATATTGACTAGGTACAATTGTATTATATACACTAGATCCGCTCCCAGGAATTGATCTGATCCACATATTTACAAATATATACACTATCCCTTTTTGATGTGTGTGGATGGTGTTTTAGTGCACCTTTGGTTTTGGAGATACTAATTAAGTTATAATTACATATGTGTCACATTTTTCAATATTTAACAAGACATATGAGCCTTTGACTTTTAGGCTGATAGAAGTTTTCAGTTATTGAAGCACTGATGTCTAGTGAAAGAACATGAAGACAGTGTGCATACTATTTAACCACCAGAAGGCGCTACATATCCTAAAATCCACAAATTTTGGACATATTTCTGTTTATTGGTGGTAATGCGGTCATGATGGTATGGTCGCCAAATGATTTGCAGAAATTACAGGCAATTTATAAACAAAATAGAAAAGCATATTTTAATCCAAATTTAAACAACATATTGAAAAATTCAACTAAAACATAACATTATACCATGCAGAAGAAAAATGGGTGACCGGCCATCTTTGCTTTGTCCCCACATGACCCCTGAGGAGATGTTGACAGATTAGTAACAGCATCAGTTGCAGCAGCTCAGTTTAAAGCAACACAGGAAACATTGCAACATGTGCACGTAGATGGTGATGATTTTTTTTTGTTCCTGCAAACTCACCCAAATTTCCTTACTGGTGGTCTGTGTGTCTCGCAACTTTACTTTGAGGTCAGACGTGGAAAAGTTTGTGAAGCTTCGTTCTCAACAATAAAGGGAGCAACACAAAAGATGCCTGCTCCTGCTGTTGTGACATTTCTTAAACATATCCACACAGAAAAGCATGTATTCTGTCATTTCTTTATCAATTCATGTTTTACATACATTTTGGGATTTGCATACAAATTAAGTTTGATCCTGCAAAATGTAGTTATTGAAGTAAAGTTTTTGTGTACGATCTAACTTGAAGCGGTTTCAGTGCTGTGAGTTTATTTCTCAACATATATAAACCAGCCTATAGTCAGAATCCTGCAGACGTCATCCACCTCTCTACTCACATTTGTAACAGCACCTTTTATGTGGGCAGCCCCTGTCTCTGTGTAAGAAGACACTTCTGCACATACAAAACACTAATGCACAAACTTATGTCCCATTCTTCATGACGTCAGCAGACTCACAATGAAACAGATATCTTGTGCATTTTTGAATTATTTTAACTGAGTTTTTATTTAACTTTCCAGTACTTTTACTCCATATAGACAAGCGGGAAAATACTTTACCTTTCATTCCACTACATTGACTTTAGCTGCTGTTATTTCAGAAAATCAGGTTTCAGTCAATACAAGTCTTCCTGTAGTTCAGAGTGTAGAGAAGGATTTAGTTGTGAAACACATATAGAGCGTGGGTTTAATCAACAGGAACAAAACAATTTATTCACAGTTATATTGGCTGCCCTCTGCAGTTGCTCGACCCTCTCCTCAATAGGACAACAGTGATGGAGAAGAAGGGGCTTGAAGAGAGTGACAGAAGGAAGCTTATTCCTTCTTAAAAGCCCAGATAAAAACAAAGAAGCCTATTAGCTTTTTTCCCTCTGTTTCCAGTACAGCAAGCATGTGAATTGACAGACCCCTGGTGCACCTCCCCTTTGGCCTCTGACTATACAAGTGCCCTTTAGGTGAGACATTTTGTTAAAAACAAAATTGTGTGAAAAACATGTAAATCATTACACAGCCGTTTATGTGTGTATGGGTATACCTAAATACATATGTGATTAAAAGTTACTGCATGTAACTTCATTTCTATATGTAACTGAAGGGGAGTCCCTTTCTCTCAAAATGTCTGTGCACGGCCCTGAGCCACAGTGTGTTTACCTGGCCGTTGGTTCCAGCTGCTTGTTTGGACTCTTCTCATCCACCTCTCTGCAGGGATAAGGCTAATAGCTGGGTTTCCCCTGGGTCCTGGGACCACCTTCTACAAAGTAATTCAGGTAAAAAAGCAAATGGGCATCAAACATCTGATTAGAATGACTCGAAGATCACCAGGCAGGATTTTTTTAGCTCTGTGGTTGGACACTCTAGAACTGTGTACACACGTTTTCTACATGTGTTTTAATATGTTATTATTAAGGTTCACATGTTAATGTTTCACGTTTTTAAGCATGAAAACTTCCCTGCAGGACTAAATCTGTCTGCAGCTTAGAAATGCATTCATGTTAATTAATGTAGATTGTCTTTTTTAAATACATAAACATAACCATAGTAGACAAGAGATTAAAAAGTGTGTGTGTGTGTGTGCGTGTGTTTCTCTTTATCCCCGCCTCTGTGAGTCATGCGGCCTCTGATTGGTCTGTTCAGATGAAGGGGCGGGTGCAGGGGGGGGATTCCCGCAGCTCTAACAAATATGACTTTTCTCTCTCTCCTGTCACTCATTCAGCTCGGACTTCTCCACCAGACGATCACTGAGAGTGAGTGAGTGTGTCCATCATGAATGGTGAGTAGGAAAACCTTGATTTATATAATAATACTAATACTACGCGTGGTGCTGTGTGAGATGTCAGGACATAATTGAATAAGGAGCAATAATCACATGTGTGATGTTCACTGCTGACTCCAGCGTAACTGAGTTTATACTCACATGTGAAGCCTTTGTGTAGAAGAACAGTGTTTGATCTGATTTCTCAGCTTAAACCGTTTGTGACACTAAGTCTGATGAACAACACAGTCTAACTTCCTCATTTCTGCAATGACTGACAGTGTCAGTGGAGTCAGTGCCAGTAATCACAGCTTCAGCAGGATTAAATGGGTTTAGAAGTACTACACAGTGTGAGTGTGTGCGTGAAATATGCTTGTATCCTCATACACTGTCACTATTTCCTGTGGTTTTGCATGTATTTATTTATATATAAATATAATTGTTTGATTTGTTTTCCTCCTCAGTTCTTATGCCCTCCATGCTGGGGGACGACCCACACATGAGTAAGGACATTTTCATTTTAATACCTCTTGTGTCAAATTTAGGATTTGAGCTGCCCATCTGCACAAGTCAAAACTTTACTGTCCCTAAAAAAATGTCATGCAGTGTCATTTCACTTCCCCAATTTGTTTAGTTTTTTAGACCTGTATACGTGTCTGTGTGTCATCTCTCAGTTCTGTGTTTGCTAATGTGGCGGCAAAATGAGGAAGGCAGGACAGGGCAGGATATTGGCCAGGCCACTTAGTTTTTCTTTTGCCAAACCTAGATTTCTTAATCATGTCAGAAATGTAACTGGACTTGTTTCATCCTAGCCTACTTGACATCTGCGTGTGAGCGTCGCACTCTTGTTGTGCCTGACGCATCTTCAGAACCGTATGTTAGTGTAGCTGAGTTGTTGGAAACGCCCAAAGCAGACACGCTTTCTGGATCGGTTTTAGTTCCTCTCTTGCGCAGTCATCATGTGGGGCATCAAGATTCATGTGAAAGGGACCAAGTACTGATATTATGCATGTCTGTGACATGCATAACTCTCAATACAGACTTTGAGTTGACTCTAATGTTGGATCTAAAACCTCTCACCTCTCGACAAAAGTTTTCATGATTTCATGTCATTGAATCCATGCTTATTATTAATGAATAATAAGCATGGATTTTAGATTGAACTGTTACATATGAGGTGCAGAACAAACAACATCAGTTGTGAACATATAGATACGGGTAATTACACAGGATTTTAGGCAGCATCGCCCATATGTGCCTAAAAAGAAAAGAGGAAGTAAAGGCAGGCGAGAAAGAGATTGAATCAGTGTCTGTTTCCTGAAAATACCAACACTAAACAGCTCTTGTTTTTTCAGTCTGACTTCATAAAGACTGGTCATAAGACACCGTCCTCACCTTATTCACAGCCGACATTTTACAGTCAGAGAAGAACAGGTCCCACCAATAATTCATCATGGTTTCCAGTGAGACAGTGAGACAGTTTTTACAACACCATGAGCATTGAAATATCATTAAATTACCCAATCGGTGTGGCCGCCATGTTTGTTCATGTTTTGTTGACCTGAATCTAATATAATATATTGTGAAAGTAGATTTGATAGTAAACTATATATGGTTATCTATCCATCCATATATCCATCCATCCATCTATGCCTCCCTCCATCCATCTATTTCTCTGTCACCCCCTCCATCCATCCATCCATCATCTCTTTCCCCTCCTCTTCACTGACTCCTTTCTTCATCTGTGCTGTGCAGTGGCTGAGCCGGCGGTCCAGATCTTCGAGCAGCCCCGGCAGCGGGGGATGCGCTTCAGGTACAAGTGTGAGGGTCGCTCGGCCGGCAGCATCCCCGGAGAGAACTGCTCCGACAACAACAGGACCTACCCCAGCCTGCAGGTCAGCATGCTCATCCCTTCCTCAGCTGCAAAGATGCACATATACAAAGTCTTTAAAGAACATCATTTTTGGCTTTTCTCTTCACATCTTCGCGTCTTTTCTTTACTAGAGCATTGCATTTGTATCAGTATAATCACTGTAACAGCAACCTCCTCCTCTCTATCTACAGATCCTGAATTACACTGGGAAAGGTAAAGTGCGTGTTTACCTGGTGACGAAGAACGAGCCGTATCGGCCGCATCCACATGACCTGGTCGGGAAGGACTGCAAAGACGGATTCTACGAGGCCGAGTTCGGTCCCGACCGCAGAGTGATTGTGTGAGTTCTCCTCCCACAGTCGTCTCCGTCCATTAGCACCCCCGTCATGCACAGTGTTTACTCACTTCACTGTCACTGTCGTCATCCCTCACTCTCTGTCTTCAGTAGCGTGCTCTGATTGGAATAAGTCTACACACTCTCTCTCTGTCTCTCACACACACACACACAAACACACACACACTCACTGCAACATAATTATTTGCGCTCTGTCAGCAGTATTTTGTGTTTCACTTGACTGTTCCGGGAGACACCCAATGTAAATAAGTGAGCTCTCAGATACAGAAGAAGAAACTCATTCAGCAAATATTCGCATTCAGGCCCACACACACACACAGGATGCATATTTGTTAAACCATGTCTGTGATGAGGATGGCAATATGGGAATTCCCCAAGTGACATCACCCAGAGAGAAAACCGTGTGTGTGTGTGTGTGTGTGTGTGTGTGTGTGTGTGTGTGAGAGTGAGAGAGAGAGTGTTTGTGTGTGTGTGTATGTGTGGGTGGGTGAATGAGTCAGTATCTTTTATGGTGTGTATAATTTGCACATCCCTGATGTTGTGCTGCGATAAATTCATTATTTATTTAGGATTCCAGCCCTTATATGGCAAACAGTGAATTATACTAGAGTTCACACAGTCACTAGTATAAAATAAACACAACAATATTGTTGACATTAAAAGCATCATGGCTTTGATTTGAATACACAGCTTTGTACACAACAGCAGCACTTTTTTAGAATGAACATCATTCACACATGGGGCCAGCATGTGTTTTATTTACATATAATAAGGCTGTTACCACAGTGCCACTTTCTCATGGCAGGACTGTGTTGTTATTATTGACAGTTTCCAGAATCTGGGCATCCAGTGTGTGAGGAGGAGGGAAGTGAAGGAAGCCATCGTACAGAGGATCACCAGAGGGATCAACCCCTACAGCGGTGAGTCCTTCAACTTCCAAAATACTCAAGAAAGACTGATGACATTTTTGTTCTGACACTGCATATATCGCACATGACGACATGAAATGATTAAATCTATGTGTACTATCCCACTTGATGCATGCTAGCGAATAGTGTGGGTGTGTGCGTGTGTGTATGTGTGTGTCTGTGTGTGTGTGTGGGGGGGGGGTCCTACTATTCAAATGGTGGGGACCTAGATCTGTTTACACAGTCACAAAATGAGAACGGAAAGCAAGTCCCCAGAATATAAATCATAACGTTTCAAGTGTTAGATTTAGGTTAGGTTAGGGTAGTTTAGATTTAGGTTAAGGGTTAGGGTTAGAGTTAGAGTTAGGGGTTAGGCATGTAGTATCTAGTCTCCATGAAGTCATTGAGACAGGGTGTGTGTGATGTGTGCGTGTGTGTGTGTTTGATTCCAAAGCCTTATACATCTTATGACCAACTGTTTTTGAAAAGTGAGCTCTCTTTAGTGCGCTCTAAAAACAACATTAAACTACACAGTTTATTAATCTTCTTTTAATAATGAAATTAACGTATCAATCAACTATGAATAAAAGTTTTCAAAAACAAAATAAAGTTTTCAAAATGAAGAAAAAACTTTTACATTTCTGCCACACCACTGTGTGCGATGATACCAGTGTGTCTTTGATCAGCCAATATCAGCTGATAATATGCTGTTCAGACTGCACAGAACAATGAGTGTTACTGTACAAGTCTGACTCCTGCTGCTGCTGCTGCTGCTCTCATCACTGCTGTTTATTCCTTGAACTGCTGCTGCGGCTGTTGTTACTGTCAGAGTGGTTCAAAACAATTCAACAGAATGTCATTCTCGTGCCCGTTGACCCAGTTCTCAGGCAGCAGAGAAGAGTTTTCCTCCCGTTGAGTCAAAAAGCGAGCTCTGGTGCTATCTTCAGCGGGGCCATTTCCTCTTGTGTGCTGCGCGTTGTGCTCGTCCCCCTCTGCAGGCAGACCGCCGCTCTCGTGTACAAACAGGCGTTGAGCTGACTTCCCCATTCTTGGTTACAGTTGCTCAATGCAGCACAGTGCAGGAGGCCACGTGAGAGCTGGGAATGCAGGATTCATTAACAAGGGGGGTGGGGGGGGGCGTGTGTGGTGTGTGGGGGGTTCCCCAGCCCTCAGAGATGATGATAAAAGTAGGGTATGGTGCCTCGCAGGTCTGAGGAGAGAATGGGAGGCCTACAACCAGTTGTTATTCACACATGCAAGCTTCACTTTCTCTCTCTCTCTCTCAAACATTGATCCTATAGTTATTACTGATATATTACTTAATACAAATATTTAGTTTGTTTTAAGATTGGATTGGGAGGATTTGCAAGCGGTGACTGAAACCACTTCAAGTGGCTCTAACTGGCCTCAGTGACCTGGGAACCATATGTTATGTATTTCACATGGTAATTTGCTCTTTCGTTATGATTTATTGCCTCCAACCAGGAAGCTATGTTTTTGTCTGCGTTTGTTTGTTTGTCTGTCTGTTAGGTAGCAGGATTACACAACAACTAAAGGACACATTACCACAACACTTGGTGTGAGGCTGCGGTATATGAGTCTGGTGTGGATCCGGATTATAACTTTCTTTAACATTATGAGACATCAATCTTGTATAATTCATGGATCTTGGTTAGAAAAAAAAACCCAGACAGGGTTACTGTCTGTGCTTGATGAAGCATCTGTACCTGATATTTAGGGAAATCGTATAAGGCCAAGCACTGTGCAGATATAGAATATAAGACAACTGACCTAAAAAAATACAATTGAAACTGTGATACAGATGGTTCTGTGTGATATGAACCTCAAACCCATAGCTGACATTTATAGACTTCTGCTCTATCGACTGAGCTCCACCATGTTAATCTCTACTCTCTTACCTGCATTGGAGTAAAAGAGCAAATTCTGCGTAGTCGAAATTGAGAAACAGCAGCGTGCCAGTGAGGATATTTTTACCGTGTGATTCCTGTGGGCGAGGATCATGCAATTAGACATGTCTTACAAAGCCAGCTGTTTGGATTCGTGGCTGAAAAGAGACAGAAAAAAGTTTCACAAAAGTCTTATTTACATTTATCCAAAATAACCCCTGGATAGATTCATATCGCTGTTTCAAATGCCATTTTTTATTTCCTTAAAAGAGCAGTTTTAGAAGGACAGACTTTGAGTGTTTCACTGACACAAAACTGCGATGGATTCTGATAAAAGGAAGAAAAAAACATGTGAACTATTTATTTTTATAATTGTTGGATGTGAACACATAACCAGAGCTTTGACGAATTCATTGGACAAACATGATGGAGGTCTTTGGTGTTTTGTCACGTGCATCAGTAGCAGCCATGTAATTGTTGAGAGGGTGAATTAAAAGACGTCTGATAGACGAGTGCCGCAGTGGAATGTGGTTTTAGAACAACTAATCATACAAAAAGTGCAAGATTCAGATTCTTTGGTGCTGTGACGATGGATATAAAACTGAATTGTGACATTTGATCATTGTGTATCTAGTGCAGGTCGTCCTATTGGTCAGGTTGCAGAGACGCAGTGCAACATGATCATTGCTGCAGACGGTTTAAGGGGCAGCTGGTTGTTGTGACCTTTGTCAAACTCTCCCTTCTCTTCAGCTCAGTTCTGCTACGGAACTCAGCTGCTTCCTGTGTGCTGTGCTCAGGTGGCTGCGTGAGTGCAGAATGGTACACCCACCTCAACCCCACACCTTTACACACCCACACAAACAAACCTTTCCTCTTGCATGTAACATGTTGTTCGAGCTCCACCGACGCAGCTGCCTGTAGATTATCAGAGACCTGTTGACCTTACAAAGTGGTGGAGGTCACTGTTTATTCGTCCACCTGCACTAGAGGCGACACCGAGCTGAATAGTGTGTGTGACGTAGAACGTTCTCTGATGCTGCTCCCTCACATGTCACAATGTTGTGGTCATGCACCTGGTAAACGATTGCTGGGCTCACATGTGGAACAGTGCAATATGTTGAACCACTAATGCTTCTTAAATCTCTGAGTAAAAGACAGATACAAAAAATAATTTGATTATCCAATGATTTACGCTTTAAATCCATATGCAGATATGCCTGGCTGCGGTGAACTGTGAACTGTTTTTGTAGCTGAACAATATTTCATAAGCTGGAAATCTCACAGAGCTCATAGTTTTGCCTCTTGATGTAAGAACAATAGTGCTAAAACCCTCACAGCCACACCTATCAATTTAAATCACTATAAAATATGTCAGCAGCAGATTTCTGGCCTTTCTCGTGTTTTCACAAAGTGATTTAAAACCACAGCCTTCTGAGCTGTTTCACAATATGATTTCAAAAGCCTCAAATTCTTTGTGATTCTAAATTGAGGCCGTGCAAAACATATTATTGTCATTCAGATGTCGGTGATCACTTCAAAGTCAGTGCTGGATGCTCGTTGGTCGGCGCTGTTGAATATTAATGAGCACTGTTTTAGAGAGGGGTTATTTTTGCCACTTATTCTTCCTCTTTTGGTCTTTACTGGATGGGATGGATTCCTGTGCTGGACATGGGTTATCTACTTGCCTTTTACTCTTTTATTTGCCATTAACAGACACAAATTTACGCCATCCTCCATGTCGTTTGTGCCTTAAAGCAATTTCACCTGGAAGTAGATTTCAGAGGGAAACTGACCTGACACACTATGTTCTACCACACTCTGTAGCTCTATGTGATGTAACTTTTATATTTGATTCAGTTATTGTTTGCCTCAGCCTCAGAATAAAACCGAAGGTTGGTGAAATAGTGAGTCATGCAGTGGAGACAGTGTTTGTGGTGGAGCAAAGCACCTGCTCCCCTTCTTTCTCACTCTCAGTCTACCCCCACATTCACGCTAACCACTCACCTCACACTCTCCCCCGGCCCCCCCACCGTCACCGTCCCCGTCACTGCCACAGCCACTGCACTGACGTAGTCTCATGCAGCCTCGATGCCCAGTGACACCGTTCTTTCCACCATGCACATTCCCTAATCGCTATAGTTTTACCTGCTGCCCACTTTCATGCACCTGTCCTGTGTCTGCCTCGTTCGACAGCACGGCTCCACACACACATACCACACATCAGGACGAGCAACTTGGTTCCATCACTTTTGGCACCGACGGTTGCGCTCTCATACGTGGGCTCGTCTCCATTTCTCCCTCCTTCAGTTTCTCCACTGTGTGTGTGTGTGTGTCTGTGTGTGTTTGTGGTTCTGTGCCTCCTACAGCAATAAACCTGGTGACCAACAGAAATTTGAAATAGAGCAGAGCTGCATGCAGCCCAAAGACTTGATGTTGCTGTTGTCATTAATTGACACTAAAACTCTTCATAAACTGGTCGTACACATCCAATACAAAGCATATAGTATGTTAAAAGAAACTCCCTCAGACTGATTCTAAGAAAGGAAGCACATGTTATGACCTGTTAAGAGAAGTCAAAATTCTAAGCAGCCAGAAGCGCTTGATATTAAAGTAGCTGAATCAATGATCTGATGACGAGTGGATGAAGAGCTGAGGTAGTTATACTGATATGACGGGAGGCAGGTGTACAGACAGACAGCCAATCAGGTCGCTGGAATAGAGGGAGCAGCACCATGGCTACACACACACACACACACTCAGAGACAGACTGATGAGGTGGAGACACCAGGAGAAAAAGGGAATCGAAAGGAAAAGAGTCATGAAAAAAGGAGACATGTACTCATTTGGCTTTAAAGGCATCGTCATAAGCAGCTTGAATAGAATATATGTGTTTACATGACATTGAAAGTTTATTATTTTTCATTTGAAAGGGACCTTGTACAATGTCACAATTTGATGCACTGTCCCAGATTACAGCCTGAAGCTTGTTCACATCTGTAGAATGACCAGTGAGTCATCTCTAGTTGTGTTTGTTTTTTGCTATTTTGACTTCTGAACAAGCAAAACCCAAACAGACTTGTAACTGCACTTGTGACCTGTGGCCTCACTTGGAACTGAGCCCTGCGAGGAGTGATGGCTGCTGCCAGCAGAGCATGCAGAGACAGAGCGGGAGAAATACCAGGCTACAGTACAGCTGTCTGCACTGACACTCTCACAAAAGATGAGGAGTTCCCCTACATGTTGTCTGCAACCACACTGCAGCTTTATGTTGTATATTGAAGTGTTTCTGTCGGGAATACACATGTGTTATTAACCAACGTCTGGTATCTGCTGAGAAACACATTGGGACAGCCTGAAAAAATACACCAACAAAGTCAAACACTTGAAATTTGACTTGACACTGGCTCATGTCTCACCACTTTCACTCACGTCAGGAGCCCCTTGGTCACTCATGCAGGAGACGCATCTGTTGCCTCTGTGCTGTGCACACACTCACACTTCTTTCCACCCTGTGGTATCGTCGCTGCGCGTCACCGTAGCGGCAGATTGTAGGTGGGGATGGCCTCAGCATGAGCACGACAGATAGAAATTAAAAGACGGAGGAAGAGAAAGTAGGCAGATGTGAAAGCTTTGGTGTGTGTCGGTGTGTGGGCGTCTCTCAGTAAAAGCTCTCCCTGCAAGGTGTGCGTTGTCTCTGAGGGTGGGACGTGTGACGCTCTTATGTCTGTGTGTGTGTGTGTGTGTGTGTGTGTGTGTGTGTGTGTGTGTGTGTGTGTGAAGATGAAAATGTAGGACGAGGACACTTGAAAAAGATTTCTGTGACGTGCTGAGTTTGATTCAAGGTTGAGGTTATGGCAACATCCTACAGATGTGACAGAAGCATGAGAGAATTGCTGAGAATTTATCTTGACACGCAAGAGACATTGAACAGAGCAAATATTAATAAACATAAACAGATTTTTCAACAGATTTTTTAATTTTTCCATTTACTTTTTGTCTTAATGACACATACTAATTGACACATTTAAAACTGTTTATGGAAGTCAAGGCGATGACAAATTATACTTTCAACAGGACAGTCTCATAATTAATGTCCCAGTCACATTGAAATGACATTTGCTTCATCTGTCCCAAACTTTTGTTGCCCTGTCCAATTGTCATTTCCCAAAGCTCTGAGCACCACAAACAACTCCTTCCATTTACTTTCAGATTATTTAAGTGGCTGCTACTTAAGCCATATATTACTCTAGAGCCTCAGACATACAGGTGGAATGTACTGTGGCAGTGCGTCTTTGGTTTATTCATCTACCCCACCACAATCCAGAGGAAAATGCTTTACGATGCAGTTTGATCCTTTTGCTCCTCTGCTGCTTGTTTTTCTGTCAGTAAATACAACTTGAGTCAGCATCAGTGTGTTTTTATTCTCATATTGATGTTCATGTGTGTGTGTCTGTGTGTGTGACAACAGTGCCACGTGAGCAGCTGCTGCAGACAGAGGAGTACGACCTGAACGTGGTTCGCCTTTGCATCCAGGTTTCCCTGCAGGATGAGAATGGTCATTACACCCAGTCGCTCAACCCCATCGTCACCAACCCCATCTACGACAACAGTGAGTTGGTTGAAGTCTCTCTGCATGCACTACGTTCATTCTGACAATGTTAGGGTAATTACAAGTCATGAAAATTGCCATACACTAAAAAAAGGCTGCCTGAGGTTAGATGTGTCCACGTTATGGTTCAGTTGATAGTCATGATGATGATGTGACATAAAGCTAAGTGCTAATATTAAAGCCATCCCATGCTCTTACCTAGATTTTTATCTTTGTGCTTTAAACTGAAAAGCAGTGACAATATTATTTATTATGCAATAACTAAGGAGTCATACAAGGAGAAGTATTGCCATGTTAATAGACTCAGTGTTTGTTGTCCAGTAGATCCTCTAAACACTGTTTCAAGTGCTGCACTCAGTTATCTACTTATGTGTTCCTCACACACATTGAGAAAGGGGAAGTTCTTTATATGCACTAACCCTCAAACTACACTGTTGCCATGGAGCACTTCCTCTTCTGACAACACGCATGTGACATGTGACTCAACCTGGCCTGGCTTCAACTGTAAACTAACAGTGCTTTCTTTTTCTAAACTGAGGCAGATCATCACACTGATCATTTAAGCTGCTCACACCTGCACATCAGTAGATTTAGCAATTTTTTGTTATTATTTGTATTATGTGCCTGCCTGTTTGGAATGGCCTGTGTTAATACCCCGTAGCAACTACATAGATATCTGTTGTCATGAGTGAGTCCTCCTAAAACATATCTAACTGTCGCTTTTGTATTGTTTGTGTGTTAGAATTTGTTTGCAGAGCTTTTTAATAAACAGTCTGTGGTGCAGAGTGAATTTAGAAAACCTTGTGTTCATCCTACCTGGTTTATCTGCAATGACGATGATGTTTTCAAGGTTTTAAATAAAACTAAACATATATCCTTCACTACTGTTCACACGTGTGGCTTATATATAAGTTTAATGTATTTAAATTGCGCATTTCTAGTCTTGATGACCACTCAAAGCGCTTATGTGTTATATGTGGTAATAACTTTTTCCTGCATCATCAGGGGCCCCAAATACAGCAGAGCTGAGGATCTGTCGGGTCAACAGGAACAGTGGCACTGTCAAAGGAGGAGATGAGATCTTCTTACTGTGTGACAAAGTACAGAAAGGTACAACTATCAGTATTTTGTATAATCCATCAGAATTTTAATTGTTGACACATTTTACAGTGTTTCTGATAGCTTGCATCTATTTTCTCTTCATTCATCTCCATCCAATCAATTTACCCATAAATACATGTTTGCTTTTCATCGCACCCAAGGCTTTGCATGTTTATTCACTCTCCCATTCCTGTCATCCCATCATTCCCTTTACCTCCAGATGACATTGAGGTGCGATTCTTCTCCCCTGACGGCTGGGAGGCTAAAGGCTCCTTCTCCCAGGCTGACGTTCATCGCCAGGTAGCCATCGTCTTCAAGAGTCCTTCCTACTATGACACCTCCATTACAGAGTCGGTCACTGTGCACATGCAGTTGCGAAGACCTTCTGATCAGGAAGTCAGCGAGAGTATGGAGTTCAGATATTTGCCTGATGACAAAGGTGAGCAACAAATGTCTCCTCTTAAACTATCACCGTTCTTCTGTGTCTGATGGTGGTAGCCAGCCAATCAGACCCAGTTCTCAGTTAATTTCTTTTGATTTATGTGAATGTTTCTGGTTTGCTATAGACCCTTACGGCTACAATGAGAAAAGGCGCAAAAGAGAGCACTTGATGAAGATGTCAGGATTGTCAGGTAAAGGACATTTCACATGAATGAGAATTTCCTTTGTACGTCAACACACATGAATTTATTGTAACAAAGGTTTCTGCCCATCCTTCAGGTGCTCCTTTTTCTGGTCTAGCTTTGAACAGGCCAAAGGCAGTGTCACAGACTACAATGAGTCAAATGCGTAAAGGTAACTGCTTTAATTTGATTTCCCTCAAATAGGAATCAACAATTTAAACCAGGTTTGGATAATACTGCCCTGTGGTTACACTAAATGTCACTATCTGTTTTCCAGACCCAAGCATGTACCTAAGGACACACCCCATGTCTACGATGCCGCAGCAACCTGCTATGTTCAACCCATCTTACCAACCAGGGCCCCAGAATGTGATGATGCCATCACATGCGCGTAATCTACAAATCAGCCAATCATGGGCAAACCAGAGCGCAGCACTCTCAATGGACACAGTCACCATAAACCCCTCTGCTGCCATGAACAATCTGCAACGTCCTACTACTATCAGGCAACAGCAGCCAAACCATGGATCTATTTACTCCCACAGAATGGAGCACAGCAGCTGTGAGAATAACGCCCTACCCCAGCTCTCCGTAAGGGACTTGCAGTGCTTGGATACAGCCCCACAGTCCTCTGTAATGAGCCAATCGGAGTCCCAGACACTCTTCCACATGCAGCACCCAAAGGGATGAGCAAGCATCAGAGAGCCAGGCCCAGAATCATCTAGGCAACCAAAACCAGGGTCTCCAGACTGTGTGGCCCACTTTCAATGCAGTCCAGAGCCCATTTAACGGGTCAGTACCTGGAGGTGGAGGGGGGTCCCAAGGGCTTGGCTCTTTCCCCTTCCTTGACGGCATGCAAGGGGATGATTTGCTGAAGGGCTTAGTTGGAGGAAGTTCTCAGACTGGCTTCCAGCTGAAGCAGGAGCCCCAAATGACAGTGGGACAAGACACCCATGCCTCGCTCATGCAATCCCAAAGGGAAAGCCAAGGAAATACCTACACCAACTTGCTTCCTCGTCCTATGAGCAATGGCACGAATATGGATCAAGTGATACACGATGGTAGTGGCAATAGCCAGGCTTTCAAAAATATGCAGAATCCTTACCCAAACACCAGCATGACCCCAGAGAATCACTTTCCAACATTGGCTGACTGGATTGAAGCAACCCGGCAAAGCAACTAGAGGCAGTGACATATGTTGTATATATTATCTTGTTTTACCTTATTAATTCAGAAATGTTTGCTCTCTCCCACTTTGGCATGGTACGGCTCATTGGACACTTGGGTTATTTCATCAGTGGGCATGACACCAAAATTATTGGCAGGCATTTGGATTCATAACCAACTATTGTTTTGTTGTTTCTTGTTGGCACAACCGATTACTGTCTATATTCCTTTTTGGCAAAAACACCATAGTCATTGGTCTTTGCTTGTTAATGACACATTTCTTCCTAAATCTATCAATCAAAACTTGGTGTTTAAGCAAGTTTAAGGACATGCAGCTCCAGAAACCTCCATCATTTTATATCAAGGAGATTTCAAGGTCATTCCATGATCAGTTTAAAGTGTGGTTCTGAAATTGTTCTACCCAACCCTCTTGGTGTGCACCTTTCACTTCCTCTAACTCACTTATTGGATTGGCATCCAGGAGGTGGTTTTCTCCAAATTACTCAATAAAAGTGAGCTCACATTTATTCACCTGGTTTCTGCGAGGCCAGCATGTATGACCTTTGCCTAAGACTGTAAATATGATAATAATCTCATCAAATGATACGCTGATGGCTTCCAAGCAAGTTAGATTTTTAAACAGGTGAATGTGTGTCTCTCTTTCTTTCTTTCTTTCTTTGCTTGTCATCATGGGTTTACTTGTTGATCCTTTTTAAGAGATTTATACATATTATATGTGTCAGTTAAGGTGTGCAACTGTTTCATTGATTTCTTTAACAGAGCTGTTAAATGCTGTCTGTATATACATGTTAGCCATAGTTGAGGGTGAATGCAGAAACTATGCGGAAACACTCAAGAAGTGGCAAGGTACTGAAATTTCCATTGAGGAAGTGGGAGGAAGCACATTCAGAAGTGTCTTTCTTTGTAATGACTATGTCATACCAGTGATCACATGTATTATCCAGAGTTCTCAGAGCATTTCTACCAGATGTTTTATAGATAAACATGTATTTTTTTTTATTGTTGTAAATGTTCAACTGATGCTCTTAGGGACTGTTCCACAGAGTTCTTTGTGACTAGACACATGGCTGATGTTGGAGGAGAACCTGGTGATAGTCTGCAGAGCAACTTTGTTACAAATCAGTCCAGCTCAGCCTACATGCTTTCTGACTTATATATCTTCCAAAAGCTTAAGTTGTTGACAGCTTTGTAAGTTTTGCTTTTTTTGTTGTTTTTTTTGTACTGAGTCTTTTCTTAATAAATAAAAACCTTGTCCACATCTTTTAACATTTTTTCTTGTTTGTATTTTTACAAACGGTACAAAAAAAACTGCATATGCAAACATATATATTTATGTAAGTACTGATGCACAACAAGGTGTCCAAACAAAGTAAATCATGGAGAAGGTCAATCTATACTGGGGAACCTCAGAGTGCAATATCACACACATTACAAGATCACAAAATATATTTATCATTTGTTCATATGATATAATATAATCAATGACTATTTTCACAAGTAGGCCTTTCTGCTTACTCCCCCAGTATGGGATAAGATGATTGATACCATTAGCATGGTGTAGCTCAGGTTACCATGAAGACTGAAAACAGAAACCCCACATCAAATTGCAAAAGGCCAAATCTGAATTGTTGGTTCGCTGTTGTCAGGCTCTCGCACATTTGAAGCATAATCGCAAGACCATTCTGCACCTTCTTCTCTCACTGCATCTATGGGACATGGCAGAACACGTTAGTAGGAAATGTAGTTTATGGCTGGAAGCAACCGCACTGCAAGAAAGAAAAAGGAAATAAAAGTGGTTCTTTCAGCAAAGTAATCAAGTGTAGCTAGTGATCAATAATGTAGGCTGAACCCTTGGTTGCTTCTTTTTTTACAAAACAGCAAAACCAAAATTCTGATGTTTTCCCAGCCATCGCTGTCCTTATGCCGACGCCGCATTCTTGGAAGTTTTGATACAGAATAACACAGATGATCAAGGCAGCAAAGCGACACAGCTGGCAAGACTCATGTCTGAAGATAACAAAATTTGACTTTCTGTACAGATTAAACATTAAACAAAAATAACGACCTTAAGATGGGGTGGGGGCACTATTAAAATATTTCTTCAAGTTAATTTGTTCTGTTAATCCTAAGCAACTGTTACACGCCCACTTGTTGTCAAGGAGAACTATTTCAGTTTGTACGATTTTAGTTCCTCCAATTTTACGTTACGTGAAATCTATTGACACGTCTTCTCTATTGCAGCAAATATCCTCATGTTTTCAGACACAATCTGTCTTGTACCTTATGTCTGACCTAGAGTACATGGGTAAGATAAAACCTGGGATGTCGTAGTCGCTGTTATCTCCTGTTGTCCGGGTGCAACAAATTTTTGGTTATGTACCTGGTTTTACATGAAATAACGCATAATTCTGACACATGCGAAACTCAACATTACCTCAAGGTTTCAATAATGTGGTGGTAACGTCCACTAAATATCTGTTAAAATCGTGCTGTAGTGGAACATGATGTAAATGACGCTTGTGGACACTTGGATGACTTGAGACTCCAGACTGTTTTGTGGAATCAAACACTTCACCCACCTCTCCATCGGCATAGTGGTTAGTAGATAATGAGGGAATGTTCCTTTTTTGGGGAACTATCTCTTTAATGTCAGAACTTTTGTAGATGTGTGTGTGCGGAGTATAACTGAAGAAACATGACACTGATGTGGAATGCTGTGAAGTTTCATACTTACATCACAATAATGCCAAGATTGATGATTAGGGGACAAATCGACATTTTAATTCTAATCTCGTTTCTTGAAAAATTCTACGTTCGCTCTCCCCGAGGTAATTTACAGGCAGTGCGTCCTGAGGAGCCACTACCGAGGAACCCAGGATGTGCTACAGTGGCGGTGCAGGTTTTCTCTTGTATCAGGAGACTGAGGTAAAGTGCTGCATGTAGCTTCCTTCCTGTCTTGTTGCCAGGAACCACAACCAACCCTGATTTAACCTCAATGCACAGGATACTGTCAGAAATACGTTGGCAGGTTTTGGTTCACCGGACAAAACTCTCTTGTATTTGCAGACAGCATTTAGCACATTCAATTTAATCTCCACTCATACTTGTCATTTTGATTCAGTCATGCTCTTGTAATCAAACTTAAATGACCCTTGCCCTAAATAGCAGTAATGTCAAAATTTCTGATTTATATTTACACTATAAGCCTTCGTATTCAGCATCATTACAGGAGACCTCCACAACAGTTAAAAGTCAAGAGTGTGGCTTATAACCTTTCCTAATGATTCTCCTTTTAGCTCTGTTTGGTTGCAAAATTCTCCAGTACATTTGTCAGCTTGTAACTACTTTTGTTTTACAACCATTTGCTGCGCTTGGCAAACACTATTGGTTGAAGTGGAAAGTCTGAATCAAAACAGCGAAGTTGTAGCTGTTAACCAAAAAAATTAGCTGAAAGATTCTAAAACCCTGAGTAGAGCAGACATGCATTGAGGTTTTGATCTGTAAAAGAACCTAACAGCTTGCAAAAACAGTCACAGTGAAACAAAACCACAGGTCAGTGGAATGGATGTCTGATGAAATGATGGTGATGCACCAAATGTGTTTGTTCCTGTAACGTTTATTTCAACATTGACCTGTTCACAGATCATTGATATTTTGACACCACCATCTTGCATCATTTCTTCTCCGTTGTTGGTCAGTCAATGTGGACATGTTGACATTTATATGAACTTTTCTTTGTCTCTTCTCACACCTTGTTGTCATGACAAAAGTCAGCTTGTTCAACTTATCCCACTCGAGGACTAACAATGACCACATGGAATAAGTTCGGGTATCCAGACTTCAGCGCACGTCTGACGGCAGATTTAAGGAGGGTCAACAAAACTCCATGCTGATGTTCACGATTCTGAAAACATATTGAAGAGGACTCATCCGTCTCTCATCGCACTTGGCCTGATAGACTATGTTTTTTCAAATAAATTTTGGCCTAATCTAATCTCTGCTTGGTCATTTCCATGTTTATTTCTAAGACAGCATTTTGAAGATGTAAATGCTGGGCTGGGTGTTTGGGCACGAGTCCTTGCACCAGTCACTTACTGGTCCAGAGTCAATAAATACATTTGTTAAGAGAGGTTGAACTAGCATTGGGCTGTTTAATGAAACAAGGTATTACAGCATCAAATCCAGTATGTTGGTAAATGATAAGTGAACCAAATGTCTCCTCTAACTGGCAGAACAATTAAGTAATTCTTTAACAATCAGGACATTTCACTTCAGCAAGGAGCTATGACTGACAGACAGCTCTTACTGTAAACCACTTCACCGGTGTGTTGGTGCACATGCATGTAATGTCGTGTGTCTGTGTGTGATGTCACGCTAGCTTAGTTTGTCCAAGACACACAGTGCAGCGTGTCTCTTTGAATATTTCCAAACCACGTCCTGGAAAAGGCCAGATAGACCTGTTTAGCCACCTATTTCCAGTAAGGCCCCTCCTCTGCTGCTCTGTCTCCTCCTCGTTCTCCCCTCCTTCCTTTGAAGCTCACAAACCATCTCACTGCAAACGGTTGCTGACGACACCGGCGTGTGGTCACGCTGCACCTGAATGAGCGTGCTATTATCTCACCAAAGTAAGCTGGGGTTATAAAAGGGCAGGCTGTACTCAAACAACAGTGCACACAAACGTGTAGTGGGGGACAGTCTAATTTTATCACGGAGATACTATAATGAATTTGTTGTCTGTTGCAGTTAAACATTCACATTAGGTTAAAACTATAAAAAAGAAAAAACACAACATACTTCCTTGTTGTATGTGAGCGTCTCGCTTAAATGATGAATCTGGATTATTTTTATATCATGTGAAGGATTTTGATTTTAAGATTCCTCACATCTCATTCTGCAATAATTCAATAATTCACCACTGAGGGACAAAATATGCTCAAGAACGTTTACTCATTTTTTAACTTATTTTCTGAATCCGTACTTCAGAGTTAACTCATGGAATGATTCCAAAACAATGTCACAGGACATATTTATTCATCTTTAGCACCTGTAAAATCACTGAGCACACACCTCTCCCTCAAATACAGAGAACGGTTATTACTCCCATTCTGTGAGAGCAATTTCCCTGATCCTGCAATTTGCAAACTTCCTTGAGCACATTTTAATTATAGGTATTGTACCTTATGTGTAGCTAGAGAGGCTCCTCGTGCAAGACCCAACTCATGTCTCAGAGCAGGGAAAGTCCCACAAAGCTCTCACTTTGAATGTTTGACCAGAACCGTATACATGCTTGTTACAAAGTGTTTATACACAGCTTGTATGTGTAGCTCTATTGTTTTTTTTAAAGTACCACTCTATAGGTGGATACTCTAATTTATGATACTATAATTTATGTTTAAGTTGCCAGATGTGGAATATTGGAATAGCTGCTGTGGTAATTTATTCAACACTAAATTGACATTGTGCTACAAACCCACAACATAAATTTATGAAAAGTTCCATTAGTATTAGACTAATAATGTTATTGTGCATAACAAAATGTGTAAGGTCTGCACATGCCAAAGAGAAAAAAGAAATTGGGTAAAACCTACATTTTAACTCAAGCTTATTTACATGTTTCCTTTGGTTTCTCATGGTTGAAAAAGCTGTTTTGTTGCCTTAGTGCTTTAGTAACTGAGATTCAATATACACAAACAAATAAATGAGAAAGTATAAATCAGATATGTCCTGCCAGTGCTAGTCCAGCCTTAGACGCCCATCCACACAAAACCCAATATCAAATCAAAACAAATCCCAATATAATCCTCCCATAGGTTTTAAATGGAGAGATTTATAACTTTTATAAGTGTGTTAGACACTTTGGGCTGTTTATCCTTTGCCCTTTACACTGCCAGAACTTTAGTTTCAGTAGTTTTCTTCCCTTTTCTTTTTTCCTTTTTTGACAAGCTGCCTCACAACCATGTCGAAACACTGTAGCTGTTACAGACAAACTTCAATGAGTTCTGTACGTTCCACCAATTTTTTCCTCCCTCGACACTTCCACTTTTGAATTCCTCCATGTTCCCCTCTGTTGTGCATATTTTGTGCAATCGCCATGAACGCAGCACAAAAAGGACACGACACAGAGCAAGACGGAACCATGTGTCTCTTTAAATAACCACATCTCTTTAGTGCCAGTCCTGTGTACTGCCCAGAAAAAATACACCATTCAACAAGTTACAAACACTGGAATTTCAGGGTGCATAGAGGAATGCTGTAAGAGCAAAGTCATTGGTCTCGTTTAGCCTCTTGACTAAAATCTCTCCTCAAGAACAGAAAGAGATCTGACAGATACAGAGCAATACGGGAAGCTGAGGGATTCTCTGATCTTTTTCTATGGTCTTTCATGATTGCCACAGGAACAGACAAGATGCACTCTGTGCCTGACCCTACATTTGATTACATTTCTGTGACATAGATTGGTGTTAATTTGGCCACGTATTTAGATTGGTTTTATATATTAAAACTTTAGGATTTTAACAAGAAATAGGAAAAGAGAGCTCTTAATTCCGGTTTTAGCATCTTTACACTGGCTTCCAGTATCACTGATGATTGATTTTAACTTGTTGTGTACTTGTTTTTAAGCCTCTCAATGGTACAGCCCCCTCAAACATCTCTTACTGTTTATCGAAATGTGTTACAAGCCGTTCCCTCAGGTCGTCTACCGCGGGCTTGCACAATATCCCAAAAACAAACTATAAAAAGTTTGGGGAAACAGCTTTCTCTGGCTATGCACCAAAGGTTTGGAACCAACTTCCACCACACATCAGACGAGCTTCTTCTGTTCATAGTTTTAAGGAACAACTCAAATTCTATTTCTACTGTGTTGCTTTTCATTGGTCTTCTCTGTTTTATTTTAATTCTTTCATTTCTTATTTTTCTTATCTTATTTCATGTCTTTGATTTTATTGTAAAGCCCTTTGAGCTGCATTTTATGTATGAAAGGTACTCTATAAATACATTTATTATTATTATTATTATTATAAAGAAAAAATTGTCAGTATTTCTTGCATGGTCCTTTCTTGGCTTTGACTCTCCTATGACCTCAGGGGGGGGAAATGTCTCAGGTGCATTGCAGAAACCCTAAATACCAGGACCATCCTCAGCTCGAGGTCTTCCCACACACAGCGACATCACAGGCCAGCACTTTGGATTCCCACCTTTTGGCGGAGATCTACCTCCATCATGTCACGAACGGCAGCACGTCACTCTCACACCTACACTACGACTTCACACAGGCACCCGCTGTTAGAGTGACAGCTCTGTACGCACACACACTCACACGCCCACCCAAAACCTTTGACATCAGGGCTCCCTCCTAAACCCACAGCATACTCCTCTGCACTCACTGCAAAAGCAGCTCTCTTCACCGCAGCAGAGTCACAAGCTGCCCCCTCACAACCCTCACTATATGGGGTTAACTAAACACTTGGCTGGATTCTGGGCGCTGGTGGAAGCCCAAAGGGGAATCCATCATCAAATGAAATTCACACGTCTATATGTCAAATCTCAGGGCTGCTCCATAACTAATAAAAGAAGATTGATGTAGGATAGGACAGTGCTCAGTGTGACTAGATAGTGCTTGTGATTTAGGACTATAAGCATTATGTTTAGCAGACAGGTCTCCATCTATTGCCAGTGGTTTGACTGTGTGAAATGATCTATTATGGATCAGTGAGGGTTAAATGTAATGTCTTTCTTAGAATGCAACTTCAGAGAATACCAGTGAAGCATTAATGAAGGCGATGAAGAGGCTTTATAGGAAAGAAGGCTTCCAAGGATCATTGTTACATGATAACTTTAGTCTGTTTACTCAGCTCGCATTTGACATCTGGGCTTCTTGGTGCAGGATGGACAGGCAAACATTGAAGTTCAAACCGCAGCACAGCAGCGTTAATGTTTATCTAGAGTCAAATCATACTAATGAAACCTATGTTCTTTGTTATCCACACTGTAAAGAGTTCAACAGCCTGGTTATGGAAGTATTCATTCATTTTCTGAATATAGATTTAGTTTATCAGCCATAATATTTTTAATCATCCGAGGTAGACTTGCCACAAACTATGAGATTGTGAAACCATGTCATATGTTCCTGTAGAAGCCACAAGTCCATATGACATCAACAGCCTTTAAGAAAAACATGTTTTATTCATGACATAAATGACAATCATACTACATCCATAAACATGCACAAACACAAACATGATAAGTGATACACTTGAAAGGAAAATGTATAAACAATTGAATTAATTAATTAAATGTAAATGTGATATCGATCTAATAAATCTCTTATCTAGGGACTAATTAAGTGATACTTCTGACAAACATAATTCGCAGCTTTTCCAGTTTTATCAGTGTGAAAACACTTTGTCTAACAATTCTTTATACTGAATCTATGGTTTGTTGATCAGATTTTCTGTCCTCCTTTATGAAACAAAATCTAATTTAATTCCACATTTTGAAAAGCCTCTTATAGTAACATTAAAATAAAACGCTATGTTTTATTCCCTGTTTCCTTCCTTAACTTTATATTGCATGTTTACATAGTATTACTTTCCTCCTGTCCATTTTTGTCTACCCTGCTTACTGCTGTAGCAAATCTCCACGGTGTTGGACTAATATTATTTTATTTTATCTCTATTATTATTATAGGTGCGTTGCCTTTTCTGCTAAGCTATAGCTACCTCTGCTGGACAGAAGTGTAAAGTGCAGCTTATTTTAAGGCTCAGGCCTTGTTGATCGAGTGTGAAATATTATTAATGGATTTGTGTATTTAAAGTTAGTCAGGTGTATTTTAGTGTTTTTAAAAATATAATAAATTATTTACAGTGACTCCCACATTTATATGATAAAGTCTCGTAACACATGTTCTTGTAACGACAAGCACAGGTGGTGCCTTCAGGATCTGATGTGAATATGGACATTCAATGCCACCCTTATACTTCCATTATATTTTGGGGGGATTTATTGAAATCTATAAAGTCGAGTAAAGATCTAACACACAAAATTCAGGTTAAAACAGGTTTAAACAGTTCCAGAGTTGCCTTAAGTATTGTATAGTCCACACAGTCTACATGCAGAGCACGAGTGGCGGTGTCAGAAGGAGGGAATTACGAGGAGCCCTTGAAGGCAGCAGCAGAAACAGTGTCTGACTGTTCCGTGTTATTCTTACACGATTGTCTCATAATGGACTCACAGCCTCCTCCCAAGCCGTGGGAGAGACGGGTTCCAGGGATGATGTCTGCGCCTGTAAACTATAGGTAAACGCGTCTTTAGCCGCGGCAGCTCGCTCGCCATCTTGGAATCTGCTCCGTGTTTACTGGCTGCAGCTGGTTAGCTCTGGTTGCTAGCTAGCTAATACTGAAGTTGTTGCACGAGAAACCAAAAAGTAAAGACTATGGCGGGAATGACAAGTTGTTATCTAGCAGTCAAACACTTAGGTCAACTGTATCCTCTGTATAAAGTGTATCCTCTCAGTCTACTTAACTAGATACATACTCGAGTAACTTCTGAGCTAGGCCCAACGAGGCCCTGTTGTGTTCAGGCCCTGGTGATTCTTCACAGACCTCACCTGTAATTCCTGCCTCTCTGTTTCATTACGTGATCATGGATGTAAACACTGTAAAGTACATCAGACTAAACACATATGAATTGTATTTATAACTGTAGGAAATAATTAACACGAAAGTCACACTATATTAGATCTTCTCTGTTTACTGCTTACTCTTGAGCCATCAGATTCAACACGTTACCTCATTGCTTGTAATTGTAGTTTCATACCAACAACGTTGTGCATTGGGTTTGCTTTTCTCAAATCGTATTGTTTTTTTTTGTACGAGTTAACCTTGAGGGTTGTTTTGAACATCTAGTTAATGGTTAACCTAATGCCTGTTGTAGGGTAAGTCACATGGCTAATTTACTTTCTTATCTTGACCTTTCTATCTTATAGGTCAGCAGACTTTGGACGAACCTTAGGGCCCTCCACTTCTTCCGGCCCTCCTATCCTGACCAGGATGGTGCCCCCAGTGCCCCCTCGTCCTGTCCAGCATCCCGTCCAGCAGTCCTACCGTCCGTCCTACAGCCCCTTTACCTCATCTTACAGCCCCTATGGGAGCTCCATGTACAGTGGCTACAGCCCCTACAGCTACGGGGGTGGTGTTGGTGGCTATGGCCAGGGAGGTTACAGTCGCCTCTCCCACCAAGAAGACGTGGCCCCCAGCAGGTTTGTGCAGCAGGCAGAGGAGAGCAGCCGCGGTGCCTTCCAGTCCATCGAGAGCATCGTTCAGGCCTTTGGCTCAGTCAGCATGATGATGGAAGCCACCTTCTCTGCCGTGTATAACAGTTTCCGTGCCGTGCTGGACGTAGCCAACCACCTTACGCGGCTACGTAGTCACCTCACCCGAGTCTTGTCAGCCTTTGCTCTGGTGAGAACATTGCGTTACCTCTACCGGCGGATACAGAGGCTGCTGGGGCGGAGGTCAAATGCAGATGTTGAGGACTTATGGGCCGACAGTGCTACTGATGCCCTGGCTACAAATGCAGCCCCAGGGCTTGGAGCAGGGATGGACGAACAGACTGTCAAATCTTGGCCAATCTTTCTGTTTTTTGCTGTGGTTCTGGGTGGACCTTACCTCATCTGGAAACTGCTAAGCTCCAGCCCTGCCCCTGAAGAAAATGGTGAGACTTTCAGCACATTTAAGATCTGATACACGTTGATGAGATAATGCCTTCCCAGGTTTTTATATTAGAGCTTGACCAAAGTGGATTACTTTTGGGTTGATACCAATATATTGGCCTTTATAATTGCCAACATGTCATTATTACAACAAGAAGACTGAATTTTTTAGTAATGTTTATAAATAAATAACCTATTAATACTATAAACTATTAATAATAAATCCAAAACTTCAATTCACACGATCATCAGCTGTCACCTCAAGTCATTGACCCATATGACTGCAGGTGGTTTTCAATTCACAATGACCTGGTTTTATCAGTTACTTACTTGGAATGAATACTTGTACCATCTTGAGGACCATATGTCTAGATAGTAGTTTGACAACAGCATCTAATCATTGGGAAAATACTAGAAAATATTAGAGAACTACATCACTTGTACCAAAGGCAGCCATTACTGTACGTACTAAGTACATGTTTGATAAAAAACATAAATATTTCTCAAATGATATTCTATACATGGTTAGAAAGTGAATCTCATAGTATTGGTGTATCCAGCCAGTCTTTTACTCCAAACAAATAAACTACTTTAATGCTTCTCCATTTAGCGACTGACTGGGCCAGTGGAGAGGATGACCATGTGGTGGCCAGAGCAGAGTACGACTTCACTGCTGCGTCTGAGGAGGAGATTTCTGTTCGAGCAGGGGACATGGTCAACCTCGCCCCTAAAGGTGAGAGAGCTCCTAAGTGACTGAGGGTCATTGTTTACTGCCCTCAGGTTTCCCCCCACAGGGAAATCTTGTAATCTTTCTTGGTGCATTCAACCTTTATTTATTTACTATTTAGGCTTCCATCTGTTTTTCTGATCTATTAACATTTTCTGAGTTGATTCTTTAAAAAAAATTTGTAGCATACAATATACAGTATATATTGATAACATGATATTTCCTCTATGTCGATGAGCTCAGACCTTTTATTCTCTCTTGTGTGCAGAGCAACAGCCCAGGGTGCGCGGCTGGCTGCTAGCCAGTGTGGACAGTCAGACCACAGGGCTCATCCCAGCCAACTACGTCAAGGTGCTTGGTAAGAGGAGAGGCCGTAAGCACGCAGAGATGGAGAGGCTTTCTCAGATCCAGCAAGCAAACACGAATGCCTCCCAGGCGGCCTCGTCTTCACACCCACAACCAGATCCCACCCAAGGCTTCACCCCAGGCCCTGGGTCGGCCTCCACCTTGTCTTCCCCAGAAGAGCTGCTAGAGTCAGTGTATAGAGAAGCACCATCTGCCTCCAGTGTGCCCTCCTGCACAGTGCTAAACATTAATGAGACGATAGACTTGTGAGGTTTATGCATATGTAAATACCGCTACGTGCAGGTCTGTGTGGGCTCATAACATTTATCTGCTCAGTCTGTACTTGTTAGAAACGTTTAACTAATAATCAGCTGACATTAGCTTATTGGAGAAACATCATGGACCTCACCAAGAAGCTCCAAGTACTTTATAGATTCATCTATGATGATTCAAATAATCTAACATAATCTGAGCCTTTACTAAGATCATTGGTCAGAAATAGGTCTCATACAGAATTTTAAGTCAAGATTGTTCAGTGACAGAAATTATTTTAATGTTTAAGTAAATGAGGTGCACTGATGTATCACCTGTGTTTGGTTTGATACTGTAATGATGTAACATTGTGTTGGGTCTGGACTTTACACTGTTTTCTCTGTGAAGCAAATGGGATTTGACTCATCAAGGTTGAGGGGCTAATTTAGCAAGTTTAACAGTTCACAGGAGGAAATTTGTAAAAAATATTTAATAGTAATTTTGAAAATAAATATATTTCCAAATGATCTGGCTATTGTTATCTACCGGTATCTATCTATCTATCATCAATCTACTTATCGATCTATCTTTCTTTTTCACAGGACTGTTGACAATACACTAATAAATTAATCTCCAGGTATGAATTGTTATACATAAACTCAAATGGAATAAAAATAATGTGACAAGACATAAAATCTTATTTTTTTATGTCTTGTGTAGTTAGCAAGATTACACAACTACTGTACAGATTTCCATGAAACTTGGTTGAAAGATGCAGTATGATTCAGGGAAGACCCATTTCCTCTCGGTGCAGGTCCAGGAATTTGTTTCACTTTCTTTAACATAATGATAAAGGGCATTTTTCAATTTCAATGTTCTACTGCTTTTTAAAGCATTTCATTTGATTTCTCAGAGAAAAATGAATGGAACTTGATGAAAAAAATAGTCCGGGTTTGGGGACTGATATTTAGGGGAATATGCTACTTGGTGCAGATTTTAAAATTCTCATGTCACACTTTTGAAGTTCTAAGGAGGATTCAGTGCAGAATTATATGAGTCATTATCATTATTTTTATTAGAAGTATTATCAATATTACTTTAAGTAGTAGTAGTAGTTTAAGTCATATGAAACATGTTCTCATGTGACACTTTTAAAGGTCTAAAGGAGGATCTCCTGCACAAACAGCAGGTTTACGACCTCTGTCTCTAAGCAACGGGACGCCTGAACCTGCTGCAGTGCGACAACAGGGACGAGTCACCGCTGCAGATCCGACTGCGCATTTATTCCAGAGTTTGTTCGGTTCTATCCCAGGACTCGTTCACTGAGTTTGTAGGTTCACAGAACAGCTGTGGACCATACGCGTCTTCTCCTACCGAGTTTAAAATGTGTGACACTTCCTACTTTAGCTCAGATGATAGCTGGAGCTAATGCTGCATTCAAGGACTGTCGGGATTTGTACAGCTGCGCTAGTCTATTTGAGGCTAAATTTTGAATGTGCTCAATATATATTTATATATACTTAAGTCTATTTCCACTATTTCTTAAATATCTTAACGTATAACAATTTTATTCTTGCAAAACTGCTCTCCTCTGAGACATTAGGGATTAAATAGTTTATGGCGGTTATTATTACATAGTTATTATATTTGGCTAAAACAGCAGCACAGAAACAACTGAGCAACTTTAACAGGAGCAGTCGTGACGCACGCTGTGGGCTGGAGATCTTGAGTTTTACGAGGAGTCCTCGAAGGCAGCAGATGCTGTCCCGCAAAGTTAGCTAGCGGAAGCAATGGAGGCAGAGAGCCGGTAGAGGAGGAGAGGACCGCAGCATCATCCTCACACACCGGCATGACAGCAGCTGAAGCCTAGAACCCAGAAGCACGCGACGGGCGAGGACGGACTGTGACGACAAGTGAGTGAACAACATGTCCTCCGTGTGTCTGAGTGAGGGATGTGGAGGGAAGCAGCTGGTTGTTATGTGACCCACCAGCAGCAGATGTTGATGGAGCAGGAGGACAGAGGGGCTCGGCCTGCCCCTTCACCACCGCTGGATGTGCGTGATGCACGTGCACCAGCAAATGTGCAGATGTTATAAATGGTGTGACTCATCATATGTCCAGTCTGAGAGCACCGAGCCCTCAGGATGTCATGGCACTGACAGTTATCAGTACTTTGTCTTGTAGGGATGCGTTACTCAGCAGTGGGTCACCAGACAAAACCAGTGAATAGATTATTTCTCTGTATTTATATATTGCTTCTCTTGAACATTGTCATTCACCCATTCATTCATACTGTGCATCTATGGGCAGCGCTTTTATCTATGAGGGCCAATTCAGGGTTCAGTGCCTTGCCCCAGGACACTTCAGCATGCAGATGGGAAAGATTGGGATCGAACCATATACCGTTTGGTTAGAGGACAGCCGCTCTACCCTCTCCGCCACAGTATAAGAAATTCTAGGTCCTAAGCCTGATGTTATTTCTTACCTTCTTATTCCTTATGAGAAACAGTAAATGGTCTTTTCATCTGGCAAAGAATTCTTTATTATCTTCTGCGTGACACACTTGTATGAGCGCTAGCACTTCACTGCACATCCAACGACAAGACAAGATGTCCCGAAGTGCTTGTCACCACCAAAATATGGTGTTATATAAACATGCAGTTGTGCGTTCATCGGCAGGTTCCGCAATAAAACCCAGAAAGACCAGTGTTGACATTGCTCCTTATTCAACAGAAGTCTCCAACATGATGCTGTATTTATATAACACCTTTAAAAACTGTTACAAGCTGCTTTACAAGTTAAAAATAAACAATTAGGTGCAACACAACAGGAAATCATAAAAAAGCTATTAGAAGATCAGACACCATTATGTCACAAATACAAAAATAGAAAGTGTTACAAATGAGAAAATGGTGAAAGCAAGATACAATGATGAAAATAGTAAGATCAGAGCCAGGAGAAATTACAAAATGTGTCATTCAGATTGATTCAAAAGAGTTAAAGAGTTTACCAGATCTCTTCAAGGTGATTGTTCCAAAGAGAGGGAGCCCTGACAGAACTGATCGCCTTAAATTTCAACAATTAAATCTTTTAATTGACTAGAAGCCACTAAAAGAGAAGCTAACGTCTGAGGGATATGCTCTCTTTCAGTAGATTGGGTGAGAAATCTGGTTTCTGCATTGTAGACAAGCTGTAATTTATATAGTTTAGAATAATCAGAGTTTGTTTTTGTAATGTTTAAATACGTTGTGTTAATTTACCATTTGAAGGTCAAAGTCGTATGGATACTTAAAATTATGGAAGCTGGCTAAAGTGAGCATCAGTCTTGCTTGAAATGAATGAAACAATTATCAAGATAGATCAGTCAGATCAGCCAACCAATCATTTCCAGGCTGATTTGGATGTGACGGTTGTTCATTGTTGACACACTGCCACCTGTTTCTTATCTCTGTCTGTGTAGAGATGAGCCGCTACTGCTCGGACAACAACAACTTCCCCTATGACAACAACGTCCTGGTGTTGGACATGGTGCTGGGCTCTATGTGGGGAGTGCCCCAGCCCATAAACTGGGACAACGTCGCCAAGCTGGTCCCAGGATTCACTCCCAAGGAGGTAACGTCAACATCGGGAGACTGTTTCCATCCATTCATCAATCATCCCATGACTTATTAACACAAATGTGGACACTGCTGTGATCTTGCAGTGTGCCCGTCGATTTGAGGAGCTGAAGAACACAGGGGGGTTCCCTCATGTCGACAACCAATGTAATACTCTGACAGAGGGAGGTACCTCCCCTTCAAATGGCCTGTCTATCCTGCTGGACACCGGGGAGACGGGCGACTCAGGAGACAGCCAGAGCAGCAGCAAAGTTACAGGTCAGTGACAGGCTGAGCAATACAGATAAAAAACTACTCTACAGTTTCATTCCTTGGCACATCTTTTCTTTTCTGCTCTTACAGTTTAGGGTAATCTAAGCAATCATTTAAGTTATTTAATATAATTGATATCTTTCTGACTCAGATCGTTTATTTTTGCACGAGAAATCACTACTAGAACATTCAGATGATTTAGGTTTGTTAAAATGTATGTCAGTAGCTATGTTATTGATGGTTTTCTCTTTTTTGACGTCCAGGCTCTAAATCGACGCTCTCAGGAAGGGTTGGGGGGTGCGTGGAGAAGAAAGAGAAACGAGTGTCAGTAGATGAGGACGATCGACCTCAGAAGCCAAGAGAGTAAGTGGTAGTAACTCCTAGTCCTTACAAGGTGCTGCTTTCCAGAGCAGTGAAGCCAGCTAACCTAGATACAAGTGTGGATCGCTCAAACACACAGATCTGCTTAAAGTGAAACTCAGCCCCTGTCCACTTGTAAATAGGATTTCAAAAGTTTGCAAGTTTACATTTACAGTTTTATTTAGTTAAATCTTTTAATGACTGACTATTGCAAAAAATAGATGCAAACTTTTCTTCCCACAGTCCCAATATGGTCATCCACGTGTGTGATGAGACAAAGAACCTGAAGCAGGACTTCACATGTCCCAGAGATCTTCTGGTTAAAGAGATGCGTTACTTCGCTGAGTACTTGTCTGTGGATGCCCAGAGATGGGAGGAGGTGGACATCTCAGTGCACTGTGACGTGCAGATCTTCGACTGGCTCATGAACTACGTCAGGAGGAACTCGGCAGGAGAGGGAAACAGGGACAAACCCCGGCTCGGTAAAATCCTCCAGAAAAACTGTAACGCAACATCAGACACAACGTTATTCCTCATGGCAACGCCTGAGCTGTCACTCTCATCACCTGTTGGTGTGAATCAGTGGATGGTGCTTGATTTCTGGGTTGGTCATGTGGTGTGCGTGTTTGCTGGGCCACTGGCTGTGTGTTCTTTGTTGTGTGTCGGTTGTGGGGTTTGCTTGGTTGGTCATGTGGTGTTTGTCCATTACAGAGCCCAGCAATGTGATCTCAATCCTGATCTCCTCCGAGTTCTTGAAGATGGATACGTTAGTAAGTGTTGTGACGCTTGATGCCAACTGTGTCGTTGTCCTTCGGGCCCCTTGTTTTTCAGATGCAATGCAGAGACTTGCTCATGTAAAATTTCTCTTTTCATGTTTACATTTATATTTATATTACAAAGAATTTAATGTTTTGCATCTTATAACTTCTCCTGAAACAGGAAAAACAAGAGACTCATAGATAGTTGATGTTGCATGGATGTTAGTGTAGATTTTATTTTGCTTCCAGGAGTTTAAGTTCTAGTAGAGGAGCTAAAACTGTAGCAGTGTTTTGTTTAATGTGTTTGTGAAGGTGGGATCATATGAATGTTACTGTCCAAGTCGATAGGCTCTTGTAAAAGAGATTTACCTTTTTTATTGCTTAGGTGGACGAATGTATCCAGTACTGCTACAAATACATGAGCGCCATCGTGGCTACACCCTGCAACATGAACTGCATCAACAGCAACCTGGCCACACGCATCGCCGAGCTCTTCAGCCACAACGAGGCGGACGACATCAGGGACAAAAAGGACAAGTTCAAGAGGTGAGTGTGAACAACCTACACAGTGTTCAGTCAGTGTGTGGAGAGTGTGTGTGTGGCTGAGCTCTGTGACAGAAATAAAGGAGGAGGAGAGACAGACAAATGACTCATATGTTCACAGGTAAGTGATATGATAAGTGTTTGAAAAACAGCATAATATCACAACCATACTTCCTGAGTTGATTCTGTTGTTTCAAAAAACAATCACAACTTAGTCACGTTATGCAGAAAAGCAGGTGTTGGATACTTGGGAATTAGTATTGGAACAAGAATGGCACTCTGTAGAGCACGTGGCTCAGCCAAGGGCCAATAGTCCCGACAATTATTATCTGGGATATTTGTCAAAATGATAAATGACACTTTCTATCTTGCAATGTTAAAGAAAGTGAAAAGTCAAAATCCCGGACTGCCTCCTGATCCAGATCTTTGCCAACATTGAATGGGTTCCCTCTTGAACCATGACCAATGCTCCCACTAAGTTTCGTGGAAACTCGTCAAGTAGTTTTTGCGTAGTCGTGCAGATAAACAAATAAACAAACAAATGCACAGACAGGGGCGAAAGAATTACCTCTTTGCCAGAGGTAAATATATGTATATATAGATATGTATATATCTATATATATACTGTATGTACAGTGTGTGGAATCTGTTTATGTTAGATGAATTATTCTTATTACCGTTTGCTCCTGGTTGGGTGTATTTGATTGAATGTTGATCAACAGCCATTTCTCGCAGCATCTAAATGGCATCGAGTAGGTGATACAAGAGCACTGTGTGTGAATTAAATATAGTTCTATATACGTATCTGCATTACAGTGCAGTAGCAAACAATGCTTGATTGTTTTTTCTCTTTATTTCCTTTCACCTTAAAGCAAGTTGTTCCAGAAGAAAATCGAGCGTCTCTTTGATCCCAGCTATCAGAGCAGAGATTCCCCGGGCAACGCCTCGACCCTCTACAGGTGAGCAGGAAGCTTCTTGGTTTCCTCAGGTTTCCTTCGGTCTGTTACCGTAATTCTTTTGACTGTTATTGTGTGTCCTGCTTGTGTTGGATCCCAGGTGTGGTTTGTGTGTGAAGATGCTGACCAAAGACACAGAGAGGAAGATTTGTTGTGTTCCAGGGAAAATCAACGTCGATGCTCAAGGAGAAATCATCTACACCCACACAAGGTTTAGTAGCACTCGTTCATTATGACTCCGCTTCACATGTATGAGGACATGATTCATGTAATTGTATGTGTGTGTGTGTTTGTGTGTGTATTTACAGACAGAGGAGTTGGGACGTGCATGATTACATTAGTGGACTATATGAGGAGCTCAAGTCCTGGGTCCTGGTTTACTGGAGAATCTGGGGGACAATCAACTACCTCACCTGCTCCCGGTGCCAACAGGTCAGTGTGTGTGTGTGTGTGTATGTGTTTGTGTGTGTGTGTGTGTTCAAATGATCAAATGAGGAAGTTAAAAGTGTGACTGATATAAATCATGAACATACTCGTGAGAAATTTGAGATTTATCTATGAATCGGACATATTTATCATGTACATTTTGTGTGTGTGTAGTTGTTTGTCTGTGCAGAGCTGACCCACTGCAAGTACCACCAAGACAGTGTGCTGTACCCGGGCCCTGGTGCTGAGAAGGGCTTGCATGGTGCAGGAATTTATCCCTGCTGCAACCAGAGGGTTCTCCGCTTTGACCCCACTGGAATGCCCAAGGTATGGACCACAACTCAATGGAAACTAATACAGTGCCCATTCTAAACGGGCCCGTTTGTAATGTGCCGTTAGTTTGGCCTGTGGTGATGCTGGTCACAGGGTTTCTTTGTGATGTTGTAAAGGTTACCTGCAGCAGAAGAGCCCTGCATGCTGCCCGAACTAAGAGCTGTTCACCTGTTTGTTCGAATGTTATCACAATTGCGTGTTCAAATTGCACAACAGTTGACACAGCACTTCACTGGAGCCATTCATGCCGAGTGTGAAGCTATTGTGGTTGAACAGTGTTGAGATATGTGAGCTACAGACTGACAAAGATTTCTGGAACTATTATATTGATTTTGCCAAGTTACTAATGTTTGATTAAAACCTTTAGAATGGCTTTTATTGATAAAAGAAATCTACATTGTTACTTGTAAATATTTGCTCTTTAAAAAAATCAACCCATATGCTTTTTTCAGTCTCTGTCATATGATTAGTAAAACAGGTGGACTCAGTAATGGCTGCCCTGTCAGTTTTTAATATAACTGTCATTTGAACTTTTCTTGCTGCTCATTTATTCACATCTGCAGTCAGTGTCCAAGCTGTGAGCAGTTACATTTGAGAACTTGACTTGCAGTCTCCTGCACATTTCAACTGCAAAGTCTGTACGAGTGGAAAAGAGGAGGACACTCAGTTACTATGAACTAAATCCTGAATGTGGAGGTTTTCTAGTGCTGCTTCAATCTGCTGCTGCCTTTGCTGTGTCGGATTCTTGTAAAAGGAGGAAATCCTCATATGTGTGTGTCTGTGTTTGCAGGGCTGTAAGATGCGAGACCACATAGTGAACCTACCTGATGAAGAGGACTGTGATGAGGTGACCTCAGCTCAGACCAGAGTCCTCAATGACCTGCTGCTGCACAGAGACGCAGTGTGTGTGTCCAACACACCACCCGTAGATGGGTGAGCAACAATTCTCTTTTGCTCCAGTGTATTTGTGTGTGTTTTATTGTTTTAAAGCAGTGTTGTTGTGAGAGGGTAATACAGTCCTCTGATGATGTTTGTGTGTCAGTACTGAGGAGAGTCCGTCCAGTGCCGAGAAGGTTCAGGACTGTGATGTTCTCTTGGAGCCAACACTCCTCGGACCTCTGAGAGGAGACGGCAGCACTGTAAGTCTCTCTCTCTCTGTCGGTCTTTTGCTTTTCATCTGTTCACCTTTGAATCTCTGCCTCGGTTCTTTCCCTCCCTCTGACCTCAGCTACTTTCTCTTTCTTACCAGTTTTCCCTCTTGAAAAACTGGAGTCTGCAGCTGGTAGGACTTTCCTCTCATTCCCTTCATTACACAGTGTCTGATTCTAACCTGGGATTGTTCACTTTGTTAGAGGGGAACTCTAGATGGGTTCTTTTACTGAAATCCCTTTGTTAGATCAGTCAAAATGTCGGCTAATGTCAGTTTCATCTAGCAACTGAGTGGTTATGTGTGTGACCTCTCAGAGGCACCAGTCTCTTCTGTCAGAGGATGAGGAGTACACCACGGGGTCAGAGGTCACAGAAGATGAGGTCGGAGATGAAGAGGAGCTGTCCAAGAAACAAGGTGAAATAACATTTTTATGATAGATGAAATACAAGCAAGCTTTTCTTTTGGTATTTTACTCTATACTTGACTAGAATCATAACTTATAGTTACAACTAATATTATTCCTAATTAACTTTCTGTTTAGACATTTACGAAAAAAAAATCACAACTTTGACTTCAGCAGCATTTAAAGTGTTAGTTTGACAAAAATATCTTTATGGGTAGCAATTAAGATAATCTTTTTTACTATCACAAATATAATGTCATGTCATACATACAAGTAATCCCCCCTGCATTTTGAAAACTGGAAAATATAACAGTTGCTGTGTTTGTCCAGCAGATGGCGTCAGATGCTTTTGATTAATGTTTGGTTTCTCTCTCTCTCCAGCTGCTAAGAAGGCAAAGAAGGCTCACAGACCTCTGAAGAAACAAATGTCCTCTCCCAACTTCCAACGCAAAGACAAACCAGAGAAAGTGAGTCAGTGATTTCATTAATATTCAGTCCACACTCCTCAGTGGAGTAAAACCCTGCAGAGGGAAACCTGGACGTGTTCACTGCTTTGGACTTTTATTCAGTGTCAGGAAGCTGCACAGAAAAAGTTCTGTAACAGGGTGTGTCAATTTTGGAAACATCTTGAATATTGATATAGAACTTGGGTTTTCACAGTATTTTTACTTATATTTGACCTTAAGTTAGATATACAATATTAGTATCAGGGCCATATGAAGAAACTAATATTCTGAGATTTCAGAAGAAAGTTGTAATATTACAAGAAATGAAGTTCTGATTTAATGAGCAAATGGCATAATATTCTATGAATCAAAAACATTTTCAGGAAATAAGCAGCAAGGACAATTTGTGCTCAACAGAGTTTCACTCCTCTTACCCATGTGACCACTGTTTTTTTGCACAGTAAAGTCCTGATACTTACCATATGTATTTATTTAGTTATTTGTGAAACTTAAACTAAAGTATAACTTAACAAAATGCTGCATATTCCTAAAAATGTACGACTTTGTTCCCGAAATATTAGAACTTACATGTCGCAAACAAAAAACTTTATTCTCGCAAATGTACAACTTTCTTCACATAATATTCTGACTTTATTGTTGCAAATGTATGACTTCATTCCTGTAATAGTAACACTTTACTCACGCAAATTTACAACTTTACTTTTATAATATTGTGACTTTATTTTCCTTTTAAGTGGCCCATCGTACAATATACATGAATTTAACTCAAGCTAAATAATTCATCTTGAAAGAATTTTAACTCACAGTTGTCTCTAATATATATGCATGACTGCTATAAAACATAAGTCTAAAGTGACACAGTTGACAAATTCAACAACAAACTGCATTTTAACTTCTTCATGTTTATTCCTGCTCAAACAACACGGAGCAGCTGGAACAGTAGTTTACGCTTTAATGTCTGAAACCCGGAACTCTTGTGTTTTTCTTCCCTCGCAGTCACAGACGAGGGACAACACACCTTTCGTGTGAGTTCATCTGCACACACCATCATCTTCACACACGTTCATCTCACACACGTTCATCTCACACACTTGTGTATCTGCTGCAGTAATTACGTGCCTGACGCTGTTAGTGCTGCTTCTCAGTGCCTGTGTCGGCCGTTTGATTGAGCTGTGCCTGACGCTGGTGCCTGTGGTGTGTGTTTTGTAGAGTGAGCGTTCAGAGAAGTAAGTGGGACAGCTCTCGCTCCATGCGCTACAACCAGGACGCTCAGAGAGAAGAAGGTAAAGGAGGCCTCCACAGGAAGTCAATGTTATTAATACTTCTATATTTTTAGGCATGTCAAGTATGTATTATCTATTCTTAGAAGAATGAGTCCTACTTGATTATTTTATTATGACATTTACAACTGTCCAGTTGTCATCAAAGTCACTGTTACCTCACAGAACATGTATGTGTCCAAATACACACAACATGTCAGGTTCACAGTCGGGAATCCCTTAAAACTTAAACCTTCACTTCACTCACTTGGATGTCTGTGGTCTCTGTGTTCACTGTGACGTTAGGTTTTGTGAATTTATCAGGAATGTGAGCTTGGAGTTTCATTACATCTGGCACAAACATTTACATGAATATTTCAGTTTTAGAGCACATCACTTCTGATCTTTGGAGAAACTGCTGGCCGAGTTTTATTCAGGAAAGTCGAGGGTTGTGTTTCAGTTTGGACACAAACAGACTTTTGGAAACAATCATTGTGGAGATAGAAACATACTCAATAATTCAAAATTCAATCAATAAGTATCATAATACAATTTTCATCAATAGCAATAAAACAACGGTTCATTATATAAAGATATAATTCTTAAGCATGGTCTAAGCACTGTGAGGAGTTATAACATATAATTGATTGACCTCAGATTTGTAAAATGTTTGTCATTTTCTTTATTTTTAAACCACAAGCTTCACTCAGGAACTTTACAGTTAATAATGATACAAAATAATGATAGGACATTTATCGTGATAATTATAGATGTCAACTGACATGAACATTTTTTTGACTATATTGTCAAGGTCAAAGTTCAAGGTCAAACACACTGTTTTGTAAATAACAAATACAAAAAGGACTAAGTACTTTTTGCTAAATTCCATGAAGGTCCACACTACTTATTTAGTGAGGCGTAAGACATGAATATAATCTTTTTTTTTAAATCTTCTTTATGAACCAGACCAGCGTCGCATGGTGGAGATCATCGGCCACCTGACGAAGACCAGGTTCGGAGACCAGGAGCAGAGCAGATCTAAGGACACTAAAGAGGTGTGTGTGTGTGTGTGTGTGTGTGTGTGTGTTTGTGTGTGTGTGTGTGTGTGTGGTGTTGTGTGTGTGTGTGTGTGTGTGTGTGTGTGTGTGTGTGTGTGTGTGTGTGTGTGTGTGTGTGTGTGTGTGTCTGCTGATAGATACGGTATGTATGGCAAGTCATCACATGTGTAGAATCACACTGCTGCAGGAAATGTAACCAGGATTTCTTCCCAGCATGAGGTTGTTGTTGTCAGCCCAGTTGTTCTAGTTGTTGCAGCTGCCTGAAGTCGGTTTGTTTTTGGACTGTGTGCCTGGTTGTGTGTGTTATTGCAGCCTGCAGGGGGAACCTACTCAAGATTGGAAGGGCAGTTTAAAAGTACATCTCAAGCCAGACAGAGTTCAGAGAAGACACCCAGGTTAACACACAGACACACACACACACATACACATTTGTGTTCATCTTGTATGTCACAATCTGACCACATCTTCTTCTGCCTCTTCAGAACTAAAACTCGCTACGCTCAGATCCGGACAACGTAAAGGACCCGATGGGAAGAAGGCTCTGAGCTGATGAAAAGACAGATCAGAAGAAACGAGGAAGAGGCGAGATCTCCCTGTGTGGAGGAAAGTCACTTCCTACCGGCAGCCCCCTCCAGCACGGCCACCTCTTATAACTGTGGACTCTCCTCTCACCCTTACCCCCCCCCGCTTATCTCAGGTGACTATGTATGGATCACCGTAAACTGCGCCCTCTATCACTCAGCTCGCTGTGTATTTGTGCAGCTGTGACCAGCCTTGGAAAAACAAGGTGAACTCTGGATCTAGCTCAGCTCTTAGGAAAAGCCCGTTGACGACCTCAGTGTTTCTTCAGGTTTTTCTTTTTCATCTGGAGCCGGTGAATGCAGGTGCATCATGAGAAATGCTGCTTTATGGAGTTGAACTGTTTAGATCCGAACTGTTTAGAGCCTGTGAAGCTTTGAGAGTAAAAGACGATATGAAAAGATCAGACCTGAGATCTGTTACGGCACAGACAGCTCAGCTTGTTTCTGCTCATCACAGCACATCAGTCAGTACATGTAACTCTGCACTAATTCTCATTGTCTAATGTGGTGAAGCGCAGACGTCTGGATTCGACTGATGCTACAATAACTAACAAATGTTTTAACTCCCAGTTCTTATAGAGAGATGTGTAGTCACCTCCATCTGTTCTGGAATGTGAGTGTTCTGTATAACACCGGGACCAATAAAACATGAATGACACTGGCCTTCATTTTCTGCTCGTTGTCCACTTGGTGGCAGTATATCCCCTCCAGGGAGACGCTGGGACCTCGAAAGTTAACTTTGCCCCAGTTCGACCACAAAGTGTCCCCTCTGCTTTGGGCTAACAACCAGGTGATATCACACACTTTTCATCTGGGGGATTTTATTCTTTGCTAACTGTGTCATTTTACTTTCTCTTCTTTATTCTTGTGCATGAGACTAAAAGAGGCAGTGCAGATGGTTGGAAGTGTGAAAATCCTGTGCAGAGGGTTGGTATGTGCCCCTGGGTAGAGGGTCAACCACCCTCTCTGTTTGATAGCCTCTGATCAGTGGGTGTGTTAACCTGGCTCTTCCTGTCTAACTTACTCACAGGGCTATTAATAACCGCTGCTGCCCACAGAGCGCACACAGAGCGGGGCATAACGGGGTATAGAGTGGAGAGAGAGCAGGCTTTTTTTCCCCTCTGGTGGGCAGGTGGGGGCTCCCCCAGCTGTTCCCTCTTCTCCTCGACAGCGGATGCCGAGAATGGCTGAGGATCTCTGGATCTGGGTCAGGAAGGGAGGGAGGGGTCCAGTTACAGTGCAGCCGGACTGAATTATGGTTCCAGAGAGATGGTTAGATATGCAGCATCAAAGCAGACATATGCAGCAGTAATGCAGCGGGAGAGAGAGATGCTGAGTCCACACAAGACCACAGGCAGCCCATGCACAAAGTTTTACTGCTAATAACCACAAAGTCCCTTCCCTCCACTGCAGAAGAAGAAAAGGCCCCCGGAGCCACAGCTAACAAAGAAACCCCCATCGGAGATTTGCAAAAGGAAAATCTAATAGCAGGAGTTTATGTGGAGTTTAGAGTCTGACAGCAGATATCTGTTCAGGTCCAGCAGCTTCCTCTCTGGTTGCATCAGAGCCGACAGGTTGTTGGACTGGTGTCAGACGAGTGTTTCAACTTTCACTGGAAAAGCATCATCATAACCTTCACTGTAATACCAGTAAGTTAACAGGGATTAGTGACCGGGCTCGCCTTACACTTCACCAGCCGCGGCCAAACGTGTCTGAGCGGAAGCAGTCGGATGCTGTGGGAACACTGTGATACCAAGGGACGACAGTGAGGTGTGTGTGAGTTCAGGTCACAGCTGTCCAGGTGAGTCTGGATCCACATCAAGGCGGTGACGGTACCGGTGCTTCTGAATCCGAATCCATTGCTTTGGTAAACAAAAACTCACGTGCGTGCGCGGAGGCAGTAGGTTGTAAATCTGCTTGTAAATAAAGTTTCTTCAAAAAAACACCGCGGATGGGAACGAGGGGGTGGGGCATTGGAGGAAGGCGGGATGATTCGAATGTGCTGTAATTCTCAAATGCAACAAAGGTAAGAGTCCCTTTAAGAGGATTTTTTTTTGCATTTTGCATTTTAAGAACAAAGTAAAAGTGTCAAAACTAAAATCTCATTTTGTTTATTGAGGATAACATTTTTCTACATTGAATTTAAGTACAAATGTTGAGAATACACTCAAATATCAGACTTCTAACATTACAAAATGCCTTGTGTAAATGAACTGGTGAAGTTCTGCCTCGGAATCAGTTTTAACTACAGGCAAATTATTTTTCTTTTAGCTCATAAACCCAGTGTAATAATAGGTGCTCAGTTTTTGAAGAGGTTGTGCAGAAAAGTGTCTGTACATAAGGAGAAACCAGACCAACAATCCCAGGATGCAACACTCAATGTGATGTTTTTCACAAGAAAACTTCTTGTTTTTATTAGGAAATTAATTTCCTTAAGTTTTCCTAAGTTAACATTTGTGGAGAAACAATGATTTGGTTTAATATTGCTGTGATGAGACCCTAATATTCTGTTAGACCATCAGACAGTTTTGATTTGAAACTAACATTAAGAATAGTTTTAAACCACATAGGTCTGTACAGATGATGGTTACTATTATCTATATATTTTTTTTTATTCTGACTTTAATGACTGTATGATAAGAACTATTTAAAATGCTCAGTGAAATGAGCTCAGTAGTAAGTGTTGTTACAGATATCTGGAAGTTTTCCTCCTGAACCTCACATATGAACTGTTTGGTTAAAAGATTGAAAATATAAAGTGTATAGTTATTTTTTCCACATCCCAGGATTGTGCCAATACATTATCACTTCATCTGCTTCAGATTTATTCAGAGTGCATAGTCTGAGCGTCATTTAACGCAACATTCAAGTGTTACCTGAACATTAGTTTGAGTGTCAGCATTTGAATTTACATCTCAGTACATTTATGAAGAAGTGGTGAAACAAATGGTGATAAAATATGTGTCCCGGTCGTGAAAGAAAGAAATCTGAGCAGAGGCAGGGTTATAAAATTCTCAACTTTAATCAGTTCAAAAAGCTCACAACAAATGTAACACCTCGAGAAGGGAAATTTGCCATAAGAGATCGGGTACTTATTTGGATTTATACATTCTTTTCCAAATTAAACTCGTTGGCATTTCATTTGCTCTGTGGACAAAAAGCCTTTTGTTTCTTGGACAGAACTCAAACAGGTACAAATGAAAAAAAATGCAAAAATACAAAATTAAATGTAAACCCAGTTTTATTTTTCATTTTGCTCTAAAGGTAGTGTCTTGAAGCACTACTGCATGGTAAACAATCTAAATTAGTACAATTCAAAATCTTGAAAGCCGTCTGAGTTAAACAGGAGTTGTTATAAAGAAGCAACCAACCAAGAACCCATAAATACCTCTGCCACGTCCGTAAAACATCCCATTAATGAAGGCTCACAAATGAGCAACAATCCTCTTAGAGGAAAACAAAACGCTGATGTCGACTAGGCGACAGCACACACGCACACACCCACAACAAAAAAGAAATAATAGAATAAAAGGAACAAAATTTCCCATGGTAGTAAAGATGCTATACAATTGGGATGATATGCACATATTCGGTTTTGCTTTCCCTAAAAACAACAACAACAAAAAACTCCTGCCGGCAGCAGCCAAACACTTTTTTAAGGTGAAGCAGAACTCGGTAGCAACAGATGCTGAAATATTATTCAGCATCTCTCAGCCTTCATTCATAAACTGTTAGATTCACATTCTCCCACAATGCCGTGGGGCACCAAATAAGCGGCGTGTGTGCCTCTAAAAGAGCCACTTCCTGTCTGTCTCGCCAAAGGTCTAGAAGCCTCTATGCCGACGTGACACATATGTTCTCCTCACAAAAACCCTGCTCTGACTGTATATATAATATATTTATATATAAACAAATATATGAGGGGGGAGGAAGAGCTGAGAAAAAGAACGAGGAAGGTGAAGGGAACAGAACGAGAAAACAAATAGACAGATCGTAAACGTGTCCTAATCGTTACAACCTCATCATGCAGGTCAGATGGAACGGAGAGCAACAAAACATAAGCTCAGATTGATGCTTCTGGAAAGAGCTCACACAAAAGGTTCCCATAGAAAAATGCAGATTATGTAAAAAGGGCCACAGGGTGACGCGGTTCCATTTACATGAGATTGGCATCATTTTGGTCAACAAACATCCAGTGGGACGGCCCCGCTCTGCAGAGGGGGAGTGGCCTCCCACCACACTCAAGTGCCTCTCTTGGGTTTTGTTGTGTTTGCTGTGGTCAGGGTTTATTTGTCTGTTTTTGTTTGTTGGTTGTCTGGAGTACTGTACAGTTTGGTTGAGCCGCTGCTCAGTCACACATCTCCTCGGGGATCTCGTGTGGGTTGAGGATGCCCGGCACTGACATCTGGATCTTGTGTTTCTCCTCCTGAGCCTGACGCAGCGACGCCTCCCTCTCCTCCAGAAACAGGTCCGAGGTGTCCTCGCCCGCAAACTCCTGGAAGAACAGCAGAGGAGAGAGAAAGGCTTCAGTCAAACTTCACCTCCATACATCCATCCATCCATCCTACTGTATGGACTGACTGGGGAATCAACTAATGATCCTTTTGTGATCATTCATCTGCTGAATCATTTTATAGTCAATTGATTGGTTTAAGAAAAATGTCACTATATATAAAGCTCAATGTGACATCACATAAATCTATTTTCTTTGAGAAACAGAAAGTAAATGTTTGTCATAATAAATAAAGTTGTTGAAAATTATACCTATTTTAGAACAAAATTTGCAGGTATACGTAGGTTTTTAAAGGCTTTAAAGGGCGATTGACTCCTTTCCTGTTGCCAGTACAAGTTTGCCTTTCGTTTTTTTCCATGTTCGACGTCATGAACGCTCTCTCACCTCGCCGTCTTGCCAAATTAGCACGTTAACCCGGGTTTCATGTTTCCATCACTGCTCATCGAAGCAGGAGCCGATAAAAAACGTGTCTACCGCAAAGTCATTTGACCTGGAAGTGGATGTCGATTGTATCCATTCCAATTGCAGATAAAGACCAGATGCTAGGCGGTTACTGACCAGCAGAAAATGGCCTTTAAGGGTTTTAGCTTCAATCCTGATTCCATTCTGAAAAAATCTTAAATTTTGAGATGATTATCTGGAAAATAAACACGAATAAAGCGGCACAAAAATCTTTCTTTGATCCGGACAGCTGAAAAGTGGAGCCATCAGCGACATGAAAGGGTCTACATTTCCTTCAGTGGCTTATCACATCACTGTCATACACAGATTAAATCCAACAATAAACTGGCACAGCAGCCACAAACCTCCAATATATTTAGAAGGGAACCTGGCCATGGAGGAAAATGTTATTTCTGGAAACAGCAGCTAACCAGTAAACTATGTAGTCACTGATAACCTCTGTGAGAAGCGACAAAAGGCTGAGCAGTCGTAGACAGAGCTTGGTTAGATTCACGTTAACAAACAAACAGAATACAGATACAAGGATGTATTTATACTGTACCTAAGTGGGAAAAAAAGAAGGTTTCTCTATTCAAACTCATTATCATGACACCTAGTTGAAATAGTGTGAACTGAAAGTTGTACATGACTCTAACAACCTCACCTTTATCTGGACTAAGAAGTCCCTGAGGTGCTCCTTGAAGGCAGGAATGTCCTGGTTTAAGCTGAACAGCCCGGTCACAAACACCTTCACCTGAGCACTGAAACACAAACACATAGACACCGTGAGGAATTACCTACAGCTGTGTGTGTGTGTGTGTGTGTGTGTGTGTGTGTGTGTGTGTGTGTGTGTGTGTGTACTCACTCTTGTAGATGAGGGAAAGCGGTCTTGAGCAGGTTGGCCACGTACTCTTGAATGAAAACCTGGTTGTTGGTGGGGTTGGCGGGGTTCAGCCCCGTTGTGATCTTCCCCTCCTCCACCAGGTTGAACATGTAGGCCAGGATGGACGCGTGCATGGTCAGGCCTGCAGGATACACACAACAGCGCCCACACATTTACTTCGGAGACTTCTAATTGTGTCATCGTTCTAAGGGTGTTCATATCAGGTCCTGGGGCCCTGGGTGTCCCGTCATCTGCCCTCTGAACTCACCGGCAGTGTGCGACGTGTCTGTGACCACAGAGAAGATGTGTTGCAGGATGTCACAGAAGTACGTCTGGTAGAAACTTTGAGCGGCTGCTTCCTCCTGGGCTACGTTCTGCAGCAACGTGTAGAGAATCTGCAGACCTAGATGAGAAACATGAACGCATCCTTAGGTCAGCATTCTTTACATTTCTTCCTCATCTCAGGACCGTAACACCTGTACATTGGGTCCAGGAGCCTGAATTGAGATCCAAATACTAGCCCTCTGAACAATGCTGAGGTAAAGGATCACGTGCACCTGCAGTGTCACATTTCTGCCTTTTAAACAGATAAAGTAAGCAACAGAGTTTTCACTGTAAGAAGAGTATTCCAGGTCTGACACACTCTGTCCTCATGACATGAGAAAGCACAGAACCCAGTGTGGTGTTTACGGCGTAGACTATTAATACTGTTGCTGATGTCTCATAAGTGAAATGGTTGTGTGTTTTCAGTCTTACCGGTGTCCGCAACGTTCCTCATGGTGTGTTTGAAGGCCCAGATGATGGAGTCCAGCACCAGTTTGAACTGGGCCGGGGGGATGGCGAGGAATGCTGGGAAGCAGTGAGAGTTGACAGCTTGCAGCAGGTAGAAGAAGTGGGTCCTGTGCTCTGGATACTCCTCAAAGTTCTGGTGGAAACACACAACAATAGTATATTTCAACATGTTCTCGCCTTCTATATAGTTCAAGAGGTCTAGTTTAAACATTGTTATAAGCCCTGCAGAGGTGTTGAAAGAGCATCTGTATCAGTGAGTGTGGTTCATTTATACATGCAGAATACTTATTTTCAGGTACTTTTACTGCACTACATGTATCCGCAAATAGATGTAGTATTTTCTACACAACAGAATTTTTACAATGTTTGAGAGTTTTTTTATGGTCCACTTATCCAATCTGAGCAGGCAGGTAACATTAGACCACGCCTCCTGAAGCAGCTGCATCACCATAGTCCAAACTGGACAAACTTAACTCCTTCTGAGTTTTTTTATGACAACTGAAGGCTTCCAGAGTTTCTCTTTTCGTTTTTTTGGAAGGGGAGGGTGGGTTGAAGCTATTCAGCTGCAACATGCAACTTCACCACTAGATGTCACCAGATTCTACACACTGAACCTTTAAGTATATTAAAAGCAAGTACTTTTACTCAAGTAGAAAACGTATTGTGGTACTTTTTAGTTTTTATTTGACTTATATTTTACTTTTATTTGTACACTCACACATAGTTTCAAGGTTGGATTAACACTCTCACAGGCCTTCAGGAGGCTCAGATCAATTATTTGATCCATGGTTTAACTTTGATGTAACCCATCCCTGAACTGTTGATTATTTATCAATTAAGCCATGACATGAGACCAGGTTCAAACCTAGTACATAACTTAACTTTGTGTGTGTTCAATGTCCCAGGATAATTTGAAAACCGTTATGGAACCGCTATATGGTAATTAACATATTTATGACATCGCCACGTTATATTTGCATTCCATTGAGCGTCAGGTGATTTCTGTCTTTATCTGTTTGCTCATCAGCTCAATCAGACGTCACACAGGTTCATGCAGCTCCTTTTGGTTATGTGTAGAAAAGCTCAGTGCATGTGTAAAATCAGCTTTTCTCTGTCACATAGTGCGTAGCCTCAATCTTGGTAACAAACTGCTGCTCCGCCACTCTGAGCTTTGACTCTCGTTTTGTCAAAAAATTCGATAGATTTATCTTAAGGTGGTTTTTTGAGGAATAAAAAAAATCACTGAAAGAGTCCATTAACAGAAACGTTTCATTTTGGCAGAACCACGTCAAGGGGGACAACTCCCAAAATGCAGCCAGTCAACCAATGGTGTAACTACCACAAACTGACTCAACTCACTCCCCCTCTCAGACCTTCAGGGATGTGACACTCGACTGTGTCCTGTTTAGCCAAGAAGGAACTGTCTGCAGTCTGCTCATCTGCTTTCTGGTTTCAGAAATAACAGCTCAAAAGTCTAAATGACTTACAGTTTTTTTATTGTTTTTCACCTATTTTTCCTGTGTTTTCTCTATGTGGAGATTATTGAAGTGTCATCCAATAAGGTGGGTTCACATCTTGCTCCTTGTTGAAAAATGACAATATGAACTAAACGTATTACACTAAAAACTCTTAAAGAAATACACACACACATACAATGTAAATGTTTACAACATGAAAGTTCAAGTTCCTGTAATGTCTGTGTCAACCAACATCCTTTTTCAAAAAAATGTTGTTTTTTGATGACAACGAAAACATCTACTGGTATCTCTATCTAAATTTGTTATTCAAACTAGTGCTAATAGATGGCAAATACTTAGCAGTCTCACCTTGTTGATCATGTTTAGGGTGCACTCAAAGACGGCATCAAAGATCTGGGGGATCTCGCCGGTGATGTGTCCCCCCAGCTTGTTCACAATGGTTGCCATGGTGCTGAGGACTTCAGGTTCTCGGGCGGCAGGGACATTTCGCTGGTAGTCGATGAGGACGGCGTCAAGCAGTGGTGGAACAAAGTTTTCCCCGACCTGGAAGATGACAGGAGAGATCAACATGGATCAACATGCTAACAGAGGAAGAAAGGCAGGAGCTGCCACATCATAAAAACAGGAGAAATTATTCCACTGAACAACACAACATTAAAACCAGTAACTGGTTCTAATGTTGTGGCTGATCAGTGTATTTTAACTTAATCAATGGCAAATAACAAACTACAATTATTTCTTTTAATCCAATTACTAAAGGTTCAGAACAAACTATTTAAAAAAGGCTACAGATGAGCCCTGATGTGCTACAATTTTAAAACCAGCTAGCGGTTTTAGTTGTGTGGCTGCTCAGTGTATTACACAGAGACTGAACATGAATTATTATGCAGATAAAGACAAAGCTGAGGGCAAGGAAATGTAGTTTTGGGCTTGATCTAAAAATACCAACAGGATTAGCTCTACTTCTTTTCTACCGTCAGCCGGTTCATTGATTGCCACAGTGCACAGTGACAATACCCTGAAGATGCACAACGGTGAAAATATATCTCTGCTGTTTACTCAAGAAGTAAGATATACTTTTACTTTGTGAAATTAGGTCAGCACCCCAGCAAATTTGGACCATTGTTCCTCATGCCAACATTAGAAAAAGATGAGGTTTTTCTTCCACATTTCTCACCATCTGTGGGTCGTTTGATCGGCTGACCCAGCCTGAGATCAGTTTCAGAGTCTCTCGTTTCACCGTCCTCATACTCCGGATCAAAGGTTGTTTTGTCACCATCTCACCTGCACAAAAAAAAATAACATATTAACACACTGTATGAAAAACATTCAACAAGGACCTAGCATAATGAGTCTGGCTGAGTTTTGTGAAACTGCGTGAAAACAGAAAGATGAAGAAGAGAAGCTGCATGTGCACTAGAGACGTTTTATGAGCTTCTGTAATCCCGATTGCATTTGTATAATTTAGTTTGGTTAATGTCAAACTGCTCCTCAGCAAAACATTAATATTATGTTTATGCAGGAGTCTGTAAAGGATAAAATATACTTTGAGATTATAAATTAGCCAGGGATATTTTAAGCCACCATTTCAGTTATGGTATTAGAATATTTGCCCTGTTAAAAGCAATGATGCAAATCAGTTAATAGGATCGCCAGAAATGGACATTTCCAACAAACATCATCATCACAGGGGATCCTGGTGTCAACCGCAAATTACTAACTATCCTTGAAAAGCTTATTTGCTCAGCAGATATCTTTGATCTAAATTTCATACACTTGAATTTTGTTATCAGTCCATCGAAGTCAAACTGACCTATACATTATTGTCATTATTTTTCACGTGACAATTTTACCACTGCTCCGAAGTACATATTGTGATATTTGTACCAGCTAAAAAAATAACTAAATGATTGCTTGTGTAGGTGAGTGCAGCCTGATCTTCCATTTCCTGATGAACTCTTTCCACACAAAGTACAAACAAATGCCACTGAAAGCATGTGGGCATTTTTCAAACCTGGCATCTCACTGTTGCATTGCAGGAAGTACACAAAGAACAGCATGCCATAACAACAATGAAGCGTCAGAGTCTAAGCACAATATTGAGCTGATCTGTTCACAGGAATTAAAACACTGTCACATCGAAATATGTGCATGTGGAACACAGAAGAGTAAGTATGTCAGGTCAGGAGTCATTTGCTGGTGTTATTCTGTCCAGAGACATAACAAATGGCTGGTTAGGATGTTACAGTGATCATATAGACCGCATCTCCACATGTCTGCTGCTTACAGAGCTGCTGTACCCGCAAACTGATAGAAGAACAACAATGAGATCAACCTACAGACATGTTATGAGTGAGTTGTAAGATCACAAACACACACCTCCCTTACCATTGGTCTGAATGGCAGCAGATATGTTCTCACTGAGGCACTTGTAGACGTTGAGCATGTCCAGGTAAATCCGTCCCAGCTGGATGACAAAGGGGTGTCCCACAGCCTTACACGCTCTGACGTTGGTCTTCAGGATGCTGCCCAGCTGTTTCACAGTCTCTGGGTCCTTCAAGATGTCCACGTTCTGAGAGGTGAGTGGCAGGAGGAGACATGGAGATGGTAATAGATTTACACACTGTTCTTGTTTGTCGTTCATAGATGTATAAACTGATATGTTGGGTTATATTAGACGTGGGTCTTACCTTAGTGGCTTGTTGGATAATGCTGTCCCACACTTGATTAGGTAGCAGCATGTATTTCTCTATAAGGTGCTCCTGAACAGCCTGGTCTGTTTGGGCTCCGATCATATAACCTACTGCCTCGTAAAACGTGTGCACCTGGACACAAAGAGGGAAAATGATCAGCATGCAACATTGAGCAGGCAAGTGAGATGATTCATTTAGGGTTAGTGGAATTTCTGTAAGAAGGCTTGTCTTTTATTGCAAATTCTACGAATGATAAAACAATTTCCATGCGTGTCACTGTGCTGACCTGTTGTGGTTGGAGGTCACAGATTATGGTGTTGATGTTATTGAGGATCTCATCGATGAAGGGCATCACCTCTCCCACTTGCACCTGGATAAAGTGGCGCCGGCACTTCTGGGCAATCTTGATGAATGTGTCACAGGCCATATCCTGAACTCCGTCATGGGTCTCTGATGAAGGGACAGGAGGATGATGTTGAAAAATATGGAGATTCTCAAAATAACTTTTGTTCATTTATCAGTGTCATGGTCTTAAATTTCTCACCGTGCATGAACTCAAACAGCTTGTTGACCACAGTTTTGAGGAACTTCCAGTGGGCTCTGAGAAAGCGTGGATACTGGCCAACGATATACATGATGTTGGATGCTATGATTGCCTTGTTGTCCTTTCCTCTCTTCTGCTCACACAGACCCAGCAGATCCTGAGACGGTGGAGATAACTCAGCATCACACAACATTCAATGCAGGCTCAGGATTTAGTGTTTTTTGTAAATGTACACAGGCTTAAGAAAGTATTCAGAACCCTTTGCTTTCTGGACATTGTATTAGTTGTGCTGTCAAATTAGTTTAAATGGTACAAGCTGTTTATAAGATCTAAGATATATAATCTTTTGAAGACATTGTAAATATTTGACCACCGCACCACCAGCACCTCTCCTATTCTGTCTCATGAGTGTGGGAAACACAGTCTTGGATGTTGAACTGCTTAAAAATATAAACTTTTAGAATTAATAAGCTTCTTTTTTTTTACTACCTATAGGGACTAGTGCTACCGGATCTCCACTATCACCTAGAAACTCTAAACAAGTCTTTTTTATACCTTAATAACTGTGACCAGGAACCTCTTCTCGTCCTCTTCGTGCATTGCCCCGCTGATTGATCCGATGGCCCAGCACAATGTGTTCAGGTTCTTCCAGGACCATTCAGTGCCGTTCACCTGGTTGTGAAGCTTCTCCGTCATGATGCGCTCTGTGTCTGCGTAGTCCAAGTGAGTGAGGTACACTGCAAGATAACAGAGCACAATCTTAATATCATGGCTGCTAAACAAAAAGCCAACATCTCATGCCAAGAGGACATCTCATAAGAGAAATGTTTCACAATAAAAACATCAATGGCCAGTCAAATAAGTTGCATCTATCAATATATCCATCAAAAGTAGATCAGAGCAGCTGGTGCTCTACAGCTACTATTAAACAACATAATCATCAAAAAAAGTATTTAATAGAACTTAAATATGTTTAGGATCAACTAAAAAAATAACTATATGATAGTTTGTGTAGGTGAGTGCAGCCTGATCTTTCATTTCTTTCACCATCACTACATAGTTAGAATCAATTTTCCAACCACGGAATTGTAGATAGTACAAAGATAAAAGCTTAATCTTTTCCTATATCCCTTCATTTTTAAACAGTTAATCCTCTTCTTCGTCTAAAGAGAATCAGTCTGTCCTAGTGGACCAGGTTCACAGGTCTGCATACATTTGGACTGTGGTAGGAAACCAGGGCACCTGGAAAAAATCCATGTACACACTGGAAGAACATCACACTTTGCACAGACAGGCCCCAGCCAACAGGCAGTTCCACCTGGTTATCCAACAATATTAAAATTTCACAGCAGCGCGGAGTAAAATTTACTTTGTTAATGGACTGATGTGATCAGTCTGTCAGTACAAACATGCCGTTGGACATTTTTTGTACACAGCATTCTCCTCCCCTCCTTTGGCATTTTAAAAGTTTACAGAATCCACATGCTAAAAAAGGTATGTTGATGATTTGGATTATGCAATCACACAGTCAACATACTACATTTTCTGTTTTTGTGGCTTCTTCTTTGTGGAGAATTAGCCATTTTGATGACAGGGATCAACTCCATACATAAAGAAAAATAAACCAAAAAAAACTAGGCCCAAATCAAACTATTTTTTGGTATGATCAATTGAATATTACATATACAAAAGAAATGGCCAAGAAAAAGAGGACTATGAAAAATGTCAGTGGATGTTCTAATTCCTGAGTCATACCAAGTGTTTCTCTCATGTTCTTGTAGAGGTTGATGGAGTCTGTGTCCTTCATGAACTCTCTGACCACCTCCCCCTGGTCATTCTCCACCACCAGTACCTCCTCTGGCTTGGCCATCCGACTCACCATTAGCAGACGCACCTGTCGCGAGAGATAAAAACGTGTCAGTACGTTAACACATCGAAGAACTGCCTCGCTTATCTGACACTTGTGCATGACTCAAACATTTATTGTAGCTCTACTGCTGATTTTCAGTAACATTGGAACTAGCAACTCTTTTGGCAGCAGTTTGGAAACCACCTGTCACTTGACCAGTGCCAGCTGATTCTAGTATGACTGAGCTTGCATTTACTGAAATCCTACTGCACCTCTAAACACCACCTGTCTCCACCTTCATGTAACATATAATGTTTAATTTATTAGCTGATGGCCATGTTACTAACTTACTATATCCCAAAACGTAATTGTCATACTGTATCAGATTGCATTTGTGTGGATGTAAATGTTATCAAGAGAAAAAAGGTACAATGCCAATCAAATAAATCAATGTACAGGAAAGGGTTTGATCTTTCTTAATTAATATATCTGGCTGTGTGCGGTACCTTGGAGAGGACAGGAAGATAGAGCTGTCTGCGTGGTGGCACGTCAAAGTGCTGGTTGCCAGAGAGCAGAGGGGACGTGGATGTAGAGAAGGGACTTTCTCTGTAGAGCTCCGCAGCCAAGTGGTTCCAATACTCCAAACAAATCTTAAAGATCTCAGTCTCTTCCACCTCTGACACCAGCAGCATGTAGTGGAGGGCCTGAAAGAGGGAGTAATGACAGTGTTAATGTGGTTTACATGAGTTTTTTAAAATGCAATGATCAATTCCATAAACATCTGTCTGTAGGTTGAAATCATATCTCTCAAACAGTTCATATTATCAACTTTAAACTTGGCATGTGTATTCTTAGTGGTCATAGGAAGTGCAGTGTCCAACACGATATGTTCAAAATGAATAGAAAACGAATAAACATGCAACCAGCGACTATAAAATCTTCACAAACCAGGTCTGATAAACGTAAAGTCAATCTGCTCCATAAATTATTAGAAACACACAAACAATAAAAAGTGAGGTAAAGTAAATTATGTTGTACAACTGTTTGAAGAGGACTCACTAATGAAAAGGAATAAGTCTGAAGTAGCACCCAAGCACACTGGCAGGATTAGAACGGGCACTGCACCATTTAGTTTAATCCACTCCACGCTGTGTATATGAGCAGTAACTCCACTATAGAAAATAAAATATTTTTTCCCTGTGACTGACTTACTTCCATTAATGTTTCTCGGAGGTTGAGCCGCTTCTCAATGAGTTGCCCGTGCTCCTTGAGGAATGTGCATAGGAACAGACTGAGGTTCTGGATGAAGTTCTGCTCGTCATCCTTCCCGTTGGAGTAGGCCAGTCGAATGTTGGTGTTCAGAGGCAGCATCTAAACAGACACATTATTCAGAATTAAAATCTACTCAGCAGTTTAGACAGGGAATTGTCAAATTATCTCAATCTGCACCGACCTGTTTGAGTTGACACATGGTCAGTGTGAAGAGTGTGACGAACTGCTCTTCATACTGACTGACACTGACACCGGCGATCTCTGTCAGGCACTTCAGTGTCACATTGCGGAACATGGGAACGTTCAAGAACTGGAAACAGTTGAAACAGATATTCAGTTGAAGACTTTTTGTTTAATAATTTGTTCTGACATAGGAACAGTAAAGCAATTAAAGTTAAGTTGCTATGGGATATTGTGTGTGTCCACACCTTATACACCAATGTGCTGATCAGTTTGGTTTCGAAGATGTAGCCCAGAGGAATCCAGTTGAGAAAACGTAGGAGGGTTTCCAGAGTGGCGTGGACCAAGGGGGCATTCTGGGAATTTTCCTAAGGTGCAATCAATGAGTTGACAAATAGTTGAAGAATAAACACTGGTTTGTAACAGAATAAAACATTGAAAACTGTACTGAAAAAAAAAGAGATGATGATGTGCATACCATAACAAACTGGCAAAGCTGGAATATCTGGGAGAATTCATTGCACATGCTAAAAGAAACAAAAAGGGACACATTAGAAACATTTACATTAATAATAAAACATTTGCATACAATAATGCTGCAACTGATTTTCAACAGATCCTCCTGAAAACAAAATGTTGAGGTTTAAATAAACATATTTATGTTAACTGTGAAACATGTCTGGCTTAATTAAATTGCCACCTGCTGAGCTATGTCTAACTGATCATTACATACAATATTTTCTCTTTTTCAATGTATATACTGAATGTGACTGATTATCTTAACAATCACTTATCAATGACATGACATTTTCCATGTGTAAAAAAAGAAGCAGCATTAACCCCGTTTTATTTAATGAGAGTGAAATCATTATTTCCCATTAGAAGATAGTTTGCACAAAAGAAGAAGACGTAACAGTGCACAAAACGTTAAGTAGAATTTTGTATGAAGTCTGTGACAGCGCTGAGACCAAAGATAAATTATACTCTAGTGATAGAGTAAAACCAGAGTAAATTCCATCCAGGCATTTCAGATATCTTGTCCTTAGAAGAATGTGAGGTTTAAGTGCCCCTTACCTATGACAATTGACCTTAAACTGTCATTTGTTTATTCTTGAGTCCAATTGGACGTTAATGTTAAATTTAAAGAAGTTGCCTTGAGGTTTTCCAAAAATATCCCGTTCATGAGAATGAGACAGACGGACAGACAACCTGAAAACATAACGCCTCTGGCCACAGCTGTCACGGACATTCAGAGATTCATAAAACTTAACATGAGCAGTTTTTCCCCTCAGTTACAAGACCTCAGCTCCAGTGAACATGACTGGGGAACATCTGAATACGAAAGAAGCAAAATGATCTGTAGGCAAACCAGAGCAATACACTGATGATGCAATGAAACACCAACAACAATCAACTGTCTTTTGATATGAGGGAAAAAAGCGTATTCAGCTTCGATTTGCCATTCAATGTCTTACATCACATCGAATCAAACCAAATACATAATATTTATAAAAAGCACACTGATCGACTTGTCAAATGCAGCATTGTGGTAATAAAAGGTATCAATAGCTTATGGCAAATGCAGCCATGCAGTCAGGGCATGACAACGGCTGTTTGCCTGCAGCTGTGTTAGATATAGATCACATCATGAAATTATTGGATTAACTGCCTGTAATATTTCCAAATGCCAGCACACTGAGACATTTTTTGATGACCTGAAAGTGTTGCAATAGTTTGGACTCTTTAAATTTGGTGAAACTGTCATCTCAATGACAGACAAATGCTTTATTAGCATTATAATTAATTAAGCTGAATATTTAGAAATCTGATTTTAATGATATTCTACACCCTGTGGGCTTGCAAGGATAATTAGGATAATGATGAAAGCAATTTGTAGGTCTTTCTGATATAATAATCAGAATACATTTCTTTACACTGATTTTCTTCCCAGGGTTTAATATAAAATGTAGCAGCATGCTTACCTGTCTTTAAGGTGCTTGGCCTTGACCTGGGTCATCTGACCACTGGAGAAGTCAAAGACCTCCTCGCTGAGCAGCTTCAGAATCACCATGTTGTTCTGACAAAGGCTCTCGCTCGTACGACTGGCCCCCACAATGTCACTGATGAAGGTTGGCCAGTGTTTGGGCCACTCCTGCTTCAGGATCTGAAGACACAGAAGGACACATGTATCACAGTTAAATTTTTTTTTCTCACAAATCTGTGAATCCTGCTAAAATAACGATCCCTTTCTTTGAATGTCAAGATGAGTATGTGCCTCCGTTTAATCTTGCAGAAGAACCTACTGTCCGCATTTAATAGTAAATAGACTGTAGAAATGTCATTGACTGTATGACATGTACACAAGAACAAGCAAACACCACACTGGTACAAAAATATTGGACACGCATGTTTGAAGCACAGCCGTCCTGAGTATGAGAGTGGAATCTGGAGCTCTACAGTCCCTCAAGGCCAAAACAACGTTAGAGCTCAGCTGACGCAAGCAGTGACTCATTATCACTGGCATTAATGCCCAGTCACTCGTGTAGCCATTGAGCCAATAGCTTCCTCCCTCTCTCAAATATACATTGAACACACACACACAAACATGCCCACACAAGCACGCACACACTTTTAGTGTCCTGAAGTGGTCTGGACGAATTTGTTGATAGGAGGGCACACGGCAGTGAACAGCTAATTTATGCAGCAGAGCATTAACAGGATGCAGCACTTTCCTCGAGTGAGGGTACAATTATCACTGGGACTATATGTTATATAATATGTTGTTGTTGTGTACTTATATTATTTCACTGGTGACAACCACTTTGCTGGTTAACAACTGCTACATGAACAATGACTAGTGATCTTATATCCCAGTTTACATTCAAACAAGGATTTGTGCTTCTCCTGCATCGTGCATCAAGATGACCGTATTTTCAATCATCAAGCCCAAACCATGAATTTTGACACATAGGCTGAGACATTTGAGAAGAATTACTATGCAAATTTAATAAGGAATTGTGACAGAACTGTCACTGACCGTTTGAGCCACATAGACTAATTAAGACTGACATCTTCAGGTAAACAACTTTCATTACAAAAACTGAAGGGGAGCAATGAGACAGTAACATGGTACCAACATCCACAGTTATCCTGAAATTCTATTAATATAACAACAGTCAGCATCTTTTTCCTTTTTTATATGAATTGTTCAGTTCTCCGTTTCACAGACACAACATTTGGAGAGAGTAAGAAAGTGTATTATTGTATCTGTTAAAGTCATCGGCTAGTTGTGCACATACAAAAAATGCATACATGCACTGTGTAGCCCATAGAGTTATATTTCTCTGAGCATGACAGACAGGTGTGGTTAATGTGCAAGAGAGACAAGGAGGGTCTGAGCAAATCAATGCACTGCACAAAGCTCTACAGTGAGGCAACAGTGTAGGGTTACTTCAAGTTATTCTGAAGAGTCAAAAAAATAAATGAAACTGTGACCGGGCAAATTGGATTGTGGAATGCTGCCCAAGTCAAGGTTATAAATGGGTAATCAATGTAGTCAAGAATGACTATTAATGCAAGGTCCATAAACCAAGCAGCAACATTAGGAATAAATCACTGCTGGACTAAAACAAACTTACAGTTTAGCACTATTAGTCATCCACCTCAACTTTGTATCTGCCTAAAAGCTGTTAAACATGCAACTCTAATAAGCCATTTGACGACTCAGGACACTCCAACAGTAAGCACTGAGCAATAATATGCATTTGGCTTAACTAAAATGTGGTTAGTACTCTCCCAATTGTCCTGGCCAGTGAGTAGGATTCAAGTTGCAGTGTTGAAGTGGGTTCTGTGCTCCGGTGTACTACTCTCTTCCTGTCAGTGTCTAAACTTCACTGAAACAGTTTTCTGCCCCAATATACTCACACACACACACAACTATGTGGGGCTTAGGGAAACTCTGCAGTGTTTCAGGAGAGCACAAAAATGGCCGGCATCATAAAGACAATACTGTTCATTTGAAAAAACAAAAACACTCTTGCAGACTGACTTGAAGTATCACAGTTTCCAGTGTGGAGAAAAGAGAAACACTATCTTTACTATTCCATAAACTAACCATTTCATCAGAACAGGGGGTTTTGAAAACAGTTTATTTTGACTGGTTATAAGTATTAAAGACTTACCTGAACAAGGATCATGTTCAGCTTCCCAATGTACACCTTTTCTTTCTGTAGTAAGTAAAAACAAAAGAGGGGAGATATTTTACTAATACATTCAGTTTTTTACACCATAGTGACAATGTATTAAAATAATATGTAGAATTAAAAGGTCACAAACCAGGCTAAAGTTGTAAGACAAAAAGGACACCAACTAAACTGAACTGCTTGGGTAAAGAATATTGAAAAAATGTCTTCAGTATTCTATACCAAGCGTTATTCTGATCAGTGTCAGTGAGCTAATAGGCATGTAGCATGCTATGCCTTCAACCAGGATCTAATCATGATGGTAATAGCCCTCTAACTTAATGTCACATGCACCCATTGTAATGAAATGTAGGACAAATACTACGTTTGGCTGAAAAAAAGGGCTCATATATTTGTGTGTTGTTGTATTTTGAGAGGGTTCACTATAGTCTCTCACACCGCAAGATAATAAATGTCTAAGGCCCTGTTAAAAACTGGTTGTTTGTTTACACCTGGCATTAAAATGCATCCTGAAGGGATCGGCTGTCACCATTTGGGTGATTGTGGCAGCAAAGACCAAATATTATTGTTTTAACCCAGTCTGAGTTAACAGATGAGTCTGAGTGTGTCTGTGTGTCAGTCTAATTGTGTCAGTACAAGAGAGAGAGAAAGACAGGAGGCTGAGTCCGGAGAGGCTGAATGAATCAATGAGCTGCGTGAAGATCTGCTATGCAGAAAGATTTTAACCATTTGATACTGTAGTGGGTCGGAGGATGTCAGCTGAGTAGACAGCGCTTAATATGTGACCCGGGACCTACTTGCATTATCAAAGTGACAAGTATGTGGCCACATGCATCCCAGACCACCTCTGAAATTGGCCTAGGTGATCGGATCTCAAGGCGCATTGACGCGGTGAAATCCCACTGTGTTGTTAATACCAGGTCTGTTCTAGCATGGCTCCATTTTACCATGCGCGATGCTATAATGCACCAAGTAATATATGTAACAAGCACACTGCAATTTAAGAGTTTTCAAGCTGAATGGAATATTTTTCTAAACAGCTGGGTACTCTTTTGAATAACAGACCATTAATAGAATCAAAGACAACCTGGTCTGCTTGGCTGGCTCAATAATCTGAATGGGCATAAAATAGTCTGTGCAGCTTGGTTTAATGTGTAATGTTTTGCAGAGTTACGTGCTTGAGAATCATGCAGACACCATAACTGCTTTCTCAGCATGAAGTTAAATACTAGCAGCGAGGTGGTTGTACATTAGTTAGAGCTAGACACTTCCTCATTTAGTTGGCACTAGCACCCTGTAATTTTTAAATGTAGCCTTGACAAGAACTGACTCTTAACCACAGCTAACCTCTTGTTAAAGGTAAACATGTTTTCCTCAAAACATTGTCTGGCAGCAAACAGTGGCCACTGTCTATCTCATGTCTGATCTCAATTCTAGTTTATTTTTCAATGTGCATTTAAAAGTGGGAATAAGTAAGAATTATTTTGAACAGACAATGAAGAAATAATATTTTTGATGTTATGTCAAAGACTTCAACAGCTGTGTCGCAATTTATGGACAACCTCCTTCTGTGGCTGCATTTGAAGATTGATTGCGTCACAACAGCGCAACTAGATCCCATTTCTAAGGCTCCTTAAAATGCAGCCAACAAATGCATCCTTTCATCCCTAAGCAACGGGTGGATACTTCTCCGGCCAACCTATCCCATGATTCATTGCGCTTTGGTGACCATTTTTTCAAAGAGCTAATAGCGGTGGCAAGCAACGAGACCAAAACGTCTGATGATTGCAATGTTAAATTCTAGTATAAAGCTTCAACAACAAAACACGTTTTAAAAAACCAAGGGGCATTTAAACCTTCCCGTCCTTTCCAAATGTAGCTCTGTTGGTAGGTGGCAGCGTTAGGACTGGGACAAGCTGATGCTGCAAATAGTGTTAAACCTCTGCAGACCAGACAGTCTCATTTCAATTCGGCCATAGCCGTCTACATGAACTACGACTCCTTTTTGGACCCTTGGACCACGTCCATTTTGTACCTCAAGAGGCAAAATTGAGTCACTGGAGCTTCTAATCTGCCCCCAGTCCAACTTGAGAGGATAAGGGAGCAGTAACTGTGAGGCTATAAACCCAAGTTGCAGATACTGGGTAGGATAGGGGGGGCATGAATTCAACAGTTGAACAGTTATACATATATTATAACGCTCTATAGTTTCATTTTTGGGGTTTATTTAATTAGGTTTTCAATTTAGCTTTGCTTATAGTTTTGAAGTGCTATTGCTTTTAGCATGATAGCAATAATACTTCTAATATTAGGCACTAAAGAGAAAAATAGTGCCTCTGCTATGACTTGTAACTTTTGTTAGGTTGGACTATTACAGACACTCAAACACCATGACTTCCTACTTCCCACGCTACATTCACACAGTTGTGTTATACCCACACGAGTGACCACCAACCAAAGTCACTTATTCTCACTCGAGTTGTTTTACCTTCTGCTTTTTTTCTTGACAATTCCAACTTCTGCGTAAGTAGTAAAGTCTGCAATTTTGGTCTAAATTACACTATAGTTACCCCAACTACTAGAGTCCAACCGACGAGGGAGTAAAATATTTCAAATTCTAGCTGATATATGTATATATGTTTAAAATTGGCATGATTCTTGAGATGGGGTTTTCAAGCTTTATGAGAAAAAAAATATTTGAGGCTTGATACCAATATGTTATGTTTGTTAAAGACTGGTATTATATATTATTAACGGATTTATTGGTCAGGCTCTAATAATTACACATGACTAACCTGAGACAGGGTCGACAGTTAAATAAACTAGATTCTGTATTACTATTCAACATGGTTGTGATGGAATGAAACTTCAGTGTAGTTATGTGTTAACCTTTACACTCAAAAGTCTAATTCAATTTAAGAATTATTTTAGTAACATGCAACACACTTGCCATCTTTGACAACTCCGTTTGGTTTTAACATTGGTGCACCCATACAATTACCCCACAAATGTATGGGTTCAAATCAAATTCAGTTTACTCACCTCCACATTTGATGCATCTGATGATGTCTTGATTATGAGACCAACAACATACTTTTTTATACCTGGAAAATACACAAAGATGTAAGAAGAGTTAGTGTGCACTAAATAAACGTGTAAATCTCAACATATCCTGACATGACCAGCTGCCTGGAGCATTGTACTGTCTGCTGGCTCATAAGTAGCTGAATCTGACAATCATATCCCACTGATTTTTAAAGGCGTGGTCCTCTTTTGACTTACTCTTGCCAAGCCAGTTTGTAAATACATGGATATGGGCTGCAGCTCCCACTGAACTTCTCTACTGGGAAAAAGTTTGGTCAGTTCAGTGGAAGCGACATGTCACCAGTTGTTTTCACAGACAAGTCAAGATTGTCAATGTGAGCAGAGCATTTTTAAAAACTGTTTTCAGCTCCCTCATGGTTGTTTCTAGACTGTAACTGTACTCAGTTTTGACATGGTGAGCGGAGCCGAAAAACAAGGCAATACTCTGGCACAAGGGGGGAAAAGACATACTTGCCGGTCGCCCTGCACTGGGTTTGCCACTTGAACAAAATTCAGGCATCTACGGTCAGAAGTAGGGAAGTCTTAGGTCAATGAAAAAATGAATTTTGAGCAAAATTGTAAAAGAATGGAGGGAGGCAGAATCAAATTATTTGCACATGATTGTTTTATCATGTTTTTCTATTTCAGAAAAATTTCTGTTTTGCTCATACCAAAATCGTTTTTAGACATTTTATCCCACTTTTTTCAGATTCTTAAAAATAAATCTCAAATGACTTTAGCTGTAGGCAGTAAGATAAAATCAGAATTGGCAATTATGCAACAATTAAATTAAAAACTTTACATTATGGTCCTGATATATTACAACACTCTGTAGACTTTAATGTTTCTACCTATTGTCCTGAATTCAAAAAGTAGGATTTATACTGTGAACAACTTTTCATACTATTATTTTCATAATAATAATGAAGGAAAATACATTTTTCCAAAGGTACATAATGGAATCCCTCAGTTCAGACGTGAAAACTTCTAACTTTAGTTACTCTTAAAGTTAGTTGAAAAAAGAAACTGTGGCAGAGATTAATGCATGTCAGTAATACATTGAAACTTATTTTTCCTGTGGGTATAATTAGATTAATAGGATTATAGTAACACTGGGAATGTCTATTATTCTACACAAAAATGTGAATTATCTGTCACATTAAAATTTGTCAATTGGGACCATTACATTGTAAATTGAGCTGATAATTCGGATTTTATTTATCCCTGCTTCACTTAATCAGTGCTCAGGTGTTTATAGTGGTTTCTGCAATAAAACAACTTCTGTAGCACAGAACTCAACTACTTTTCAGTGGCCAGTGCAAGCCAGTCGAGCACAAAGCAAACCAGCGTGCCTTACGGGGGAATACTCCTCAACTTGGCAAAAGCGCGTCACAATGTTTAAAAAGCAACCAATGGTGACATAATGCAAGGATTTGGTGATTTAAACCAAAAAAGAAAATGTTACCTTCACACTGATTCCTGGGAAGAATCTTCCATCTTGTTTTGATAACCGTTTCCAAAATCTGAAGAGCATAGTACTGTAACACGCAGAGGAGGGAGAAGCATTAGCGTAAAGCCTTATGATCACAGTCAACAACAAGCACTGTGTAATTTTTGTACAAACCAAAAATAGTATTAAGTGAACCAGTCTGTGATAACTTGCTTTACTTCACTGGATTTGACTGAACCACAGCTTTCATGCAGATTTTGTAGTATGCAGAATATTCACATCCTCTTTTTTTATATCTACACAAGCAGCATTGAGCTGGAACACTGCAGAAGTCCTGCTGTTTCTCCCAGCATCACACCAGACAGCAAAACACAGCAGAAAAAAATAAAACAATTCATTAAGCAGCTTTTGCTCTGATTGCTCCAAGGTTGAGTCTAATAGCCTAGAAAACATAACCAGGGCAATGTTAAACGTTCTTTTACAGAGACTACGGAACCTATGGGAGGTCGACATCGACAACTGGTATTCGATTGATACTGGTTTGAATTTGTTGAAAAAACTTGATCGGATTTTCATTTGCAATTCCTGAAGGCAACGTTTGAACCGTCAGTGTCTCCATCTGCCTCGCTAGGTGTATTTGCCAGACACAGGTACAGTTCTTACAGCAGACAGATTGGAACTTAAGTTCAAAAGAGCAGCTACTTTTAAAACAGTGAAATGTAATCACAGCTGAAAAGAACTTGTGCAAGAAAGAATATCCATGTGTGGTAACAAGGCCTTTATTTCATTGAGGTCACATTCAGAACAACTTTACATGAACAAGTTGGGCGTATGAAAACTGCATCCCTTGCATTCATTTTAATGGAACTATTTTATTGAAACAGCAGGGGTGCCAGTGCAGGGTCGCCCCTCAAAGAAAGCACACCTCAGGTTTTACTGCAATGACACCTGATGTCATTCAGTCAAAGTGCTGCAGTTGTAAATGAAGCATGTGTAAGTGCATATTCCTTGGAAATTATTCTATACAATGAATATTTTGTTTATTAAGATCATGGCTTCTGTAAATAAAATGATAACTTTCTATATAAAGTAAATCCTCCACCAAAATATTAAAGCACTGTGCAGTTTGATGAGCTTTTGAATGCATGTATGTATTATTCAAACTGGACCTCTTTGATTTCACTAATACCTGAAGCAACACAGCCTCAACAATGCAGCTTTGTATTTTTTAAACACAGGGCTGATTTTGGTGTGACGCCCACCAAGAATGCAGCTTTTTAAAACCCCAGTTATAGTCGTAATGCCCCACGATCAAACGCGTGTCTAAGATTAATACAACCAAGTGTTAAATGGGGATATTGTAAACTCAAAAACTGTAAATATGTATCCGTTTTTTCCTTTAAACCCCAAACACCTTCGGGACAAGGCACTTTGCAATGGCATTCCCTCTGTCCAATGAAACAGATGCAATAGAGACGGATGAACAGAATTCAGTCAAAGGGAATTCAAAAAGGGTAGACCTTGTGGAGACCTGCCGTCAAAGTCTAGCTGTGTCATGATGCACAGGATGACACACCCCTTTTCTTCCTATTACAAGCCATAAACATAATGGACATTGTGATTAACATCAAATAGTCACATCTTGAATTCATTACATGTTTTTTCAAATATTATAAAGACTATAGCTACAAAGAAAAGGAGGCCAAATATTCAAAGTGCTTTAAAATTATGCACTTTTTAAACTAAAGAAACAAGGCAAATTCAGAACTCAAGAGGTTTTACCTTTAATTTCCTCTTTTCCCATATAATAACCCCAATTTCTGGTGCAAATTACAAATTTAAAACTAGAAATAATATGGATGATACATCAACTCAGACATTTGTAAAGAATGTCAGTGTTAAAAGCAAACTTGGACAAACAAAACAGAAAAAAAACTGGTCACTGTGACTTTGAGGAAGTTTGGGTTGTTTGGCACTTTGATTACTTCATTCGGGTTCAGACAGACTTTCAATGGACATAGATAGGGTTTAAATGTTTATCATATCAGGGATTCTGTTTTGTTGATACAATTGTGAATCTATTGCAAGTGCTTCTGAAAACTGAAGCACTGGGTTCACTATGCACAGTCAGTTTGCATTATCAGCTGAATCACAAAACATAGGACAGCCACAGGATTCATGCTGGGAAAGGAGATAATCTGAGAACCTCAAATAACAGAAGAGATTGAAGGAATGATAATGACTTATTGACAAAATGATTTATTTAAAGATAATCAACATCAATCTATTACAATTATGTGTTTTCATTGCATGAAACTGTAAGACTGAGGCGACACTGAAATGCTTCTGGAAGCGTGCCTTCAGTCAAACTACACATCTGTTCACTGCATCTCTTTATCTAACTAGTAATTATGCCAGGCCTTTGTTAAGCTCATTATCTCTTGTAAAACTGATACACCAAATCACATTTAATGAAGAGCTAGAGTCGCAGCCCGGCCGTACAAATGTGCCCGAATGGGGCAGCCCGTTTTATATTTCGACTTGATGTCAAAATTTATAAGCTACAATCATTTGAGTTTCATGTAATTTATGTTCACTGTATAATTTCAAGTGAGCACAGAAATATGTAACACACTAGTATTTTGTGTGGCCATTTTCTGTATGACAAGTGAGTAAACTAAAAAACAATATTGCAATTGAATACAAATTAACACGAGACAACTTTTGACATCAATTCAGCTGATAGGATGGTTTGATTAAGATAGATGAGTGAAATAGCAGGAGCTCATTCCCTTCCAGAACCAACAGGCCAAAATCTCAACAGGCTTATTTGGTATTTAGATTTTAAAACCACTAAGAGGTGACAGGCAATATCCTTGTTTGTCTGGTAGGTACAGATCCAACATAATTTGTTTTATCAGAAAATGCATAGCCCTAGAGTTTGTGCAAGAAGTAAATACTCCAAGGGCTATGTAGCCAACTTCTGCTGGAGCAATATGCACCTAAAATACACAAACACACAGTACATTAAGTAAGTTTTAACCAACACTGTTAACAGTTTTCTCTATAATGTTTAAGGTCTCAACCTTGACATGCTATGATTTGGCGCTTAAAATTAGATTGAATTTCCCTTACATTTGGGTAACTTTTTTAAATATATATGTATTTTTGTGATGCACTTTGTGACCTTGTTTAGTGATAAAGTGATATACAAATAAAGTTATTATATTATAGATTTTTTTTAAAGATCCACCATATAGCATATTTTTTATAAAAAGTATGCTATAAACAAACCACTGTGACCTAGTGTATTTTTTTGTTCTGTTTCTCGCCACACATTGTTTGTAAAAAGACTCTGTCCTCAAAGCACAAGTAAGAGTCTTTTCACCAATGTTTTCTGAACTGAAGCTGGCTTACCTTAGTGTTCATGTTCTGGGAGAACTCGAGGATGGTGTCCACTCTCGTCCAGGCATCCGGGTGCTCTTTTAAGTGTGTCAACACTTCCTGTGCCATTCTTTGCTATGATGCAAATATGAATGACGATTAAGATTAAACACTGAGGTGGGGTCAATATACTTAATTTCATTGCAACTGCAATTTCCACACATTTTTGTGCTTAAACAGTCATCATGTCATTAATTTTACAGGTGGAATCGGAAATTAAGAATTAACATGCTATATTTTTAGGTTAGGTATTAGTTAACATTCAAGTTGAAAAACACAATTTTTTAATTCCAGGTATAATTATAAATTACACACACTCACACTTTGTGCATTTGTATATGCTTCGAAAACTAACCTGTGGTCCCACCCCATGGTATAGACAGTTCACCACACTATCCAGCAGGTTGATATCCAGTTTCTGGTTGAAGTCCAGCAGCTGCTGTGCTGCATGGTCTGCTAACATTGTCATAACTGCTGGCATAGAGCTCTGCAACAAGGACAGGAGAGGGAGGGGTCAAGAGTGCACAGAACACATTCAATAGGCAAAGTCATGTGAACTGTGCGTTTAGAAACAATTCCAAACAGCTGACCATGTCACAAACACCCCCCAAGTCCCTGCAGCCAGCAATCATTCAAAGAAGTTAAGCTCACAGTGCCACAAGCCTGTCACTGCTCGAACAGTATACAAAGGGGAAGTTCAAGTTTTTTATGATTTGGACACTTAAACTGTGTATATTTCTGATTTTGGGACAAGGTGCCCTGATCTACCCCAGGAGTCTGGAATTGCAAGCGAGGACTCAGACAGAAACGACAAATTAACTTAATTGTCCCACCCAGTGGTCTTTTGACACCAGAGTGTTACTGTGAAAATAACTCAAACCCTAAAAGGTTACCAGCGTCAATTAAATCTCCAGTGAACTTAAACAAATACCAGATTCAAAAGAGGAAATAAGCATCTACTACACAGGACGCTGCACGCTCCGTTATATTCCTCGCAACACTTATTCCACGATCATATTAAGGAGGTTACGGCAGCCACGTGCCAAATATACAAGACGACGTCACGTTGTTTACATCCGTATGTGACGGCGCTCACTCCTCCTAATGACACACTCAGGAGCCTCAGCCCACCGGCGGTTAAAACCCAGACTGAGTGCAGCCTACAACTGTGTTTGCAGAGCTACTAGCATTTCCTGCAATATGGCTAAAGTAAACAGTGTTTGCGCGGAGGCTGCGCACTTCACACACAATGCTAACAGGAGCTAGCATAGAGGCTAGCTGTGTGTGTTGCAGTGTGGGGCACAAACAGTTCACATGTGGTGGTTCGCTGCTGACTGCAACCACTCCCACCAGTGGTCCCAGGGACTGGGAGCGCTCAGAATTACACCCAGGCTATCGTTTAACTGTTTGGAGACGCTGGTGCTGTGTATTATAACTGCTCTACAGAAACAATTGCAGCAGCTCGTCACAATAGTTTAATTGAATTTCTTTATACTACACAGAGCTAAAGTTCACGTTGGCTGCCGCTAGGCACCTAGCAACACCAACTTGACATCCGCTCACATCACGCACGCGAGTGATGCTGCTGTAGTGGGAGAGGCACGGATTTATCCACACAGCACTCTGGTTACTTATTCATCTGCAGTCACACCGTTAACACATGCAGCCTGCGTTATCTGTGCAGTAACTTAGCTTAAGTTACAGCACTTTGTATGACAGCTGACGTTAGCTAATCCTTATAAAGTGGTGGACGCTAGCTAGCGGGCAGTCGGCGGCTGTTATCCCGTGGATGCTACTGCATTTTGAATTAGCTTATTATCTTTTGAAGGGTGCACTGTGATAGACGATGTGAACTATAAGCTAACACGACTTCAACCCAGCAGGACAATGCATTGGATCCCATGTACACACACACACAGTCAAGGTAATCACAGCATAGCAGGTTGGCGCTTCAGCCCAGTTACCTACCGAAAGTCCGAGGCTCTGACTGGAAAGAGTGGCGTTGGCCAAAGACACTAAACGATAAAGGGAGTAGTTGAGGACCACAGTGGATTGGAGAAAGACTTCCTAATTCTGCAGCGTTGACTCTCCAGCTCCAGCAGTGAGTGATGTCTGGCTGCTAACCACCCCTGATGTGTGGACTCCAATTCTTACTACCACGGCAAACCCAGCGATCTGTCGCTCCGATACATTTTACAAAACCTGACTTCACTGATTAATTGGTGACTCTGATAGGTTTCCAGCGGGGCAGTGTGGAGGTTGTGTGCCTGCGCCTCCTCTCCTCTCTCAAGCAACTAACTCGCAACCGGTTGAAACCGGTTCAGACTGGGAGATTCCATCTCGGTTTAGTTTTCAGCCGATGGCGCCGCGTAAAGTTTGGACCGGTGCTACGCCCACACCGCGCCGCGATTGGCTGCGGCCTCAGTGAGCGCTTCCTTGTCGGCGTCCCATTGGCTGAGAAGGCTGTCCGTTTATTTCAATTCGCTCAAGCGCCCACGCGACTACTCCGCCCGGAGAGAAAAAGAGGGCAGACAGACTCCCATGCAGAATGGACTCCTTCATGACTCCGCTTATCACAATGGAGAATAACTTCAGCCACATCTGTTTTATTGCTCCTCCTGGGGGTTAACTCACACATTACCTCGCTTCCTGTACACACCACACACCGTTACTACACGTGCGTAAAGCGCGAGCAGTGAAAGTGCAGCCATTGAAGGATATGATCCACTTAAGACAGTGTGTGTCACTCTTTAAATGTGATACACAGGCAGTGGCTGTCTCTTGCAGGTTCACCGCTCGCTTGAGTGACGTGACAAACCGCAAGTACCATTCATCTGCCTGTTGCTTGTACGCTGGTAATTTTCCACCAGCCACGAGTGGGAGTGGTTACACGATCATGAACGCACGGGGTTAGAAAAACGACCTGGAGGAGAATGTTGTTTCGCGACCGGGCAACAGTGGCAAAGTCAATGGTGGAGTGGATTTGAAATACACGGTGTCAGCAGCAGCACGGACGAGATGTGTGATAGCGCCGTGTACGTTTCTGCAGATTGAGAGCCGAGTAGCGGAGATCACCGCTGTCAACTGAGGATGCAAACATGACAGCGTCCCCCCCCCCTCCCTCCTCTCCTCTTTGGTCACGTGGTCCAGCGCGCTACTTGATGGAAAAATACTGGATTTGGTGTGTAGTGGAGACAGTACACAGCCCAGGAAAGTCATTCACAGAGGATTTTTCGAAGGGCGTTTGAGTCCCTACCCAGCAACACTGTCCACCACTCATTTCTACATGTCTTCTCCACCCACGCAACATGCACAGGTCATTTAAAATACTTGGTTGCATTTGATCAGAGCTGTGTGTGCACAATATCTGTTTTTGAAGTGCATGTTGGATGTGGATTGGACAGAAAATGTCATTTAATCCTGAAAACACCTTGGCAGCAGCAGAAGCTGCAATTGTGACATTTAGAAATCAAAGACAGTTCATGAAATAATACAACATTGTTTAAAAGTGGTGGCAAAAAAAAGGATAAATCAAACACGTAATAATTCTAATATAATTCAGCTCAGCATGTTAGGGCCACAAGGTATATGTCATAATGGATCACATGGTGATTGGATTTCTGATTGTAATATAGGTATCATATGCCCTATGCATCACAAAGACCTTAAACCAATGAGTCACCTTGAATCATTTTGAATTCGGAGTATACCATGTTTCATCCCCAAATGCAAGCATTCTGTCAATTTCACCTACAGTATCTGTGCACTGTTTGAGTCAACGTCCTTGGATCAGCCTCACACCCCAGACAGTTGGCCTATATCTGAGCCTTTGTTATTAACAAACAAGATTTCAAAGCCTATTATCTCTGCGTTGATTCATGGATGCCATTTGCTGTGCCCTCCATGCTGTCACATTCCCATAGTCCTCTACTTCAGCAAGACATTAAATGCATGCACGTCTCTACAGACAAACAAACAGGTCAGACAACTTCTTAGGAACTCATTATTGGAAGTAAAAGAAAACATTGCCTAAAGTTCAGTTCATGACAAATGGTGTCTAGGGTGAAAGATGTTTATCCTTGTCCCATGACTGCTACTTTAACTGTTGTGGTTTTTGTTATTTACATGTACGTGTCCACAGCTGTCCACCGATGAATTTGACTGCAGATATAAGATTTGCAAACAAATAAAAATTCAGGATAGACTGCCATTTTTATTTATTTAAATGTAATCCTTGGTATAAAGTGTGTTTTTCCATTTGGTCTACAATAACATCTCAAACCACAGAAGTGCAAATACACTCAAACCTGCCAAATTAAGCATGTGTATGTATTGGCGCGTGTGTAGGGACCCTTCACAATTTTCATTTACTTGAAAATGTATCAGGTAGTCCATGGCATTGAAGGGATAATGATTTAAAAGCTGGGTCCACCCAAGCCATTGTCGAAAAAGTACTTTTCACAAGCAAGGAGCACAATATATTCATACATGTTCACTAATGCTTTACAATCAAAATACTTAACAAAGTTGACATCAGGCGGATAAAGTTAGCTGTTAAATCCTCATTATTTCATGCTGACTGATTTTGTCCACAAAACATCAGCTGCCTTCAGGCCCTCACTGTCAGCAGCTCCCATCTCTCTTGTTGCAGTGCTGGAATTTACTGTTAGACATGTGTGAAGTTTGGAGGTAAGCAACCTCGGCCAGGCGTAGGCTGGTTAAATCTCGTTCTGTCTGGTCAGGGCATTGTAGCCCATTTACATATATTAACATTGCACCACACCAGGGGGCTGACCTCCATGTGGCAATCAACTAAAGAAACTTGTAATTTGTTGTGCTGGCTCACGCTGCTCTTGTCCCATTGCCTAAAAGCTCAGCCTCGCCATGGAAGTTTACAAAAGGGAAAGTAGAAATGGAAACTGCTGGACGGTTTCAGGGATATTGCACAATAATGCCAATGTGACAAAACATGTAAGGCGGCTATCATATATATTTCTCTCAGAGTAATATATATATATGTATAATTTCCTGTGCTTATACTTCGAGAGAGTGTGTGCAGGAAATTGGATTTTGTTAACACAGGACAAGAATACTGCATTGTGATTACTTTTCTACTCCAGTCCATGCTTCAGTCAGGTCATTATGTAAACAAATAACAGCGCCATCTTCTGAAAGACAAGTCTTTACACTGCCTGCATCTGGTGTGTGATCCTGCCGCGCCCTCTGCTGGAAAAACTGAGGCATTATCTCATTGAAAGTCACACGACATCTATATGAGACATTTTAATATTTGAACTGAGATCAAAATCAGCTAAACTGGAACGAAGACAAATTAAGCTCATTAAATGTAATTAATACAATGAATAGTTGAGTTTATTATGTTAACAAAAAAGACGTTATTGCAACCAAAGCCCTGATTCCAGGGAGAGCTGACAAATCTAAAATGTTTAATCAAACATTAGTCATTAAATGTCCTGGGTCTATCAATGTCATGTTAGCAATAACAAATTGAATATTTGTGCATGGCTCTGCATGACTGCTTCCACAGTTACCTACACCAAGGAGCTCATGTTTTTACCACTTCAAAATAAAATTGGCGTTTATAAATAAATAAAAACAAACTACATCAGCTTTTCATGTGTTACAAGTTGCACAGGAAAGAGGAAAGAGGACAATCCCTGCTGTAATTCAAACTTTGATGTATTGTCAAGGTCTGGATCACATGATCTGGTTTACATGTTCTGGATCGCATGGCAGGTGATTTGATGCTGTCTTCAAGTTGAAATATCAGATATATGAGTGAATTAACCTATCAGCACAAAAATATGACTTTACAGGCAGTCATATCTTTTTCAGACAGATGGATAACTAGGAGTGAGACCCAGTCACAAATTCAAGGTTTTAAAAGTGTAGCTATTGATCCACTATAAACATTGGGAACTTGTTATACCACTGCTACATGTCAGATCATGATAGCTGTACTGTAGAGAGGATAGGGATTTCCAGACAGCCAGCATGGCTCTGGCTCAGCAATTCAAGTTCAGCCTAAATTCTGGCCTCATGAGTGACACTTGAGATAAACGTACACCCTTACTATGATTAGGACTCGCGAGTTTGCTCGTGTGCAGTGATTGCATACAGTCTATGAGTGATTACAGGGTTGACAGAAGCAGCACTTGTCTTATCAGTAGCGGCTGTATTTTTGTCCCACTGACATATCAAGATATGACCTTTTAAAAGTGTTTTGACTTGTCTTGCCTAATATTCATACAAAAATACACACATATATGAAAAAAAAATATCAGTGACAATATTGGTCTTAAAGTGAACGTTAATTGTCCAGTATTTCAGGGAAGAATCATAGCCCAGTTTCACAGCAACCATCACAAAAAAGTAAGAAGTTGCTTTTTTCCAATCATGCATTTATACCTTGGAGACCAAATTGTCGGGGTGTACAAGACTTGTTTGGTATTATTCCATTCACACCTGAGTATTAAACAGAATTATCTTTAAATGGTAATTGTTTACTAAGACACACTAAATGGACCTATTTAGGACTTATTTTAGTGAATATTTGACCATCATGGCTGCATTTCGAGTGGCCTGTGTGTGTTGAAACTTGAAATAGTTAAAGAAAGTTTCGGAGGCAGTTGTTGAAAGCCAGTTATACAACGTAGTTCCAAATACTCTATTTTCAAGAAGTTTTTTGTGCATTCCAAATCGATGTCAAGTAACCCGAAGAAATTGTTTTGGTCTTCTAAAGTGTGCACTGAATTTGTGAGTTTTCAAGTATGCCAGGCCCCTAAGAAACAGCGTCCTCCTTCCCTCCTGCGTTTGGTGAATGTTGTATCGCCATGGCAACAATGTCCATCATCCTGATCAGATTTGAGGACTAAACAGACTTCAACCTGCTATGAGACAATGTCAAAGTACCTAGTTAGTTCCAGTAGGTGGCACTATGACCGAGACTGACATTTGGCCTGTAGACCAGGACTTTTGGAAAGATCTGCTATTTAGGGCTGAGTTACAATAGTATTGTGTATATGCAAATTAACTGTTTGACTAAAACTCAGGAGGTCTCCCAAACAAATGAGGTTTGGTACAGATTTGACCTTGTGCTATGCCACATAGGGTTGACGCCAAACAACAGACTGGCTCTTCAATAAGAACTAACCCTCACAATTTAACATTTTCATAGTCTTAAGAATAGACTGATAGTGAGTTTCAGGTTCCCCAAAATTCTTTTTAGAGAAGTGTTGAAATAAACTCCATCATGAGGAAGTAGAACATAGCGATCATGTCTCCCCCTTAATCCCAAATACATGTGTTCATCTCAATGTTCACATATGTTTGTGACTAATTTAGTTTGTGGACCTGGTGGAGAGCTGTGTTAGCAACTCTCCACCAGCGCCTGTGGGTGATGAAGGACAAGATGATCAGCATCTCCACAAACTTCTGCTGAAGGACATGCAGGACCACAACTAGCTCCACACCTGGGATCTTCCCCTTGTCGCTGCTGCTGCAAACAGTAATTAGGATGACCTTAATGTTTCTTCCCCTCTAGGCTCAGTATATAGGGGGCTAACTGCTCCATCTCAGCCATCCCAGTCAACGCAGTTGGGGCCTGTGGTGTCCTAGGCTCCTGGGTGTGTATATGGTACCTGGGTGAGTGGTGCACAGTATGCAATTTTTGTATCATATTGATAATAAAGGCTTTGTTAGAATACTGAAATTATGTCTTCCTTCCTGTTAGACAACAGCTAACATTATTTTTTAACCACTTGATGATCACGCTGTAAGAACTCAACATTACATTTCCCCTAATTCAACCCGTTTACAACAGGCTTATGCCACGTTCCATTCATCAATATACATAGTGAATACCACAATATAGAAAGATATTTACCAAATGTAAATTTGTGTAAAGAATTGCGAAAGCAAAAAAAAAGTGTCAGTGGTATTTAAACTTGATTTATAGTTCAATATAAAAGATTTAAATCAAAATAATGTTGAGATCAGAAACTGTATTTGCAGCACTTCGGTACACCAACCAATAGACAGACCTTTAATAGCTCAGAAGTAAGCTTCAGTTACAGAAAGACACATGGACGTTTTATGTGGTTTTACAACCATATATAAAGGTTTTATGCTTTGTCTTGGGTCTCACCATTCCATATATTTAAATATAACTAATGTCAATTTGAACGATGAAACCACTACATAATATTAGGTCTTAATTACAAGTAAATGAAAGGTGACCAAACATTTACATTTATGGTTCGCCAACAAAACATGTGTTGGTTCACGCTTCTAATTCTTCCATATAGCCAATGTATTACTTGTTTCATATTAATATTTCAGAGACTTTGAAGGTATGAAATGTTGTCCATTCTGTTTCTGTCTGCATTTCATGGCTTGGTTATATCCGGCTCATTCAGTGGAGAAACTCGATATACTTCGTAACATGCTTTAATATTTTTTTCATTTCCTTTAATCAAATTTATTTTTGTTGTTTGTTTATGCAGACATTTTTACCTCCAGTAAAATGTTTTGTTGTCTACTTTAAACTGTAACTGTTTACTCCCCACCGGACAGAGCCGAAGATGTGTGATTTTTATGTCTGACAACCTCAGGGCACATTCACACCATGTGTGGAGTGTTTATTTATTTTTTTTACTCTGGGTTGTTGACTCCTTTGGCTTAGTTCAGGGGCAGCAAATGAGGAACACAGTAGGACAGCTGAAAATGTGAGTCTCAACTCTCTGCCAACAGAACTGTGTTACGGCTTATTAATGAGGTGGGAATGAGCCACAGGAAACAACAAGACCAAAATACCATTGCATTAATATCTATGGGGTTTTTTTTAATCAAAATTTCACACTGTCATTACCTATTTTTTAATTTTCTGCTCATCTCTCTTTACTGTCTTTTTTTTTCTGTCACTGACACTTATTCATGCTCATAATAATGACAGAATTTCTTGTGTTCCCTGACATTTACAGTCGTTTGAATCCTGATATCACATCAATAGAATTTTCTGCCCGAAACACCCACAGGATGAATTAAGAGTCAATTAAGCACCACCCTCTGAACCCTGTGACCCCTGCTGTGACCTTTTCTTTACCCGTGTTGAAAATGCCCTAATGGCACCTGCTCTCAGTTTCAGACCATGAATTTAGACCATGCCCCTCATGTTTTTGGGGTTTAAATTTATTCTAAGAAACTCTGATAGGCAGCATGATTTATTTATTTATTTAAAGGAATACTGCAATGTTGTGGGACATGTGAGAGACATGTAAAAAAATACAGATACACCAGGCTTTCTGTAAAAGCCTAAAATTAAATGTTTATTATTTATTAGGCTCAAGATACTGATGTGATACTTTTGTAATTTTTAATTGACTATTTCAATATTATGTGGAAGGATTACCATTGTGTATAAATTAATGTAACGTGGGGTAACGATGCTGTTATAGCAATGCAATTATGTATGGTTTCTTTTAAAAACATTTTTTGAATGACATGAACATTTTAAATGTTTTTAATTATGTATATTTATAAATTACTGTCAATGTACCAGGGTTACAAAACATGCGGCTTATTTGAACAGTGAACAAGATGGATGTTAGTGAAAGACTGTAACAGCTGCTATGACAGATCAGATTGTTGAATCATGAATAATACAGGAGCCAATTACTCATAAACAAACCTTACAGGGATTTATTAAACAACTGGCAATTGATTTTAAAAGACAGTACACCACAGACAGGACATGAACAACAGACTTCTTTGTCAAGTACAAAGTCCATGTTAAACCAAGTTTTCTTGAAGATGGTTTCTGTCACATAGGCCTAGATCTTATCACACTGCTGTAAATTCAATGCTATTTTTGGTGAACTCTGACCTGCAAATTAACAGGCCAGAGGTAAACTTCTATCTGGAGAAACACCAAGTTGGTGTGTGTCACCCTTCAATTTGCAGGTAACCTCCTATCAACAAGTAACACCTTTTAACAGTTATGACAGTTCTTTGTAAAAATACCCATTTTAAATAAAAATGTTTGGAATTACAATCCTGTTTGAAGCTAAGCTAACAAGGTAATGAGCTTCTGAGCAAACCATTGGCAAGCTAGCTTGAGCTTTATTTTCCCTAGTTAATGACTTCTTTGAACAAAATGTTGTACAATGTCGAAAAGAAGAGCATGTTGAAGTAACGGGTCTGAGGTGAGAACATAATAAGGAAATACAAGCTATTTCTAGAGCTAATACTAACCCAGCTGGTTAGCAAGTTAGCAGCTAGATCAGCAGTGTGTGGATCATGGACTGTAAATACAGTATGCTGATACGTTTTTGTTTGCTCTTTTTTTTACCAATTCAGTCAAATCTATTGAACAGAATGCAGAACAATGTTGAACAAAATACCGGTCTGAAGTAAACAGTGGTTATATACATATATTCATAGTGAAAAGCTGAGAGCTATTTTTACTGGCTAGCACTAGCCTAGTTGGCTAGCAAGTAAACAGTTAGACCAGCACTGATTAGACTGAACATAGACTGAATATACTGTACATATACATACAGTACACTTGAATATCTTTCAAACTTGCCTCTTTAGAACAAATTTGAACATGTTAGCAACCAAGCTAAGCTAACAACCACACGGAATTGTGAACTGATCATGTCCTTACTAGCTTTGAGTGCTTAAGCGATATTTTAGCGAAAAATAAAATATTTCGGCGGGTGAAGTCTTTGAGTCCAAAAACAACACTTAAAATTGATATTTTTTATTTACATTTGAAGAATCTGTCACTGTGTTCTTCAATTATATCGGATTCAGCCGCAACACAGTTTACCCCTGCAACTTCAAACACTTTCAACCCCCCATCGGCACAGTGGTAAGTAGATAATGAATGGAAATTATTATTTTTCGGTGAACTGTCCCTTTAATTTACCCCAGTCGACGACATCTATTGAAAAACAGTGTGGATCAGTGTTGAAGAGCAGGCTGAAGTAAACAGACCAGAGGCGACAACATAGTAAAAATATAGGAGTTATTTTTAGATCTAACACTAGCCAAGCTGGTTAGCAGGTTAGCAGCTAGATCAGCAATGAGTGGATCATAGAGTGAACATAAACTATAACCGGTTTGTTTATATGGTTTATACGCAGATAGTGCAGGGGCAGACCCAGCGAGGCCAGGGGTAACGGCAGGTCAGGCAGGCGGGCAGCAGGGGGAGGGAGGAGGGAGCACACCGGGAAGGAGGGGGCTGTGAGAAGCGGAGCTGCGATGCAGACAGCGGATCACATGACCACGGATCTGTTTACAAACTGAAGTGGAGCACAGAGGCGAGGAAGAAGAGAGGAGCGCAGTGAACGTGAAAGGAACAGACGAGAGAAGAGAGGAGAGGCTGAATCCGCATTATCCGCAGTGTGTCAACCCTCCAGGAAGAGATGAGGAGCTGCTTTCCACAGCAACATTACTGAGGCTCACTGACTGACTGACTGACAGACTGACTGACTGCCGGGGGAACCCATCCATATCCTCCCCTTTGTCTCTCCATAATTGGCCACGGCAGGTTTCTCACAGCTTTGAGAGGAGGACAGCGACGTGGAGGTCTGGAGAAGAGAGGAGAGAGTGACAGAGGAGAGAAAGAAGGAGAAGGAAGAGCCTCATAAAGAGGATCTGAAGAAGAGACAAAGATAAACAGCAGGGAGTCTACCCCGGACAGGTTTATTTCCAGAGCGCCGGATTGGATTTTGAGCTTTCCCCCCCTCATATTGTGTGTGACATTGGTGTCTTTTCATCCACGTCGCCCACAGGATTGTCTCCATGCTGAGGAAGGACACAGCTGGGAGTCTAATTCTCTACTGAGGTGGATGTTTTGTAGTTAATAATCCTTGCTGACTGATTTATTACTCTGTTGAGTTGAGCAGCTGCTTACTGGGCTGATGTCTTCTTGAATAACTGGAATCTCAGGTCTACCTACTCTAGACCACAAGGATATAGCTCTCACCATCAACTCTCCTGCTCAACTAGTCTGAACTTAAAAGGTAGTGGACATTATATCCACCACCGATCCCCTTTTAAACAAACTTCACCAAAGTTGTGGAAATTTGTGAAGCTTTGCCATCTGAACAACTGCATTTAATGCATCCTGTCAAATGGTGTAACGGTAAGTGCCAGCACAGGATTTTTGCAGGATATGACTGTGACAGGTTATAATCTTAAGGGCCAGTGTGTAGAATTTAGTGTAATCTAATGGGAGAAATGCATAATTCATAATTGTGTTTTCAGTCGTGATTCATTAGCTCATTGGAAACACTGAGTTATAAACCATGTTGCACCACCATGTTTCTGCTATAGCCCAGAAAGAACAAACCATTCGATGGCACTAGAAAGGACCTCTCGTGTATTTAAGATACCTGAAGGCCCAGTAGAATTGCTTAGACACTTGGAAAGGAACAGTTGAGAAGTCAGTTGGTTGCAATCTGCACCAATAACACTAGATGTCACTAAATCCTTCACACTGAACCGATTGTTTGTCGAGTGTTTGCTACGTGAACATTTACAAAACACTAAGTTAAAATGGGTCCCACCATAGAACCAGTTCCGATGGTGAGATCAGTCATTGCACAACGGAACTAATGCTGAGCTAATTGTTTTCCAATATACAACAATGTAAAGTCTTATAGTGAAAATAAGTAATTTGATCAAAATGCTGTTTAGTATAAAATGACAAAATGTGAAGCCACACAACGTCACTCGAAACAACGTCAGTGAGGCAAGCAAAATCATACCTTCATACCCAATGCCAGGATCCATGCAAGAGAGGACTATTTAGTTTAACAGTCAGAACACACCAAACCAAAGTTACTCTTCCTGTTTGACAGTGTTCAGCCACAATCCTGTTCACAACACATGCATTTGCACAGTGGCCTACCTGTCAGTGCTCCACTATCAATGATTCACTCACATTGTGCTAAGATTAAAGCCGCCGACTTCTTTAGCAAAATCTCCTGTCGAGCGCTCTCCAAAACCCCTCAGTGTACACCACCGCCAAAGCCATTGTCCATTATATGATTACTTTTGGACCAGAAGATCGCCAATACAGAATCAGTTGTGACACTTGACCTCAAGAAAGAGTTAAGTAGTGCAATTAAAAGCTGATGTGTGTTGCCTGGAATGAAAAGTGCAATTTTCGAGGCCCCTCAGGGTTCATGCACTTCTGTCCCTCCGAGCTCAAACTGCAGTGAGTAACCACTTTGAGGCAGAGATGCAAGTGGAACACATTCCTGTGTTGAATGGTGGTGAATGAAAAGTATTTCACAGTGTGGAGATGTGTTAAGTTTTATAAATGTGTCAAAGAATTCTCTCCTTGTCATGAGGATAGCAATCACTAGTAGAAGTAAACCTCACCTGACCCGGTTTTTTCTGTAGATTAATTCATTTTTATCCAGATTAATGTAGCTTTTATGCTGCAGAGGTTTAACAGTCATAAAAACTTGGAACTTTGATAAAAAGGCCAGAAAACAATAACTTATTTCCTCAACAAAGTTCTCCCACTTCATTTCCCACTCACTTCTTGGTTAAAATTAAGTCCTAAATTAGGTTCTTCCAGAACTGTTACACATACCACCTGCACACATGCACTCATTATCTCAACTTTCACTCAAGTCTGAAACTTTGTGCAGCCCGAGAGTGTCTGCAGTGAAAGCAGTATTACATTGCAGCTTGAAACAAGAGGCTTCACAGATGTAGTGTGGACTCAGTGTGCCAGGCTCTACAAGTTACAGATACGCCCACACACATGCACCTTCTTAAAATCCAACCCCACATCCCTGCAACAGAAGGTGAACAAAGGTGAACTCTGGATTGCCAGACACGGTCATGTATGCACGCTCTGTGGGCCATGGAAACACACTGCAAATGCTTTAACATAGTGGATGAACAATGGCATCTTATTTGGAGCCAGGTACAGTGATCCTGCTTATAAATGCGCTTGTCCAAATGTTAGTTAATCATTATGTCTCACCTCATTTTTATAACATCAGATAATTCAAACCAAACTTACTGGCAAAAATGAGCACTTGAACAGACACCAGTGTGATAAGAACCACCATACATGTCAGAAATAGTCTTTGAGAGAAATTTATTTGACATGTTTCACTTTTGAGTTTGGTTAATGTCCATACTGCAGAACACACTGTGAAACTAACACAATAACCTACAGATGCTCTGTTTGCTCTGTGGAGCTGAGGGGGGCTGCAGAACAGACTGATTGTTCTTTGTTTGTCTGTCACTAAATGTGACAGCGGACACGTTTCACCTTTGATTCCTTGTTATTTAAAAAGAAAAAAACAGTTCAATAATGATGTCACTTAGATAGACAAAACATGGAAACCCACGTCACTATGAATTTTTCAAACTATTCATGCAGACATCTGTCATACATTCTGTCATTGTGATTTATGCTGGGACTCTAAATGACAATCCTCACGACTCAATTGTCTGACTGTTGCTCTTTATGTATAAAAAATTAGATTTTCTTAAATTTTTATCAAGCAGTGAAAACATGAATGTGCGTCAAGCATTATAACAAAGAGTAGGCTATATTCAAGACTGCATTGTTCTTTGTGTGGAGGACAAAGTCAATGCAGAACCCAGTCCGATTAGACCTGCATACTGAGCAATACCAGCCATTCATGAAAATATTAACATAATGGATATGTTTAAAAAACGAAATGCATACATTGTAGAAACATTGAAAACTTGTTTGCAGCAAAACCGTTATTATGTATTATTAAAGTCATCTTATTTCCTTTTCCCTGTGTGCCGTCCTCTCAGGGTGTCTGTGTGACCTTGGATTGCAGAAGTCCAAACTCCACTGCAAGATGACGTCCGAGGATCTCTTCAACCTGCCACTCAACATCTACATCATCATCCTGGGCATTGGCCTCTTCGTCCTCATGCTCAGCCTCTTCTTCTGCTGCTACCTCTTCAGGTACAAGACAGACAGACAGTCAAGGCTAAGGTAGTGTCAGACAGCTACACAGGATCAGTATCACCATGTTATTTAGGAGCAGATAAATTCACCCACTTCTGACTAGAGACATCATTGTAGTTAAACTCCAGTATGTCAAACATCCAGTGAACTGCCGTCTTCTGGACCTCTCTGAGTGTCACATACCATTAACCTTTAACCTGCACAGCATTTCAGGAGTTATTTTGTGGTCACTTTATGTATTGAAATTTAGTATTTATCTTTTCAACAACCATAATAGACATAATATTGCTTCTTTAAATCGACTTTAGCTTAAGACGTCTGACTTTAACTGTACATGAATAGTAGTAGCAATAAGCTTAATCATATTAATCAATACGAAAATCTGAAAATAACTAGTAATTAGTATTGCAGAGAACTAAAGAAACACAGCTGATTTAGGCCATCCGGTAATGCAGAGCACTTTCACTGTGTCACATGGTGCATACCTTTAGTTTGACAAAGGTTTAAGTAAGCACTGCTTAAGGCAACTGCCGATGTACTGGGGTTAAGATAAAGTAAAAAAACTGGAAAAACCTCTTTAACTCCTATAGCAATGGTGATCTCTGATCTTCTCTGACAACAAGATATTTGAAAAACATAAACACAACTGTGGGAAATAAGGTTTATAATTTGGGTTCCCAGCCAGGCATTGGATTAAGAAGCAACAGCTAAGAAACCACTAGTGATGATCTGAATTTGGAGTTTTAATTGATTAGATGGACTTTAGTTCTTGATTTTGTTTATCTCTGATACTAAAGGACAGAATGTAAGACTATGTTTGTGGGATTAAAAAGTCTAAATAGACAAGTTCAAACAGATACTGTACCTTGATGATGAAGGCGCCTCTAACTGCTGTAATTGGATCATTTTCAACGCCTCAAACTTCTCAAAGGTGTCTATCGTGATGAGGAATTAACATTTTTATGTTTTTACCCATCAATGAACCCAAAATAATGGAAGTGTATGCTTTCAATGAGCTAAGACAGCAAATCCTTTTTGTCAGAATTCTCCTACAAGGACATTTTTCAGAAAGTGTTACAGCTCTGCTCATGATGAGGGTAGACACACAGGCTGGTACTGGAATGTGGCATTGTGGGAATTCCAGGCCTTCAGCTGAATCACGAAGCATGACAAGACATGTTGCACTGAAGACAAACGTGGAGCCTCCGGGCACATCATAGTATATCTAGACTCTAAACTAGTGTATGACAAGTTTGTTTGTGTTCTGTGCTTTACAGATTGAGGCGACAAGGTGCTCGAGAACAGTATGGCTACAGTGAGGTAACATTACAGCATTTTCGAGTTTGTTCAGCAACTATTATTCAGATTATATTGTTGTGTCCTTTGAACTCCCTGCATCTCGTGACAAATCCCTTCTCGTTTGCAGGTCATTTTGAAAGGAGCGGAGAAGAAACTGAGCCTTCTTGGAGTAAGTCCAACCAACAGTGAATGTGATGAAACACTTTTATGCAACAGTTGAAAGAGGCAAAGCAGACCAATGCTAATGGGCTAATGGGACAAGAAATTGAACGTGGGAAAAATACTGCAGTGTTTTCAACTCTTGTTTAAAATGACTCAGTGGCTACAAGCAAACTCACTGCTGTAACAAATTACACTCGATAAAGTTCTATGCTAATACTTTTAGTGAGTTAAGTGGGAAAATAATTACCAATATCTCCTTATTTTAGCCGCAGGCATTTGTCTCTGAATTGCTGACAAAATAACTTAACTACTGATTTGCGAGATTTTTGTTTAGCTAGTTACAGCAGCTAGCTTCCCATTGATGCTGTGCTGCATTGCCATCATATGTAACATTGCTTATGGCTGTACATACTATACTTATACTATTCCAATTACATAATAAATACTAATTGTGGCCAGATTTGACTAAAGTAAGGAAACTGTGTATTCTCCCAACACAATTAAATCAATCTACTGCCATGTTTTTGTTAAACAAGAACAATCTCTATCCACACAAGTGTTTTGGCTCCGTATCTGACAGCAAACATCACAAAACCACTCGCATACACTGGGCATGTGCAAATTGGTTGCAGGAATTGTTGCACATTGTACACAACTGAAATAGGACAATTACTAACAGCTGATAACAAACTACAAACTATGGGAGCTTTGAGAAAATCCCAGAAAAAACATGTTTAATCCTTGGAAAATCTGTTTACTGTCTTTTAAAAAAAATACCATATTATTAGTAGTAGGCTAACGTTGGTGTGCATTTCTATCTACATTCATTCCAGGTATGCAAAAAAAACTAGGTATTGCTGACATTAGAAGTACATGCAGTATTATTTTAAATAAGATATTGATCAAATTATTTTGGTGCGGTCATGAACATTTATATTTGTACATAGGATTACAAAGTTATAGTTTCTGATAACAATTAACATGGCAGTTATATCAGCTTTCACCCGATTTTTTTAACTTGTCCTTATCTCTTCACAGCAAACATGTGCGGTGTGTTTAGAAGAGTTTCGCAGTAAGGATGAGCTCGGGGTGTGCCCTTGTTCACATGCTTTTCACAAGAAGTAAGTTCCACAAGCTTGGTTCAAACCTCCATGAGATTGGACAGCTGACTCCACGCTTGTTAAAATGCAACAGTTTTTATATGTCACAGTCAAAAGAAAAAACTCCAGACTTGATTCATTTGATACGCTGTTTCACAATTGATAATCATGGGGCAGATTTTTGAGATTCATTTATTATGTTTGAGACTGTGGATGGAAACAATCTTCAAATGAAACCATGTGGCATATCACTTGAGTAGCACCCATTGTGTCTGCAAATCCATCATCTGACTCAATATGCTAAAAACCACAATATGTTGTTCTAGCCTTGAATTCCCAGACTTACTGGTGTGCAAACATATTTACTAAACCATTCATGAGGAATGACACATACCTTTAAATTCCCCTTTTTGTTTGATTTCGGCCATTAACTTAACAGCTGAACGCATCCTGAGAGGGAGTAACTTTCAGGAAAAGCAGCTTTTTCAGGGTGCCCTTGAGAAAACGATGAGGAAATTCCTGACAACATTTGTCCCTGCATGTTTGAAAATGAACAAGCTCTATGCAACTGAGACCTGTTTTTGCCCTGCAGCATAGGTGTGATGATAACAGCAGCTTTTTTGTTTGCCTGGTCTGATCAGTCCTGTTGTACAACTACAGCAGGCAGTCGGAATTCAGCATAAACTCAGTAGTTACCTCTTTACCTGTGCATCAGGATTACAGTTCTAAGCACCGGGGCAGACCTCAGATCCTCCCAAGTAATATTCCCACCAGGCTTGCAGAAATTTGTGTTTGAATTACTTTGTGCACACACAGGCCGCAGGGTTAACTTCTGTTTTTCTGTTCTGTCATGATTCCCAATGTTTCAGCATAAATTTAACTTTGCATACTTCCTTAGAGAGGGCAAAATGTGTTAATGCATTATGTCTTTCATCTATCTACTTTCCCAAGGTGTCTGCTAAAATGGTTGGAAATCCGCAGCGTCTGTCCCATGTGCAACAAGTCCATTTGTCGCCTCCAGCCGGATCCCCCACAAGCATCCGAGCGGCAACAAAGTCTCCTGGAGGTCTGAGAGGGAAACGCATGTCCAGCAGTACCTCATGTTCTCCACTAAATAGTCATCTGTCACTATAGAGGGTCCTGTTTCACTGTCCAACAGACTGTATTAATAGTAAAGCATTTTGAGGCAGAGCTACTGTGGGAGAAGAAATTGTATTAACTGGACATACAGAGCCAAAGAACCTAACAAGCAAACTGAGACATATACGGTTGTGTTAGAGACTTTCAACCAATTCATGGATTAACGCAAACTAGAAAGCAGCAGATACTTTTCCATTGAAGTACCCTAGCTAGGCTGCGTTGATGCACAAGTGCCTTAAAGCTGCTGATCCTGCGAAGGACCTTAAAACCAATTTCAGACTGGGTTGTTGGTTGTGAGCTAGCTAATCCCAGTTATTCTGAACGTGAGTATTGGTGGATTTGAAAACTCTTTAATTGCGAGGACAATGACTTAAGAAGATCTGTGTTTGGTCAACTGCCAGGTTTTGCCATTTAATTGAGTTATTGTTTAACCTTTTAATCTGGTAAGATTCCCAGTCATCCAGGTCGTGTTTATCCGAGAACTTTTGAATGGTGTGCAACCGGGCTTGGTTGTAGATACTAATAGACTATTGACGAAGATCTCTCATCCAACAAGCTTTTTCAGTTACTGCTGACTGTTGAGGAGCCCCAGGTATTTAACTTGGTCAGTTGGTGCCCCTGGTGGTTGTAACGACAGTTGTTAGATGTTGGATCGTCTTTGCAGTCACCTGAGGCGTGAAATGTGAATGTTGGTTAAATTAGCTGTAAAGGGATGAAAGGACTGCATTGTAAGTGGTGGATGAGAGGTGTCATGGACCTCCCCCTCTGGTTTGGGGGTGGTTTCTCTACTCTGATGTAGATGGCTTCCTCACTCCTTTTTCAAACCACCTGTCTTTCCTTTCTAAAATATGTGTGATTGTTATTATTGGAGGTGTGTCACTTATCTTTAGGTGTAAGTATACACATGATGAAGTGTGTGCTCCTGTGTTGAGCCCTGCATTTGTTTATTGTTTTTTTTAGTTTCATCCGTATGTGCATTCTTCACTGCGTTGGACAGCAGACACTAGATTTTTTTTCCGGGTGTGTGATCTTTTGGATGTACCAGTTCATGTCATAGTGTGTTGCTGGGTTTGAAATACACAGTAATGTAGTACTTGTTGAAGATCAGTGTCTCAAATACTCCAGACATTTATAAGATTACAGTGTTGTTGGCACATTATCAGCTTGGTTCTGCTAACTCCTAGCTTGTGTTCCAGTGTAGCTGGAGGAACTTTCTACAGGAACTTGGAAACTTTGCAAGAACTGCAGTGGAAAGGTTACTGGGGTCGCAATTACATCAGTGGAAATCTTTTTAACCCTAAAAAGTCCCTTAATGGTGAAGGAGTCTCATGTGTAGGTATTCCTGTGTGTGTATAGGTTTAGATTCTGCCAAGATTACCAAGATAGCTAGAGAGCCAGGAAGTTATAGGCTCCCTCTCAATCTTTGGGTAACAACACAGATTGGAGGTTCATATCTTTCTTGTCTTATTCTTGTTTTTTGTAGCGAGAGCACACCTGCTTGTCTTTTCCAGTGGCCTTCAGTTTAATATTAGTCGTAGTTATTCAGTAACCTGTAGAAGTAAGATTCATCCACTGAGCTTTGATCATCCATCAGGCAGAGATGTGGGTGCAACTGTGACATAAACAAAACAGCATCAAGGATTTAGCAATCTTCACAGCATCATCACAAGCAGTATATTCTGTTGCTATAGTGTCATTGTCAGAATATGGAGAAAGCAGCTCCTTAAAACCGGCGGAGGATCCAACCACTTTTTAATACATATTCTAAATACAAGTAATTCTAATTGGTCTACTTTTTTATCCAAGCTGCAAGTGGAGTCAGATGACATACTAACATCTTTAGAGAGCGTCCCTCTATGTGACACAAACAGTTGTGTGGCCCGCAGCCATTTCTGGGATGTTGATGTGTAGTGTCACTTCTGTAACTCAGCTAATGAGATTATATCTGCCTCCAGAGCAGCTCTGCCTCCGAGCCATGTTTGTATGACAGTTTGGCCCATAATTATATGCAGCTCCATGTAGATGTGATGTGTCGGGGTCTTTAGCCACAACTCCAGAGGCTGGAGCTTGGAAAGAGGAAGATTCAAGCACCAGACAACACCAGACAACTGTTCTAGCCCGAGCATTGATGGGTAATGCAGAGACTGCCGTGAAAGATGTAGAACATTTACAATCAAAATAACATAATGTCCTGTTTAATTGAACAAAACAGGGTAATGTCTAACTTTAGATTGAGTGTTGTGGTGTGTGTGTTTGACTGTAATATTCTATTATCTCACAGTCAATCAGCTCCGTCCCACAGTATGTTGCCAAGCTTAATGAAGGTAATGAAGCCCTAAATGACAACACATTGGAGCCATATGGGATCTAAGAGAAAAGACAACTACGTTCTGTCAAACGCCTGTTCAGCTACAACAAAAGGTCTGAAGTGACTTAACCACAAAATACACATAAATACATCCAGGAAATTATTTTTAGGAACTATTTGGTATAATAACTGGCTCTCAATAAAGGGCATAGTATGTCAGCTACAACACTTTGACTGTCATTTGTCTAACAGTAGGCCTTCATCGATAAAGACGATGAGAGATAAAGTGACCATTCATCAAATTAATCTAAGCTCCTGACGTCTAAGACCCGCTCTGTACGGTTATAAATAGAAACACTGCACTGATATGAGGAACCTGTTTGAGCTGGTTTCTTGTCTGAGTGAGGTGCCTTTGAACACCATTCTTTAAGGGTATGAATACATTATGAGTACTGTGCAAATTGTAAATGCTTTGAATTTTCTATTTCTGAAAAAATACAGAATCCGTGTTTTGATATTGTCAATTGGCTCCAAGTCTCTTTTTTTTATCCAGATTTGCTACAGGTTGATACCTAAAGCTGTTTATATGTGAAAGGAAAAGTTACTAAATATTATCGCTAATAAGATGCTGCCTGTGATATATAAATATGCCCAAAAGTCTTATGTATTTAAATTAAAAATAGTTTGTTTTTTTCTTGTAGTGACTATCCATAGGCAGGTTTTCAAGTATAACACTGGCCACTGTAGTTATTAACATTTCATTTTATAACCTACCTATTAGCTTTTAGACAATGTTGGTCTTTGTTCCAAATATCCCAGCAATTGCCATGATTGAGGTGAACTATCTCAACATCACTTTATTATGGTGGCTCTGAAGTGCAAATCCAAACAAAAAATTGGAAAACACAGCCACAAATGACATAAAACAAAGACACATTTATAAAAAAATCACATCAGGAAATCACAAAAACGACAAATGATAAAACACAACAACAAATCCAAAACAAGCTGTTGTGTTTCTTATTTGTCATTGTGATTTACGCTTCAGGGCCACCGTACTTGGCATGAAATGTATAGGATATAACCAAATGACTTTGGTTACTTTTCATCTTGTGCCATCATCATATAGTCAAAATTTTAAATAGTGCAATACTTTGTTTGTTTTTTGACAAATACCTGTTAATTAATGATAACTGCAACTCTGCTGTACCGTGTGTACTGCCATTTAGCAATTGTTAGCATGTTAAAAAGCTAAACTAAGATAATAAACATGCTGAGCATTATACCTGCTAAAAATCCATAAGTTAATATTGTCACTGTAAGCATTATAGCAGTAGGTCATGACGCTACTGTGCCTAAGACCGTCCTCATTCAGCCATGTGGAAGACCGAAGGTTCAATTTAAGTCGCTCCAGTTAGTTTAAAATAGAAATTTTTTCCCAACTTGTCAAATTTCTATTGCCATTCCATACTGTGTTCTGCACTGTCAGATAAGATATACTGGGCTGTATATACATTGCTACACTGGCAGGCATTCAGGGTGTTTGATGTAATTGTTGCAGCGAAGCTAGAAGATCCTAATCCTTCCATCACAGGACTACGCTGTTTATACATTTCTTTTTAACAGCCCCTTCTTCTCATCTGTTTTTAATTAGGCCGATGGCAGCAAGTGGTCGGAGGCATTAGGTCTGTGGTTCGCCCATCCATCTGTCCCATTCTTGAGAAAATGAAATGTCCTTGAGGGAATTTTTGCATTTGGCAAATACTTTCTCTTGGGCCCACAGATGAACAGATTAGATTTGGATGGTCAAAGGTCAAGATCACAGTGACCTCATGTTCTTGTGAATGTGATATATCTGGAATTTCCAAGGAAGTTTCATTAAATCTGACATAAACATTCACTTGGACTCAAGGATGACCCGATTAGAATTTGGTAATAAAATCAAGGTTACTGTGACCTCACAAAACTCATTTGCCTCATGAACACGTTAAGAAGACCTTGAGATTCTTGAGCTAGTCCACAACTCCTCTATCTGTGCCCGGAAGCACACTTTGCACCCAGTGTATGACTGGTTGATCAAAGAGGTTCTTCGTGATCTAAAGCTGGAGAGGATTTCTCCTGGCAGTTCTCTGAAGAAATTTGAAGTTTGAAACAATTTATTGTCCCTCTTTGATAAGTACCCGAGCAGTTAGATGGCTGAGCCCAGAAGCAAAGTTCTCTGAATCCTTAAATTTTTTCCCCTTATTATTATTTTATTTTACTTTATATTTTTTTTAACTTGGTGTGTGTATTTGTTTTTGCCCTTTTTCGTTTCGTCTACCACCCAACCCCAGAGACAAAGTGGGGTTGGGAGTGGGATTTCAGAAGGGGATGGAAAAAAACAACAAAGAAGAGAGCATTGTTTCTTGGACTTTCTTTTGTTTCCTGTTGTGTGGATACCTTGCATCATCGATGCTCAGTAAAATATATATAAAAACAAAATATAAAAAGAAGACCTCGAGGAAAACCTTTCAAACTTTGCAAAGCTCTGGTTTTCCAGACGAAATCTTCAAAACAGTAAATTCCTTTGAGAAGGTTTGTAGCAATTTCATCAGCCACTTAACTTCACTCCTGAGTATTTTGCCTCACCAAGTCCATCTCCATATTCTCAAATTTACACAACACATTTCATTTTTTATGTTTAATGACCTCAATCCACCTCATGGCCTGTAAAATTGCCGTAAGAAGGTCAGCTGTGTAGCCTCTACGTCTCAGATGTTCTTCCTTGGATACAATCTGCATAACAAATCCCAGAAGATACTTCTCATACAGGTTCTGGGAGAAACCTGCAGCAAACAGTCTAAATCAAGTTATGTCATCTTTGAGAACAATGTCCCCAGAACAAGTGTAAAGTGATTGTACAGGTAAAACTATTACACATGATGAGAAGATATCTGGAAATTCCTTCTTGGGTCATGACATCAGGATTTTTGCACAAGATCTTAATGATTGTGTCATGAAATGTTGTTCAAGGATCCCAGTGTTACATTATTGCAGTGACAAACTGCAGGACTTTCAGAGAAACTTGGATCAGTTGAAAAGCCGACAGCACAGTGTGATCAAGAGACACATCGTCTTGCAGATAGAAAGTAGTCCATCGCTCTTCACAAAGAAAATCTCTCATCAGTAAATGTTTAACCACAGCAAGCCCCAGATATCAGGGACAAGTTAACTTTCTATTCTCATTCAAAGAAAGACCAGCACAAGTTTATCGACTGTTTTACCTGCCTTTACTAAGTAGAAGGTCGCTAAACTGAAAGATGATGTTACACCATCTGTTCATTCTGCAACCTTTATGTAGGTATCTCTGACTCCAGGTCTCCTGGATTCAGAGAACAACAACAACTATTATATTATTATTGAATGAATTGTTGTTGTCTCTCTCTCTCTTCTTTCACCCCCTCCCTCTTCTCTCCCATCCCCATTTTTCTCTGCTCACCACAGCCGGGTCGAAGCAGATGGCCGCCCACATTGAGTCTGGTTCTAGAGGTTTCTTCCAGTTAATGAGGGAGTTTTTTCTCTCCACAGTCGTCAAAGTGCTGCTCATTGTGGGAACTGTTGGGTTTCTCTATGATTTTGAGGTCTTGATCTTCTTTGTAAAGTGCCTTGAGATAATGATGGAAGGTATGTCCTGACACTGCATTATATATCACAACTCAATATGGCCCCTGTTGTGATGTTGCCACAGAAACAAAAGTGAGTTTAACTATATAGAGCTGGGGAATATATAAGGTGTCCTTGTGTGAAGAATCTTTTTGACATGTTGATCTGTGTATTGTGGTCCTTCTGCAGCCCTGTAATTAGAATATATTTAATTGATGTATTTCCAGATTGTTATGCTGTTTTTTGGAATTTACGTTATCCATTTTCAACCATCTCAATATTCTTTTTTCACGAAAATAAATCAAGAGAAACAAAGGGATGACTTCTGCTCCTCAATAAATAAAGAAGTCTTATTGCCCTGGCTGCATTTATAATTTTACTTCGCCCCCTGCTGGTAAAACCAAATTAAAATCTTCTTATCCATTAGTATGTTGTCACGGAAAATACGTCATAGTGTCTTCAAAATAAACGTATGGCACCTGCCAACAGTGTGTGGAATTACTGAGATATGGAATTTACTAGATTTTATGCTGCATGTTTTATTCCTAGAGTGTCTCCAAATTCTTGTATTCACAAATTTGTTGTCAAATTCAAACCACCATATCGCTAGACTCAGTTTTTTTATTATTCCCTCTGTTACACGCTATTATAAATCGTTTTTGCCAGTAATTATTTAACTGAATACAAATCAAAGGACAGCGTCAGACTAATGATGTATCTTGACATCCAATTCATTCGTTATTCTCCTTACAGTCGCTTTTATTATGAAGGGTCCAAGAAGGAAGTGTCATTGTTGTTGCCGCTCGAGATACGCGAGAGGGAAACGGTGGCTAACGTGAGTGAAGACTACAAAGTAGATGAAAGAAGGGAGGGACTTTATACCGGAAAGCAACCTATATTAGCAAGGAAACCGGCTTTTCACTTTGTCAAAGTAAACTTTAACGTTAGCTTCAACGGAAACGCTTTCGTGTCGGTAGTATTTAACAGAGTACGCTAACCGTAGTCAGCTAGCCACAAGTGCTGCTAACTCACAGGCAACTGATGACATCTCTGACGTGTGGAGACATGCTCTTCTTAAGAAGAAAGTTTTTAATTTGATTTTTTGTCCTTGTAGGTGAAAGGTGAAGGAAGTTGTTGTCGTTGGTAATGTCATCACCTCCGTATGGTCACAGGAGTCATGAAGGGTCCACGCACATCTCAGACAGCGACTCAGAGACAGAGGTACGTTCATCACTGGACTTCCTGTTGTTCTGATTTACCCACAGTCGGTGTTGATGTCCCGTCCTGCTCACTGAACTGACACACGCACTCAGACACAAACTAAAAAGTGCTGTGCTTCTTCTGCGCTTTAATGGCGGTAGGAAAACTACTTCCAGGTGCATTTCTGCCACCTTCTGGAAAAGATTGAACACTAGAACATCTTTTAAATATAACTGGGTGCAATTCTTTTTCTAATTTCCGTGCTTTCTAAGAACCGGAACACAGCCCTGCACCCTACATCTGAACCTCTGATTCCTCTGGACTGTGCTTTGCAATGAATGTGTCTGCGGCCGATATCTGGGACAGTGTAACAACAACTCATTGTAGACATGATGTCCTCCTCCTGCTTCTTTCGTTGCCTCCTCTCATTCCTCTACGTTCTTGTGTATCATGTTGTCACACCAGCCCTGATTTCCTAATCCCACAGCTCTTGGCATTCATGTCCTGTCTCCTTGAGTCTGACTTTGTGAGAAAGTGCTGTTACTTTTCATCAAGTTTTTTGAACCAGCCCTTAAATCATGTGACCAAGCCTAAATGCAGGCTCCTGGATGTTTCTTAGCTGTGTCTCTTCACTGTGGATTTTCATGTCTCAACAGCCAAAGCTCCCCCTCAACCAGTTTTATCCATACATCCGCTGTGCTCTGTGCTGTGGCTTCCTCATCGACGCCACCACCATCACAGAGTGTCTGCACACATGTAAGTTACAACACAGGTGTCATCTAGATACTAGAGTCCTCAGAGAGACTGTAAGAAGATGAAGACCTAACCTTTAGTAAGGATGAAGGAATACATTGGGTAATGATGTAATATATTGGTCTGAACTAGGGATGCATTTAACCTCTGACATGATGTCCAACAAATGCCAGAATTCATCAAGACTGTATTCAAGACACTAGAGATATATATATATATATATATATATATGACTATTAGAGCCAAAGATAAAATCAAATTCATCCTGGTCTTATCTCTATGAACATATTCCACATGTGAATATGCAGAATCTGTAGGTGAGGGGCAACATTTTGGGGTAGGAAGCCTTCTGGTTTCTGTTTCTAGTTTGACCAATCACGTGTGAGCAGCTGTTAAACAGTCCACATGGAGAGCGAAAGAGAGAGAACACATCGACCGAAATGCTTCTGCCATTGGCTTTTTACTTTATTTAATGTATAAGCTGATAGCTCTTAATTCAGATTAGCAAAGATTTTAAAATTAAAACACCTACAACAAGTATAGCTGTTTGTGTTTTGAGTAGAGAAATGTTAGACTAATGGGATAACAGAAACTCATCAGACTGTAAACAGTGTATGGTGAACAGAAGATTGAGTCTTGGCCCAGATATCTGCTGTCTATAGCAGAAACCCCAAATTATTGGCTGTTGCCCCTAGAGCTTATTCACTGCCAGACAATAGCTGATGGGCTCCAAGATTGAACTTTGTCCAATAGAAGCAGCTGACATGTGTCATTTCAACTGAAAAACGTCCAGCTCATTGTATGATTTAACCCCATATTATTTTCAGGGATCTTTATCTGACATGTTTCTGTATTGTTATAAATATAAGCTTAAATATATTCACAAGCTTATTCACATATAAATATTTATATCAGCCTCAAAAGTCCATATTAGTTTGACTGTATCACACACCTGACTTCCTGCCTTATATTGTGAGGTTTTGCTTTTCCTCAGTTTGCAAAAGCTGCATCGTGAAGCACTTCTTCTACAGCAGCAGGTGTCCCACATGCAACATTGTGGTCCATCAAAGTCAACCCCTTTACAACATCAGGTAGGTGCTCATTCTGGATGTTTGATGACTTTTAAACCTGCTAAATTAGCAAGTAGCTCTCAGATGTCAGGGTTTTTGACATTTAGTCAAAGAGCAAGGGTAGGAAAACACATTCTAGTCTTTTCTCCTATTGCACCTGAATCGGGTGATATTTCTGATATTTAGACTGTTTATCTGCTTCCACTTAGGTCTATAACAAAGCAGTCTATTTAGCCCCAAATGCTTTTTTCTCCCACAGGCCTGACAGACAACTGCAGGACATTGTTTACAAAATGATTCCCTACCTGGAGGAGTGTAAGTGCATGTACAGTGTATTACAAAACAGTACACAGGTTATATCACAAAAATGTCCAGGTATGAAAAGTCCTGTCCCTTTGTATGGATCTTTGATAAGAGTTTTATTCGTCAATCATTTCTGTTTTCACATCATTCATAGGAACCAACTGCAACAAAATCCAGTTCCTGCATTAATGAGTTTATGTTTTTTAAATTATGTTAATATTAATATTTTATTGTCTGCTCCTGGGTCCTCCTGGGACAAATTTGTGTCAGACCTTTATAATTTTGGGAAATTCATCTCATTTTGAGCTTCTTATGAAAGGGAGTCTTCTCTTCATTTTATTTAGATATACAAACCTAAACACTTTTTGCACAATGCAATTAGAATCTTTTGACATTTTAGTGATATTTCACAGGGTGTAACTGTTTTGTTTTATATATATTTTATGTAAATATGTATTTAGATGCATTGAATATAACTGATGTGTTTATTGTCTTTTCTTTTCTCTCTACAGATGAAAGACAACAGATGTGTACCTTCTACAAAGAGAGAGGGATGGAGGTGCCAAAACCAGGTAAAACAATAGCTTTAAAAGTTTCAGTAAACAGGTTGAACACTGAAACACATGTTGTTTTGTCAGACTGAGATCAGTGTTGAAAAAATCTCCTCAATCTCCTCTTTGTTAATTTTAGAGGAGAAAATATAAAAATGGGATTTTGTGGTGATAGTTGTAGAGAGAATAACTAAATAAACTGAATGGAAAAAAATTCTGAACTGCAATGACACTCAATACCTCTGCCAAGGCCCAACACTCCTCTTAAACTCAATCCAAAATATGTCATCAAGGTCCATGATGTATTCCCTGGGAAAACAGTGAAAAGGTGGAAAACACCCTACATTGCTATGTTAAACAAAGTGGGGGGAAAAAAATCCTTGGGCCGCAGGATGCTCCAGATGCATACCACAATTGAATATTTCTTTCCCTGACTTCTACTGCATCCTTCCACCATCCTTTTGTGGAAATGTATTTAGTAGTTTTCAGTACTCTTCTACGTCTGTATCTTCTTTTATCTCTCGATCTCCCTGCACCTTCTCTTTGAGTGTTTTTCCTCACCACAGTTAGAAAGATGTGGCTCATGTGGGGATGTCAGGTCTCTGTGAATAATATTGTAAAGAGTACATTCTATACCTGCTCTGTATGAAAAGGGTCTTGAGAGAACATCTGTTATTATTTGGCATAATACTAATAACATTTCCTTGACATTAAATCAGAGAATCCTTAAACTGAAAATCCAAATATGGAGATTTTCAGCACAACCATAACAAACACTTCAGAGTTGGTCACTCAAGCGTCTCCTCTGTGTTTTCTCTTCTCAGTGGTGATCACCTCCCCAGCTCCTGTTGTGGTGAAGCGGCAGAGGAGAGATAACACTCCTCAGTCTGTGTTCACCATTCCTCCTGAGCTGGATGTTTCTCTGCTGCTGGACTTTGTTGGGTAAGGATCTCATTGGACAGCTCTTAATCCAGCAGTGACACAGAGCTGTGGGTAATTTGTCTCTTTTCATTCCGTGCATGAATATTCAATTGAAAGATCTTAAAAAAAATATAGCCAAAAAGATCTGAGCTTGACAGCTAGCTCTATAAACCTGCAGGTTAATAAGGGTATATTTGCCTCGTGTTGCAGGTCTAAATCATCTTACAGTTTGGAGATCACTGTATTTTTAAGGTTTGTTTCTTTGCCTTTGGCCTGTAGATGTAAATAAGACTAACTGACCTGAGTTTTACTCCTAGCGAGCATTTCTTCTACTTAGAAGAAGAAGAAGAAGACCAGTTTGTAGACATGAATGAATTTACCATGCAGTTACTCAGACATGTCACCAGATGATGCTGTTGTCCTACACCGTGTGTTTTTGCTCAGTACAAAATAAATGTACTTACATCTGCTCTTGTTTTTTTCTCAGGGCTGAAGAGGGCATTATTGGCTTTAAGGTAACAACCTTAAACATCAATATTTATCAAGTCATATAAGGGTTATTATCTTTGTTGTTACTATTATTATGATGCACTGTTACAGATAATATATAACAGCTACACCCTGGCTGGGTCAAGTTATTCTGTCATGCCAGGGGCTGCTGGATTTACTAACTATCACAAGTAGAGTTGTTACCAAGCAGATCGTTATTCATCATGGACTGTGTTGTTCAAATTTTCTACAAATTAATTATGCAATATTTTCTGGCCTTTTAACACTGGTCTCTCAGTTTTATCACTGTGACCAGTAGCCATACAAACTCTGTGTACTGGGTTTATGAACACAATAAGTCTCCTTTTGAATCAAACTGTATGAGAGTAAATATGTTCCAAACAGACAGACCCAGCTTTTGAAGTGGTGATGCCAATTTTTTCTCCAAGGTTGAACAGTTTCTTCTGCCATGACTCATATTTTTTCCTCAATATTCAGTATTTTTTAATGAAAGTCTTTGATACAGTGTATTCTACCCTGTTCCTGTGTAGCCGCTGGAGAGGCGGTATGTTCGTGTGTCGGGTGAGGCCACCATCCGGCACGTGGAGTTGTTCATCAGGAGGAAGATGGAGCTTAGCCCAACCTGCCTGGTGAGTCTGCCAGGCTTACAGCTAATCGTTCAACACAGTGACATGACCACAGTGTTGATCCTGATTCGCGCTTTGGACCAACTTGGAAGTAGGACAGCAGAAGGAAGTTGGCACAGCACTTTAATGAAGGTGTGCACATTGAGCACACTCAAAATAGCACAGCGGCTTCAGACATGTTCAAAGGTGTTCCTTTCATGTAGCTTGTGTTGTGAGTGACCTGAATGACCGTCTGACTGACAGGATGTGGACTGGAGATAGAAGCCTGCCAGTCACCCTGTAGATCCATTATGTTTCCATTATGTTTTTAGTCTGTTTTTGGTAGAATAGCAGATTTTCTAAAAATATCTTTTATCTCGTCATTATGGATTTTGTGTAAAGTGGTGGCAATTTTATCCATTCAAAACCAAATGCAAGGCAAATTTTGACACGTGTCAGTCTATCTTTGGTTAAGATAAGCTCCCTGAATAGTAGAATTTGAATCACATGTCTCTCGATTAACAAATCTAAGCTACCGTACCCTGATGTCTACATCTGTTTGTGTGTGTTTATTGCAGTCAGGGTTTGTTGTGTGTCATCTGACTTGTCAAAGGACGAGCAGCTGCAGATTTTAGAATTTGTTATAGTTTATGCTGTAGTTTATTTAAATTAAGAAATATATAAGAACTGCTCACTGCAATAGAACCATATATACTTTTGAAGGGGTATCCTAAGTCACATGACTAATTGTTGGAATAATACACCATCCTGATTAAGGCAGGATAACTGAGACCTCATGCTTGGGACTTGTTTGCCACTAAATTATAGCAACACTCAGCCTTTTCTTTACCTTACTGAAACATGTCTCTGGGTCTCTGCGTTATTCGTGTTCCAAATCCACATCAGCCATGTGTCAGCTGACATGTATGATCCTCCTGACCAGGTTAACATGGGGTCTGAAGCTGGCAGTGAAATAGAGGAAACATTAAGGGAAATGAACTCTGTGACATAGAGGAGTCACCTGCTCAGGTCAAACCTCAGCAGGCTGCCTACATCTAAAGGGCAACAGACACTCGTTCAGGACAACCGTAATCTGATTACAATCAAATTGTTAGTGCAGGGATACCGCATGTCTGTCTCAGAGCAGGGGGCAGGCTGTCAGAGGAGGCTCAGGGTCAAAACTACCGGTGTCGGGTCCAGACGTGTCTTCCTTTCTTCAGACAAACAGGGATGTCTGTGTGAGATCAGTTTACCAGAAGCAGAGTTCAGGAGTTGGTGAATTTTTTATTTTGAAACACGTGGATGAGGATTAGCAGCTTTCGTTAAGGGCTCACCTGTCTGGACAAACCTGGAGAGGAAGGACAAAGATCAGCCCAGGGTCATTGTTCATTGCAGCAGAGGTCCCAGGAGTAATACGCCTACCTTTTAGATTTTAACACTTTAACCTGCAGTTTAAACTGTTAATTTCAAAGTTCTCCGATCGCTATGCAGTTCATACTACATGACTTTCTGTCTTGTGATCAAGACATGAGTTCACACCACACAACGGACTTCTCATAGCTGGGTAGTAGGGTAGTAGTATGTCTATTCCCCAAACTTAAGCTGTTTTCAGACATGCACTGAACTCCAGAGAACCTCCGGACATTCTGATGAAAGCCTCCAGAACTTTCTGTGGAGTCGGGCTGAAAATATATTGTGAACTAGGCTTTAGTTTACTCATCATCTTCATCCAGTTTATCATAGGTCTCCAAGGCTTTTCCTGTCTGTTCAGTGTTTTGGTCAGTTAAATGATTCTGGTCAAATCCACACCAAATTATCAATAGTCATAGTTTGTCCGTCAGGAAATGCAAAGACTTGTGTGTTCTATGGTAAAACCATACACACACACACACACACACACACACACAGACACACAGACACACACACACACACACACACACACACACACACACACACACACACACACACACACACACACACACACACACACACACAGCACACACAGACACAACACACACACACACACACACACACTGTTCTCTCTGGGCTTAAAGAACTGGCCCTGATTCTCCTGCAGGTGGATGTGGTTTGTGGCGATCACCTCCTAGATCCCTCCCAGTCACTCAAAGACGTGCAGAGCACCGTGGGCGACGCGGCGCTGCAAGTAAGACCCCGAATCACACAGAGCAACAAATCACTTTGTATGATGGAGATTTCATTAGAATGTCATGAATACTGATCCCAATGAGTAATCTTATTGTTCCTGTTTCCATTTTGCTCCAGGACGGTCTGCTGGTGCTGCAGTTCGGCCTGATCCTGCCCGCCCACTCCTGACCATGAGATTGTGAATCTTATCATCTGACTCTTAGTTATCATTTGGAGTGAAGTGTCTACCTTCAGGTTATACCTGCCTAACGGCCATCTTGGATGTGAGAGCCTAATATCTCCAAACATGGTTTTCTTGAATGGTCTGGAATGAAAATATATCAACTGTTCTTTGAAATTTCTCACTGTAGCATCAAATGTTCATCTCTCAGGAGGACGGGTATATGCATTTTACTAACTTAGGTGCCAGCATGTAAAAAGGAGTAACTCCAACCCGACAAGTAGAAATTCCTCTTCCTACTGCCAAGGTGTCTTTAGGTGGAGCTCAGTGGGCTTCCACTCTACAGAACGTGACTTCTGCTGTAGCCACACTGCGCATGACATCTGTTAATAGAAAGTGAAACTCAGACAGTGCCTGTGAAGCAGATACAAGCTGCCTCTTTTTCTATGAAACCAGGGACCCATCTCTCACTTTTGTATTTAATGACTGATTGACTGTGATTACAGATACTACTGATTCAAAGGGCTTGAAAATTCAAACTACCGCTACCAAAGGTTTGTGTGTGTGTGTGACATTTTGATATTCAGAGCTCAGATCTACACGTCGTCTTTTCCAGCTTGTTTATGGTTGATTTACACATTTAATTTAAGAGCTGTTAACTTTTTTATGAAGTGTCAACTGATGTAAATGAATACAACAGACACGATGAAGCCAGGTTTCGGTCCTGCTCATCGGAGCACTAAAGCATTTATTTAAAGGGTGTTTGTATGCAGAGGTTTTTGGTAAGATTTGTTGAAAAATACTTTGTCAGCTTGAATGAATAAATGACTGCACAACTAAGAAAGGGATTTCCTCGTTCATCCATGTTGCTCTTTCAAAGCGGTGGGTTAGAAACTTTAAAGGGAAGAGTCCCCGGTTCTTGGCAATAAAAACATTTAGATTATTAATAGATAGTTTATTTCATGAATGCCAAATCATTTCCTATCATGAGACTTCAGGACACGCTGGACAGGGATTCCTCCCTGACTGGTTGAGAACTTAAAATGTGGGATCACAGCCTCCCTACATTTTTTTTATACAGTTGCTAAATATCTTGCTGTCTTGAATGAGTTCTGCAGTTTGTTAATGAGCCGAGGTTCTTCCACTAATGGACATAAACATTTAACTGGAGGCAGCTTTAGGTCTTCCTCTATGTGTGAATATGTTGATGTGGAGATAAAGAAAAGGATAGCAGCTTGTTAGCCAGATTATTTTATTCATTGCATTGTTCAGTTCCACTAAAAACAACAGTAAGTAACACTCACAGTTTTCCTACTGAAGCATTCTATTTATTGTACTGAACTTTTTTTTTCTGTCACCATAGAGTTCTCCACCATACAGCTCTGTAGCTTAAGCTCAGATAAGGGGAAACTTCTACACTTTGTAACGAGACAAAACAAAGAAAAAGAGCAGATAGTGTTCTTTCTCTAATTTCTGTGTCCAAGGGGCTTTAAACTGACAGTACACTGCTACAACAGAGAACTACACTAACATTTAGTGTCTTCCCTTGATAAACACAGGTGTCAGTGCAATATAATACAGCAGCAAATTCATCCATATTCAATACTCGCTCACACATTTACTATTGTACAATATTTGAAATGTGTTAATCTCTGGAGACCTTTAGAGAAGATTTGTTTAAAATGTTTCCAGGTTGGCTTCTTTTGCATAATGTGGAGTGGAACAAAGTGTATTTAAAAAAAGTTTGATAATTTGAGTGTCCAAAGATCCAATTAACAAATCTAAGCTACCGTACCCTGATGTCTACATCTGTTTGTGTGTGTTTATTGCAGTCAGGGTTTGTTGTGTGTCATCTGACTTGTCAAAGGACGAGCAGCTGCAGATTTTAGAATTTGTTATAGTTTATGCTGTAGTTTATTTAAATTAAGAAATATATAAGAACTGCTCACTGCAATAGAACCATATATACTTTTGAAGGGGTATCCTAAGTCACATGACTAATTGTTGGAATAATACACCATCCTGATTAAGGCAGGATAACTGAGACCTCATGCTTGGGACTTGTTTGCCACTAAATTATAGCAACACTCAGCCTTTTCTTTACCTTACTGAAACATGTCTCTGGGTCTCTGCGTTATTCGTGTTCCAAATCCACATCAGCCATGTGTCAGCTGACATGTATGATCCTCCTGACCAGGTTAACATGGGGTCTGAAGCTGGCAGTGAAATAGAGGAAACATTAAGGGAAATGAACTCTGTGACATAGAGGAGTCACCTGCTCAGGTCAAACCTCAGCAGGCTGCCTACATCTAAAGGGCAACAGACACTCGTTCAGGACAACCGTAATCTGATTACAATCAAATTGTTAGTGCAGGGATACCGCATGTCTGTCTCAGAGCAGGGGGCAGGCTGTCAGAGGAGGCTCAGGGTCAAAACTACCGGTGTCGGGTCCAGACGTGTCTTCCTTTCTTCAGACAAACAGGGATGTCTGTGTGAGATCAGTTTACCAGAAGCAGAGTTCAGGAGTTGGTGAATTTTTTATTTTGAAACACGTGGATGAGGATTAGCAGCTTTCGTTAAGGGCTCACCTGTCTGGACAAACCTGGAGAGGAAGGACAAAGATCAGCCCAGGGTCATTGTTCATTGCAGCAGAGGTCCCAGGAGTAATACGCCTACCTTTTAGATTTTAACACTTTAACCTGCAGTTTAAACTGTTAATTTCAAAGTTCTCCGATCGCTATGCAGTTCATACTACATGACTTTCTGTCTTGTGATCAAGACATGAGTTCACACCACACAACGGACTTCTCGTAGCTGGGTAGTAGGGTAATAGTATTATTTAAAAAAAGTTTGATAATTTGAGTGTCCAAAGATCCAAGCACTGAGACCTATGACCCAGGAAAGATGTCAACTAAAAGATATTGATTTTCACCCGAAATACAGATTTTCACCTCTAAATCCACAACATTCGTATAAATGGATATTTTAGCAATTATCAACTCACTATACACAAAATGAATACGTGTTCCCACTTTCCAGAATTCCCTGTCAATCTATCTATCTATCTATCAGTGCTTGTGCTCAGTTGTTGGAGTTGATGTCTGCTTCATCTTTGTCCTCGCTGATCTCCTTGAAGCTTTCCTTCGTGCCTCCTTCTTTCTCTCTCTGGCTGCTCCTGGAGGAGCTGGCGGAGGCACGAGGCTGATAGTTGAAGCTGGCAGCACCGAAAGACACCCCTGAGTTAAAGTGAGTCTCTTCCCCCTCCAGCAGTTTCCTTGTGGGACCGAGAGAAACAAAATGTCAGAGTGGACATGCAGACATTACACGTCCCACTAATGCTTCGAGATTAATTTTTGAATGGTGTCCACTACTCAAGAGAAAGTCCTCTTTTGTTGGGTTTGTCCTTTTTATCCTCTCAGCACCTGTAGGCAGCGATCTCTATGTCCAGGGCCATCTTGACATTGAGCAGGTCCTGGTACTCCCTCAGGTGCTGGGCCATCTCCCCCTTCAGGTTCCTCAGCTCAGAGTCCAGATGGCCAATCGTGTCCTTTTACAATGGAAATGACAATGGATTCAGACGAGAGAAAAGTTATCTGCAGTTTTCTCAATGAATTTACATAGCATGTGCATAGATCTAAACCACTGTACTGATTTTCCTGCGGCATCATTTCCTCAAAGGGAATAAGGAATCCTTTTTGAGCTTTAGCCTCTTTAAAGAGCCAGTGAAAGCAGATGGCCTTCCTTTATCCGAATTAGAAGGTCAGAGGTTAATCTGATAGACACGCAGCGTTGATTGACTAAGAAGTGTTTCGTGTGTTCTTCAGACCTTGAACTTGAATCCGTTGATCTCTGACTCTGAGTTGTCAAACATTGAGGTGAGAGTCATAACTTTATTTTAAACATGTTAATATTAAATTCAAATTCCCCATTATTATTAGATGAATATAATTTATTACATTTTAGCAGGAAGCCCTCACTGCTGACATTTGATCTGAGAAATTGCTGTTTCTGCTGTTTGCTTTTAAATAAATAGTTCATATTTGAGGGATTTAAAAAAAAATTATTTCTTTCTTTTTTTATGGAACTACCAGCGCTAATGCTGACACATTATTGAATCTATTCTGATTAACGATTTCTCCATCAATTATGCAAAAAATATGTTTACTGTCAACTCTAAAGCTCAGTAATAAGTAAGTAAAAATCAATAATAAAGCTTTATAACAAGATATGATATACTTGTATAAGTCAGTAATAATCAATAAGTAATAATCAATAACAGAGCTCAGTAATAAGTATTAATCATTTGTATTAATATACTTATTAATGTTAAGTAAGTAATAATAGTTAATAGGCAGTGATAAAGTTTAGTCAAAGAATGTATACTTAAAAAAGATTAGTAAGTAATACTATGCCTTTTATAAGTAAGAGGTTTCTAGACTTTATGTTTAGCAAAGCTCCTCTGTAGAAGTTTGTAACTTCATATTTATTTATCATGCAGACAAGAGAGTGCTATCAACCGTCTCATCTTCAGCTATAGATGCTGAGATTAAGAGGAAATTCATCAAACCATCAATCAATAAGCAATTATTAAACTGCTTGCCTATGTGACCGAGTGGTGATTATGGCTGGATTACACTCAAATATCACTGATTTCCCAATTTCACCTTCAGCTTTTTGATCCATCAACTCTTCAACAAACAGCCTTTATGCAGTTTAATTAGTGTCTCAAACTTCTTCTAAGAGGTTGGCAAAAGAGTGTGTGATTGATTGTTTGAATGATAACATCGCCAGTATGTTGTTTCCCTTGCTCCTACTCAGACTTGACATTGAAATGTTTGGGACAGCCTGCTGTGCGCAGTTAGCAAACAGCTTTACTCAAGCTGTGACATAATTCAGGACCATGAGATCTGCTGGCTTCCAATCCTATTACTCTACAGACAGAACTGACCTCCATGCAGCTTGGAAGCAGGTGACTGAGAGCAAAGTACTTTCCCTTTTCCCCATCAAGGCTTGCAGTCATTAATTCACAAATCTGCACTTAAATAATGTTTATAAAAGAATCCCGGAAAGAAGTGATGTAATTTCATGATAACTGTCATGAAAGGGAAATAATGCTCTGAGTGGAACTGCTTCTTGTAAATGAATCAGCAGAAATGAGTGTGCTTGGAGACTAAAATCCTCCATTACCCTGAGAGATGCTGTAGGTTCACTATAGTTTTTAATGACTGTAATGACTTGCCTGCATGGATGTGACTTCAGCATTGTGTCCATCCTCCATCTCTGCAATCTGCCTCTCCAGAGACTCGTTGGTGCCCCTCATGGTCTCGATCTCGATGGTCTTGGACTGCAGCTGCCTCCTGAACTCGTTGATCTCCTCCCTGCTAGCCCTCATGGCCTCGTTGCTCCTGGTCGCCTGCTCGTTGAGGCTGGCAAACTTGCTCTTGTACCACTCCTCGGCTGAGTGCAGGTTCCTGGAGGCGATGGACTCGTACTGGTTGCGGATCTCCTTCAGAGCTGAGGTGAGGTCCGGTTTGGCGACCTCCAGCTCCACAGAGACCTGCTGGGACTCCATCAAGGTGCTCAGCTCCTGGATCTCCTCGTCGTGCACCTTCCTCAGGAAGGTGATTTCGTCCGTCAGCGACTCCACCCGGCGTTCCAGGTCCAGGCGAATGACTGCAGCGTCATCCACATCCTTCCTGAATAACTTCAAGGTCTGCTCTGCTTCCTCCCGTGCGATCACCTCCTCATCAAACTTCACGTTGAGTTTCTGATAGTGAAATGAGAAAGAGATGTGAATTAATGTAGTAAGTAAGTAAGATTTGAAATAAAAAGCATATCCTCATAACTCCCCAGGTCATTTTTGATTTAAGAAATGAGATAATGAAGATGAAATAATGAGATTCATGATAATGGTGTCAACAAAATTCCTGACATGCATCAACCATACTGGGCATTATCATTACAACTGCCCAGTGGTGTTACCTGTAGCTCGTCCTCTATGTTGTTCCTCTCGATCAGGATATGGTTCCTCTCCCTGCTCAAGTCGTCCAGCTGTGACCTCATGTCCCTCATCTCCTGCTGGTAGATGTGAGCGACGCGGGACGGCTCATTTTGCTTCTGCCGCAGGGTCAAGAGCTCCGTCTCCAGCACTTTATTCTGCTGCTCCAGGTGACGCACTTTATCGATGAACATGGCGAAGCGATCGTTCAGACCCTGTGCAAAAGGATAAAGCCTTGTTTATAAACACACACAATTTTACATTTGAATTAAAATACCAGGCAGGCTTCTAACCACAGGCGCTGTTTCATTTAAAATCCCCTGCATCTTATAACATAAACATCCAACCTTCCAAATGCACTCATTGTAATATCTCATGTCTCATCAAAACTGAGAGTGTATTGCAGCTGAACACGCTCATGACACCCTCCCCTTCCAACCTTCAGTTGTCATACAAACTCAAAAGGCCAACTTGTCTTTAAGAATAAAGTGATACATCGAAAGTACATATCCCGCATTTCTCACCTCTTTGGTATGAAACACGAAATGTAGGTGACATCGCCACACAAGGGTATTAAAAACAAATTCAATGTTTGTTTTCCTGTATCCTGGGTTCTCAAAACATGTTGAAACAGTTACAGATATGACATCGTAGATAGCAGTGGTTTTGATAAAGTTTTTTACTCTGTAAGTCCCAGCGTTGGATGGGTGGGGATCTGCAGCACTTAAAGGAACCTTTTAGTTCCTTTAAAAACGTTCCTGAAACAAAGCACTTCCTGGTACTTTTGGTCCAAATTGGAAGAGAATCGCGCCACAATCCCATTATATACCAATGGCTGAGTATTAAAACACAGCCGCCATTGAGCTGCAACATTTCATCCTTCATGTTATAATCCATTCAATAATGAATTCTTAATTATTGTAAACATAAACATCTTTGGGGTGTGAACTGTTACATGAGCAAAATAACACATTTCAACATGTCAGCTTGGAATCTGAGAAACTGGGTGGTCCTTCGTTGTAGCATTTTATAGATTGGCGTATTGATCAAATAATGTCAGATTAATCGGCCAGTGCCATGATGGTTCCAGCCTTGTTCTTGAGCTTTTGCCTGTATCACACAGAAGGTGTCACCTTGCTGCCTTGTCACACTCAACTTTTAAGTCATCTCATAAAAGCCTTTGAGATACGGTGAAAAGGTTGAGAAGATGCAAGTCAGTGGACTCTGAGTTATTCAGATGGTTCAGAGGTTTTTCGTCAGATTAGCGTCGTGATTTGTATGGCTATGTTTATAAAGCTGTGCTGAATTGTGGACAAATAAAGCATCAGATTCAGGGGGATTAAAGTAACAGTCTATTAAGAGATCAAAAGGCCATGTCAATTTATTTTAAGTTAATGAAATTGTTGGATCTTTCTTTACGATAAATGTGTCTGAATTACTTTATGTATAAGGGGCTTAAGTTCAGAATGAGGTTATGAGAGGGGTATAATGCTTGTTTACATCTGGATTTACTTAGTGCTCTACAGGGAAATGTAAAATGACTACAAAGCCTGATACTGAAAGACAGAAACACCATAACTGGAAGGTCATTGGTCATAAACTGATATAATAATAATTTTTATAAGACTGAGCTTTTGAACACCATTTTAGTTTATAAACTGTGATCAGTTTATTCATACAATTTTTTGATTTGTAATAGGTTTTATGGTTTGCTTTATATTTTTCAATTTGAATTGTGTTTTGAAATGTTGTATATAAATAAAGTAAATTAATATTATTAGAAAGAACAAGTAAAAATACTTTAAAGGCTTTAATAAACATTATAAACTATTCTATATACATATTTATATTTCTATATATAATCTACCTGCAGTTGCTCCTTCTCGTTGGTTCGAATGACTTTGAGTTCGTTGTTGACGACAGAAGTCTGGGTCAGGTCCATCGAGTCGGTGGGCACCGGAGAGAAAGAGGAGGACCGTCCCGTCCTCCGGTACAGGCTGAGCGAGGACGCGTGGCTGCGGGTCGCCGCCATGGACCTGAGCCCCGGGGGGAACCGAGAGGACGCGCTTCCGGTGCGGGACGGAGAGACGGGGAACCGGGAGGTGTCCCCGAAGAGTCTCCGGTAGGACGAGGAGGTGTAGCGGTCCCCGTAGTTCATGTCTGCGGTGAGTCGGAGACAGCACTGATGTGCGTAAAGAGCTTTGCAGCAGCTTATATAGGGCAGGTGGCAGGTGACAGGTGGAGCGAACCACTTTACGCACGGAGGGACACTGAATAAAGGCAATACAACGTGTGTGCTGTGGTAAAGTGTTGAGTGAGGTTTTGCTTCTTGAAGAGAAGACAAAAAGAGTGATCTCACTTCCCCCCTAGTTTTACCCAGACCTGTTCTCCATGTGTTCACAATGTGATGGAGTCGTCCTCCTCTACACCTCCAGTCTGTATTTCACTAATCACACCGGCAGACGCACACAATCCCAATGAATGAACAAGCATCAAACCTAAACCTCAGTAGATCACTGAGACTTGCAGTGTGTGAATTAACTTCCACGTTACATGATAAGTTGATTTTACAGGAACTTATCAAATAATATATTAATAATTCATCTTGATTAATAATTAATAATATCTTAGTAATAGTATCTTCATTTACAAAGCACTTTTCAAAGTTATAAACTGCTTCACAAATAAAAACACACAAGTAAAAATCAAATACATACAACATAAAAACATTACAATTTAAACATTACCGCCTATAACAATAATAAAAACTAGAATAAGGTAATACAGTAAATGTACATTTACACTTTGATTTAAAGGAAGCTACTGATTCCACCCGCTGCATTTCCTTCCACTGCCAGTGGATCTCAAAGTGTGACCTGGGTTTTATGATGATTTAAAAAATCTGCAATATACTGAGGAGTCAGACATTAGGTGCCTTGTAAGTGATTACAAGAACCTTAAAATCAAATCCAAAATAAACTGTAGGCCAGTGTAAAGAGTTCCAACCTGTTTACTCTGGTTCAGTTGAGCACATTTGGATCATGTGGGACCAATGTACATATTAAAAACCAATAAAAGTACTTTTGTCAGTTTTCGTCTCTGGTTTTGGAGAAACTGTATTTTTTAGTCATATAGACACATTATATGAACTGAAATAATAGGGGCCTTTAAGCACCAATTGACTTGAATCTCAACCTTGAAGAAGGGCCGAACAGAAGACTAGGGCTGTAATATTGAATATTTGTATTCATGTCGACAAATCGTAAGAAACTATGAATACATCAGTTCATCTCATGACAGGACAACTTCTTTACCCTTGTCTCAAATGTCATGTTCCTTTATGTAAAGAGGTGATAATTCACTAAATATCTTGACAGAAGTTTTTTGTGTTTTTTTCATTCAGAGTGTATAGTTCTTTCCTCAGCTCATTACCCATAAGCTTCTGGTGCCACTGTGGCCCAATAGCTCCTCCTCTCTGCCACAGGAAAGAAATCCCTATAGCCCAGACTGATGAACAAGGTCTACTGATGCTGTATCCTCACTACTTTGATCAAACCTACACGAGTGACTGGGCAGGTCATTTTACACCATGGAAAGGGAATAATTTAAAACGGAATCACGTCAGTGTTTGATGGTTTCAAAGAAAGAGTGCATTCATGATACTCAAAGACGCTACAACATTCAAAGTCGAGCATACAAAGTAACACAATATAAACATAGAGCACATGTCAAACATTCACATTAAAAAGATTTCTAAAAAGGTGAGTTTTGATTAAAGTTTTGAAAATGGTGCGGTCGATGCAGTCACGAATGTGTCTGGGTAGAGAGTTCCAGAGGGAAAACAAAGGAAATTATTGTTTTTATCTGTTTCATGCTTATACGAGTCTCATGTAGCCTGGGCGAGTTATTCATCTGTGATGTTGATTAATATACAATGAGTTGCACAAAGTAACTGTACTTGACATCTTTGCATTGCACTGCTAATAATATTAGAGGGTAGACAGCACAACTGGGACACACAGTTGATTTCTCCAGTGGCAGCAGCAGCAGCAGCAGCAGCAGCCTCAGAGAGCTCCTGCATTAATAACTAATGGTGTGGTCTTTATTGTTGTTTAAAGAAGCCCCGTGTCAGCATCTGCTTTTATGAGCTCTATCATTTACGTTTATATTGGCCCCCCACGGTGCACATTCCTAAAAAAAGACGTGTTTAATCAAATTAATAGACGCAGCGTGATACTGGAGCCAGATACAGTCAGTGCAGCAATCATAGATGGTTCCCTGATTGTGTGGAGAAACAATGAAGATCTACAATGTCTTATATGTTGTGTCCAATGTAGGCTGCTTGATGGGAATGTAGAGGCAGTGGGTATACACATAGAGCTAGGGTGTGGTCAGTCAAAGCCCAGCACTAACCTTTCACCCTGTGCCCCTCAACTGTTCAATGAGGAATTCAATGAGGGCAAGCTTTATACGAATCTTATTTAAAAGACAAGATATATCTGGTTTTTGTGCTGCCATGAAAGTAAAGCCCTCAATGTCAATTTGGTGAATTTTCTGAGATGCAGCAAATACTGTGGAGCTGCATCTTGCATGAGTTTAGGTTAGACTGTAACTGTTTGTTTTTCACTGGCACCTTAAGCCTGAAGCTGCCGCTGCCGTAAGAAGTCTGCCAGTAGAGGCCAAGGGGTGGCTGCCAAAGAACTAAAAGTGGGGGTGAAGTTACATCCGATTGTCAGTAGTTAAAGGTGTAGCTCCTGGAAGTTGGCAGAGGGTGAAGATCGCTGTTGAGAATGGAGGATGCAGGAAGTGGAAGGAGCTGTCCACTGTAGGAGGAGGAGAATGCTGCAGTGGGTTAAAAGAGGCTTGAGACGGGAGCTGAAAGTGACTGTGGGTGGAGGTTTGACCTGTATGTGTTTGCCAGAATAAGGTGGAGCAGTTGGAGGCCCGGGCTGCCGGTTGCTAGTAAAGGCAGCAGGAAGGAGTTAAGGGAAACTATGGGTGGAGGTTCTGGCTAAACCTGTCCCTCAGAAGATGCAGGTTAATGAGACTGGAGAATCTAAAGGTGGAGATAGAGCTACAGGTTACTGACAGATGTTTCGAGGTGCAGCCCTCTGCAATGAGATGCTGTTGGATCAATGCACTCAGTGGTTCCTCATGTCAACCAACAGGATAATTGTTTATACCCTTCAGGTTGAACTTAAATGAGTAGTTGCTGATTAAGGAATTTGAGCTGCAGTTTCCTTGGACTGCCAGTAGAGGTCAATGTAAATCAAGAATTACCTCATCTTCCTGATCCTCTGAAGTATTTTGGTTGGTGTTGGAGCTGTGGGATGTGGGAAGAAGCAGGTGCACAGGGGGGGGGGATGCAGTTATGGCAGCTTCAGCCAGCTCTGTTGGAATTCAGCGATCAGCAGACAGGCACATGCGCTTCCTGTATATACATAACTGTGTGCTGACATGTTTGTTTGTGTGCACAGATCATTCTGACAAACCTGTAGCTGACTGGTAAAATGAGGACCTGAACAAAAGGGACAAACTGATAAACCTCTGTACTCTACAGTGAGTTTATACGATCTTACATTACATCTCCACCAAAAGGGCCACTATAGCATCACGGCCCTCCAGGGAAAGGGAAAATATACTAGGGAAAGTATATTATTGGTTTTTGAATACAAACATCTCTGGAATCTAGCTTGGCACATACTTAGTAACTATACAGTTCTACAACACCTACAAAATGGTGGACACTCCCCCTGAATTAAACTCTATATGTAACATAAATTGAAGAAGTGGACTTTGCTCACGCCAGGCAAGTATCGTTAGCAACATCATTTGATAACAACACAAAATACACAAGAGAGCATTATGTGTAAAACTGATTCATGAGGCGATGTGTCCTAATTCAGGGGCCTTCGGAGGCTGCGGGCTACGTGGCCTGAGGAAGAAGAAAGCTTTCTTCGTGGGCCGCTTAGGCCAAATCAAAAATTACACGGTCTTGCCTACGAAGGTTTCCTGGGATTAGCATCACCAATATGTCTCGCCTCCAACCACCATCTGTTGCTTAGCAACAGAGCCATAATTGGTGGGAAAGTTTTAATATGTACACCGTAAGCTGTTCGGTTGAGTTGAAGCGTGATACTAACAACTTTAAGCATTGGGCGTTTCATCATCTCCTTGAAAATCAGCAAATCACCGAAGTGCAATGAATCCAGAATAGGTTGGCTGTCCCAACTGCAGCCTCAGAGGGCGGCCCCTGCATTGCTACTCACCAAGTCAGAAATCCAACATGGCTCCACAGCGCTACTAGTGGTCAAAAACTCCACAGAACACAATTCACAGTAAACATGCAGCTTGACTTGTTCAACATTGAGCCAGCACCAGTTTCCTATAGACAAATATCACATTAGATCCTCTTCTCAAGAGCAGTCATAAAGTCAGAGGACACACATTTTCAGGTGTGTGCCTTTGTGTCCACAGTGTGAACTCTGATAGAGTACTGTGATGGTATTTAGATTAGTTGTTAGGCTATAAAAAAATGTATTTGAATTATCTTATTAGAGAGGTATATAAATCCAGGATTAACACACAGTTTCTCTATAGTGCTTGTGTAATCCACTTCATATTTATACCTAAATGTTCATATTCATTCCGAATGTGAATATGTCGCGTGTGTTCCCGCCCACCTGCCTTTAAATGGTGATTTCCGTCCCTTTAAACCCGCACACGGGCTGTGGAGGCTGCGTGACTGCTCGCCACACTTTGCGTGTCCGCCCCAGCGCCATTGGCCGCCGCCGCTGTGTGGGCGGGACACGACGCTGTGACTCAGCTCTGAGTCACCGCACGACACGTCTGTCACACACAGAGCCCGCTGCTGCTTTCAGGGACCGTGCGGACATACGAGGCTTTTAATTCGTATCACATAAATATCTACACGAGGAGGGAACCACGGCACACAGTAACACAGATCGTCTTAGCGTGTAAATATCCACGGGAGAATGTAGTGGGTTTTCCGGATGCGCATGTTTTGTAAGTATAGTTAATTTAACAGATTTTGTGTTAAATTGCTAAATGAATATTTAAATGGTAGCTACACTACTCAGAAGCTACAATAATCCGTAATTTCTTATTGCACTTATCATTTAAAATACAATTTGAGCCTGTGTTTTGACCTCGCACGCGCCAAGTGCTCGTTTGTGTGTGTTTACGATCTGCTCCGCGGCACGTGAACGCATCGCCAGTGTGGCTGATCGTACATGACTTCGCATTGATCTGTGTCAGTGGAGACGCTGGACTGCTCCTGGTCCATCAGTTCGTTTGGTGAAACAGAAACTTCTCATCCTAACAGCCGGGGAGTGAGCGTCCATCCACCGCGACATCTACACCCAGAGAGCCGCTTCCCTCCACCATACCCTCCACTTCAGCTCCGTGCTGGACGGATCTGCCACACAGGGTGAGTGTCTCCAACTGCGCCTTGAACTCTGCTGAGTGATGATGTCCGCTGCTTGTTTCTCTGAGCCTCTCCATGTGGAGGTTACGCACGGTTTTTACGCACGCTGCCTCCACATGTAAGCACGCTGAACATCTTCGTCAAGTCTCCCCTGGTGCGGTCAACATGGGACGTGTACGTGTCCAATGAAATTGACGAAGTGCTCTCGCCTGCCCACACCAGTCAAACACGCTCACAGGACGGGAAGCGCTGCGTGGAATTCCCGTTACGCACCATTTCACTGCGTGGGACGAAGTACTGCCGAACCACACTGGAAAACTGTTGTCAATCCGCTCAGGTTTGCTGTTTAAAGCAAATACGTGGTAGAAATACGCTGCTGATAGTTTCCAATACATACATTGAAACTTATTTTCAAATCGGCAATCACATGGTACACGCACTGTGGTATAATATAATGAAATATTCAATTTAGTAACGGTGCCCCCTGTTTGCGTTGGATGAACTGACCACAGTGTGGGATGAACTGACCACAGTGTTCTCTGTGGAGAGCTGTACGCTGTTTGGCTGCTGCTGCCTGCTTTACATAATCAGGTTGTCTTTAAACTCACTCACAGACACGCGCGCACGCACACACGCACACCAACACGCGCGCGCGCGCACACACACCCACACTGACTGACAATCATATCCTGTTCTGCTGCAGCAGTCACTTGGACCTGATCCACCGTGTGTAGTTTGCTGTGTTAGAGAGAGAGAGAGAGAGAGAGAGAGAGAGAGAGAGAGAGAGAGAGAGAGAGAGAGAGAGAGAGAGCGTATGTGTGTGCGTGTGTGTGTGTGCGCGTGTGTCTGTCTACAAGAGTATTGATTAATATTTGTTATAATGCTGTCATGACATTTCCATATAGTGTGCTCTCATGAGTTGGTTAAAAGTAAGTAAGTCATCTTTGGGTCAGGTGACTGTTTCCACTGATTGCTGTTTGAGAAATCTAACTCCGCTAGATTTGGAGGGAATTTTTTGGAATCAGAATTAGATTTGAAATACAAAAAAAAACTAAAATGACACATAACTAAAGATAAACCACTGGTTCCCAACCTTTGTGACCTAAGACATCTGATAATAAAGTCTAGTGTATAGAGTCCAGCTGAGGCCTTTTGTCTTGGATGTACACCCATCTGTTGTTATCAGTTCCAACCAAATACAGATTTCATCTCTAAACTACTCAAGTGTTTGAGGACCGTCACCGGGCCATACCCTGGCCTTGAAACGTATTCAATATTGATTCAAAACACAAAGCGTCATTCACTCACACAAATCCTAAATACTTTCTCTAATTTGAGCAGGCTATAGGTAATAGTGTGATGTGATTTATTTTATACCTTAATGCTAGTAAGATTATGACATTCCATTAACATTAAAATACTTTCTGTGTGGTAATAAAAGGACCTAAATTTAACTTAACTTAAATTATTTTTCTTTAAATTGAACGATTAATGATGGTTCTATAGCTTTCGACAAAAGTACACACATTTGTCACTTTTCTTTTCTGATAATACATCATACAGCATTTTCACAGCTTCCATGGAAAATCTTCTCTATGGCTGTTGAATCAGCCAAGTCAGCCTGCTTGGCCTGTGCTGGCCTGGCTCGGGCTGACCAAAACTAATTGGCCGCCATCAAATGGCCATGAGGACTGCCGGAACTTTGTCAACGGGATTACACAAGCAATCGGGCCTCTAATTTAGCAGCTAATCCAGATTAAGGTGCCGTGGGTTGGTCTGTGTTCCTCGCCAGAAGCTCAGACTGCGGTCTGTCTGGCAGACGGAATCAGCAGCCATGCATCCATCGTTCACTGTCTCTGTCTGAGCACGAAACACCCTCAAGTAAAGTCAGGTCCCTAGAGTGCAACTGAAATCTGGTCTACTATCGTAGTGTTTGTAAACCCATACTAGGAACAGTGATATTTTCATTATGATTTACAGAGACAAATGTGTGGTGGGCTTTTGCTCTCAGTAATTACCTGGCTCACTTTGGCATACAACTGGTAAACTGTTGCAGAGCCACACTTAACCTATGTGCATAGTTTGTTCATAAAATCCACTCCCCGGAACAGGTCAATCTCCATGTGCAAGTTTGTTTTCGCCTGACCAAATTAAATACACTCAATACTCAAGCTCTCAAATTAACTGCTCCACAAGAGAGATGCAACTGCATGGGTTAAAATCTGATCTAAACCCCTTAATGAGCATTGGATTGTCTGAGCATGAAGGTGTGTACCTTTGGCTGTGTGCTGTAACGAAGAAGACTCATGCTTTTTAGAGATGATCTCCCAAAATGTCCGGCTAAAAATCCCTTTGAATAGGACATTACACTTATTCTTACTAATTTTATGTTACATATCCACTGTATTCTTGATTTACATTCAAGATTTAAAGTGTTTCTCTCTTTGGAACATTTTGTATTTATGTGCGCTTTATGGGGATATCAGAATCAGAATCAGAATTATTTGTATTGCCATGTATATTTGCACATACAGGAAATTGCCTTGGTGTGTTGAAGTTCATCAACTTAAGAGTAGCTCTTTGTGGACTGGTGCTGTATGTCTGAGTTTCAAACCACTAACCAGTAACTGGAGGATCTGTTTTTTTTCCAAACTTCTCCTTTGAATACATTTGGCATCTAGTATGGAGAATGTGACAGAGAGACTGAAAGAGACAGGGAGAGATAGGGGGAAGGGAGAGGGAGGGAGAGCTCTGTGAACTATAAATAGACAGTGGGAGAGTGGTTGTGATGATAGCATCACCACACAATAATCCTTCAGCAGGACCGGCATTACTCCGCTGCACAACACCAGCCCTATCAGTGAACAGGTATCCCCTCTAATTTCTCCAGTAAGCAGGGTTATCTGGTGAACCTGAGCCTCTGACCCTCAGTGTCTCCATGTGTGGATGCTGTATTAAGCTCGTTAATATGGACCTGTGGGTAAAGGGGCATGTTTCACTGGGGCCCAGCCCGTCTAAATCCAGAATAATCCTTTTAATTTTGTCGCGGTTCAGGGGCTAACAGGTCAGTCGGGCTGTCTTGTTAAATGTCATGTTGACCCTTATGATGGCTCCCATTGGCTGCTACTCACCAACCAAATATCAACTATCATCAGCTTTATATTTCTCTTAATCTGGAAAAACTTGGTTGAGCCCTTTTTTTTGTTACTACATTGTGAATTAATTCAACAGCTCACAAAAAAAAAGTATGTTGCAGTTTTATTGAAGAATCACTCATTAAAACGTATCCCCTTCGAAGAGCACTCACAGGCAGGCGATAGAGTGAGTTCCCATAAACCTCTCCTTAGCATTGCATTGACAGCTAGTATAACAGTTTAGCATTTACGTCCATCCATCCATCCACCCATCCATCTATTCAGCCATCCATCCATCCATCCATCCATCCATCCATCCATCCATCCATCTATTCATCCAGCCATCCACCCATCCATCCAGCTAGCCATCCACCCATCCATCTATTCATCCAGCCATCCAGCATCCATCCATCTATTCATCCATCCATCCATCCATCCATCCATCCATCCATCCATCCATCCATCCATCCACCCATCCATCCATCTATTCATCCAGCCATCATGCCATCCATCTATTCATCCAGCCATCCATTTATTCATCCAGCCATCCATCCATCCATCCATCCATCCATCCATCCACCCATTCATCCATCCATCCATCCATCCATCCATCCATCCATCCATCCATCCATCCATCCATCCAGTATCTATACCACTGACAGCTGCCATTTGATAAAAGGTGGGGTAGGACCATGGACAGGTGGACAGTCCATTGCAGGGACAACGCTCTGACATAAGGAGATCATGCAAATTCCACACAGAAAGACTCCAATGAACCAGGATTCAAACCAGGGACCTTCCTGCTGTGAGGCAACAGTCCAAACCAAGAAGGAAAATTATGTCGAGGAAATTATTATTCAGCATAATCCTGTTTGTTAAGCCTAGTTCTTTATATTTTTTCACTTTAAATGTTTAGAAAACGAGAATGTATCATGCTCAGAACATATAATGTTATCCAGGGCTGAGTGATTGGAATGTAAACTTCCCCAAATCCAGTACAGAGTAAGGCAGAGCCACTAACATTAGCTTGAGCTCTGATGGCATGGTGGTGAGACTCAATGGATGTTGTAGGCAGAATGTTGCCTCTTCAAATCCCACAAAGGTCTGTTCTGGCACTATACAACTTCAGTGAGGGGGTCTGATCTCCTGTGAAGAAATACGTAATTGAATGATAGTCAGGGGCTTTAACTAACAGAATCAGGCATAGCAAGTTCAAGATTGAAGCCAAACTGAAGATCAGTTACAGATTTCCGGTTTGGGAAGCCACAGACCATGAGAAGACACACCTATCTGTCCAGTGACTGGGACCATGCTGTCACAGCTCCAGTCAAGTCATCCATAGGCTTTGACAAAAGTCAACGAACTGTGTGTGTGTATGTGTGTGATGTGTGTGATGTGTGTGATGTGTGTGTGTGTGTGTGTGTGTGTTCTCAGTGCCTTTACTGTGAGTGGTTCACATCGCTCCACCCCTTCAGGCACTGACCTCCTTTTTGTTGTTCACACATGCAGCACCTTTTCTGCCTTCCTTTCTCCCTTTCTCTCCCCCATAATGACGTATGTACGTACGTTTGTGTGCGTATGTGTGTGTTTCACCTCAGTCCAACTTAACCTAAAAAATGCATATATTAACTTTGATGCATAGGGGAAAACTGAGGGGACAGACACTAGACTTTATGTGTACTACAGTACAGTAGTTATATGTGAGTATTGTATGTTCAAGAGTACACAAATGGTAGTCTCTTTTATTTCATTTTGTTCAAAGAATTATGATAATTTAACCAAATGTGCTTTAATTTGGCATGAGTTAGAAACATGTGATTAATATTCCTATTCTTTTATTATACTTTAATATAGTTTATACTTGACCTTGGGTATATGTACACTGGACAGTGAAAGACGTTTTGTGAAAGTATTAGAAATGCTATAGTATTTATTGACTTTATCTTCATTTTTAATTATTACAGTTCACAAGCTATTAATTTTTAATTCCCCTTGATATTTATATAAATATATTGTCTAAGTAAACATTTATTTCTATTTTTTTGTTATCATTTAAGCCATTCCTTGCATATTAGTCCAACAAGCAGCAGTATTTAATGCTTTAAAAAATGAAAATGTGAAAATACTGTCATTGGAAGTTGTGTTTGCTCCTCGGACATGAATCATGATATGAGCATGATTCATTACAACATCATAAATCCTGCTTATTGCTGGACTCACAGTATGTTTATGATGAGCACCTCAATGCACTTAGTATCCAATGATCGAGCAAGTATGCCTTTTTCAGATGAGAGGCAGAGGAGACAAGACTAAACATGTATAGATCTCAAGCACATGTGCTGAACATGCAGAACACACACATACACACGTACACCCACCCACACACACACGGACAGGGAGATCGGATGTCAGATGAGCAGCGTTTGTAGAACAGGCATCTTAACAGGAGCCAGAGGAACAAAGAATTAATAATGGATGAGGCCGCATTCAAAGAGAGGATGGATAGATAGATAGATAGATAGATAGTTAGATAGATAGATAGATAGATAGATAGATAGATAGATAGATAGATAGATAGAAAGGATTGGATAATGGTATGTAGGTGAGTTATGATTGGTAGATAGGTATACAGTAGGTATACACACACACACACACGCACACACACACTCAGATGTTGAGGTATTATCATGTTCACTGACTCATTGCTCCACTACCTGTATAGTAGTCTGTATTACATTGTGTACACTGATGGAATACCCCCTCCCACACACTCTTCCTCCCACTCTGTGTGTGACAGTGAGAACCGCTCGCTGCCTAACACAACAGTGTAGCTTCACTGACTGGAAGAGCAGTTCAACAGGGAACATTTGAGCATATGTGCACAAATGTTCTCCGTATTTGAGTTCAATGTTATTTTAACGTTTCACACAGAGTTCAGAACTGACGAACAACACTCAATCAATCACATTTTATTTGTATAGCACATATTCACAGATCACAATTTGTTTCAAAGGGCTTTAACAGGGTGTGACACCTCTGCTCTTAAACCTCAACATTTTGATTGTTGCATGTTCTTAAATGAAAAGATGGCTCCCAGTTAGATTGAATAATCATCTACTCATCTTAATAACCAGATGTAATGTAAGTTGAGTCAAGTGTCAGTAATGATTACACATTTTGATCACACCTCCTTAATGCACCACTCACTCAAACAATTATCATAATCAGTTTATCATTAACAGTGTTCACAAAAGGTTCATGTCTGATGGCTTCACAGTATCAGGTTTCAATCTGATCCTAATATCTGATGTCACAGAAGAAAACTGATGCTGACCAGTCTCACAGCCAACTGAATACACTGTACTCTTACTAATCCTGGGTATGTAACAAGTCTACAGCTCCAGCAGCAGCTCTGTGAGTGTGAACATGTAGTTTGACTCAAATGCTGATGTCTGCGTTCTTATATGCGAAACATGAGAATTTACTTTGCTTTCTTATGTGCCATTCATTTTACACTTGATTATAAACCACAAGTATTGCGCAAATGAAAAGTTTGACGTGATGGAATCAGAAGATCAAGTACATTATATCTTCCACCAAATCCTCCCACTTTTAAAGGTTATTTTTGGTGTTCCACTCACTTTCTTTTTTAAATCAAGCTGGCCTCAAAGGGATAGTTCACCGAAAAGTTTAAATTGCTTCATTATCTTCTCAACACTATGCCGATGGAAGGGTGGGTGAGTCTCAGGGGTAAACTTGCAGCCGAATCCAATCCATGTGATGTGTGAAGTGTCCGCAAGCCCCGACATTAATATTCAACTTGAAATGGTGTCATTCACACCGTGTTTAGAGGCTAAAAGTCAGCTAATATCTACCTATGAGGTGCGTTCTCGGACACACCGTCTCCTGGCTAGGTCAGCTAGCCTAGCCCCTTCAAGAGCATTCCTCTGCATAGGCCAAACAGTCTCCCTAAATTCAATTACTAAAGACATCAGTATTCTAAATCTTCAATGGATTATCCAAGAATTTTTGCTTAATCCTGCTTACAATCAATCAAACAAATAGAAAGGGTCAAAAACATAACAGAACTAGACAAGGGACCTTTTCCATGTACTGTCATTACTGTCACTTTATAGCTTCTATCTGTCATGTTTGTTTTATTTTATGATTCACTAACTGAACTCTTAGTACACAGAATTTGCGAAGTAACTTTATGTTTGCCGAGTTGCACTTACCATCACCCCTTGCAAACACTCTGTTGCTCGCTCATGTGTGAGATAGTGAAACCGGTTGTTTGCTTAAACAGCAGAAACTGAATGTTTATATGAGCAGGGTGCACATACAGTATATAAACATTTGAACAAAGTCTATATCAGGAAGGTCTGTCCTCCCACTCACCTGTACAGTGTTGCATATAGTACAGTGTAATGACACATATACAATCTAGTATTGCATTATTGACTGTTGGGCCCACCCTGAAAAATCCAGCCATGCCAAGTGTTGAATGGATGAGGGTCTGTTCAAGGGCCAGCTTGGATATTGGGGTACTTGGCTTGCAGCCGCTGCATGATCATGGCCTGATTATGATTATATACTTTGTTATACAGTGCTGTGTCAGCTTGGCAGCCATTCAACTGACTGATATGTGTCAGTGGCGCAGAGTATAGCATTTGGGGAGATTACTGTTTTGGTCTCTGACTGAATGATGATGTGTGTAATGCCATAATTTGGGCCATGAGTGGAAGCAAGTAGTCCGTATTTGGGAAGGCGTATTCACAAAGCTGGTCATGCATGCACTTATAGCACACAGCTGAAACAGGTGGATTGAAGGAAATTGGTTTGACTCGGCTGTGTGTGTGTTTCTTTCGGCCCTCTTGAGGAAAACGACACTGTGCACTGCAGAAACCAGAGGGGTTGGATTCTCAGGGAGATCAGAGGGATCATGAGAAAAGGAGAAACTCAACTGCTAAATCTCTTTTCCCCTCTGGATTTTGTCACATCTGTGCATTGCATAGTGAATGGGAGGCACATTTATCTCTTTAGGTCTCTATATTCATTGATATTGTATAAACCTAACGGGTCGAATCACTTCTTGTTGGACCTGTTCACTACTTATAGACATATATCTGCAGGGTCGTCCACTTACCTGAAGCCCAGTGGTGTGGTCCTCGGCTCCTCATGTTGGATGCACCTTTATCTGTCGTATAAAGGACAAGGGATACTCCTATACGACGTATGAACGAAGCCATCTTTGTCAAACTTGAACGACCATCACTCAACAGAGGAGGTGGTCTTCATCACCACTTATCTGCCACTTATAATGCAGCCTCGAGAGCCCCCTCCCAGACAGCTTGACACACATTCACACCATGACGCATGTCATCCAAACGCCTCAAATGACGGGCGGGACAACGACAAACATGTGACCTCAAAGGTTTAACGAGCCCACCCTACAGTAGGCTGGATAGTAGGACATTTCTTTACAGTGTGTTATCAGAACTGGCAGCTTGAATGGTGGAAATAAAGATCTAAATAGCACACATTTATGATATAAGTTATGTATGTGTGTATGTATGTTTGTGGCTTGCGTGCGTGTGTGTGTGTGTGTGTGTGTCTGGATAGCTGAGGACAGTTCTCATGACTCTTGGCTGGCTTGTTCTGTAGCAGATTTTTCTGTCTAATTATTAATGAGGAGGACGGCAAACACAACCGTCTATCTCTCTGTGTGTGTGTGCGTGTGTGTGTGGTCAGGCGTTTATGTTTGTTGTGTTTCTTTGTGTCTACTGGGACTGGCATTGTGCCAGTTTGCAGGCTGCCTTGGAGGGATTTGACTGGTTCCTGCTGGTTTCCATTGGCCACCACTGTCTCTGCTGTGACCTGAACCAAACTGGACCACTCTGGACTAGCACTGAGCTCAGGTGCACTGGACTGCACAGGACTGGTTAAGACTGGAAATAGATGGATGCTAGAGCAGTGTGTTCAGAGCGGATTGGACCAGATAATTTATTCCCCAATTTTCCATCCTATTTGCTGTTATGTTCCCTGAGCCTGCAGAAGCAGCTCACATTCTCAGGTTTTCCACATTGTGTTGTTTTCAGAAAATCTCGCTCACTTTGCCTGTATTTGTTTGTTTTTGCAGTTTTGGCTGAAAAAGCTTGAAAGCAAAGCATTTTTCTGAAGGTTTAGTTTGGCTCACAATCACCGTGCCGACGGAGAAAGTTAAACTAAATATTCGTTGTCAGTTTTTTCCCCTTCAGCCGTTAACCTGCTCTGACTGCTCTCCATCTGATTTTAAAGAGATTAATCTTATTTTGATGCACAATAGCTGCTCCATTTTAGTCGTTCCGCTCGAGCTGTCCACTAAAATCAACCGCTGTGTCTTTGTGTTTGTGTGTTCATGCATCGGACATTACAGCGCCAACCGCCAATATAAAATAGGAAAAAGAAACAATGAAATATAGAATCGATAAGAATATAAGAATATTGCTCCATGTGTGATAAAACCTTCAAGATGTGGTTGGTGACATGTATTGACTTTTGCTGTGTACAGGGACGAGTACCAAATAAATATGTGGTACAATGAGTTGCATTGTATGGCTTACGAACCCACAGGCAGCTGTTGTGTTGCTGTTTGGGATTGATGATGATAATGATGATGAGCTATGGAGCCCTTCTTTCAGCGTCTTCATTCAGCAAAATGGACTGGTCAGGTTTAAATGGTCTGTTTGATGGCTCTCCTACAGTCCACTGACTGGTGGCTGATGACCTTTAACCTCTTCCCTGTCGAGGTTGTGTTTTGGCCAGGTGTTCATTTTGTCTGTTTCTGTTCATCCAGTCCGAGTCCAGACAAGAGAAATGTTTTAGCTCCATATGAGAACAACCCTGGAAATGCATATCACATGACCAATCACATACTGTACATTGGGCATGTGTGTTCCTTCCTGAGTGTAAACAGGAAGCAGATTCTCCACATGCAGCTGGTTGCGTAGTTAAAGACAATGCTATAATTGTTTACTTTTTTTTTACGAAATCCTATTAGTGTGGAACACAGACTGAATATAAAAAGGGACGACACGTCTTCACTTCCTTTCACTATCCAGAGATGAAGCTAAAATATCCTCATTGTAGCCACAGTCTGCACAGTAGTGATCAGGAGATGGAGCCATGGTGTTGAGGTCCCAGTGATACATGGGATTGACCAATCGCTAGTCAGCCTCAGCGGTCAATCATGCTGTTTTTATAGCATCAAGTAACTAATTAAAATCACTTACCAGAAAAATGAAAAGTTGAGCTAAGACTTACCTGAAATGACAGAAACCATCCTTCATGTATATTTTGACTTTTTACTTTGGTCCATGTCCATGGAGGAGGCAGGACGTCAAAACTTACACTGTAACCAGCCACCAGGGGACGATCAAGATGCTTTGACTTCGCATTTGGAGAAGCTGTTATTTCCGTCCATCTTTATATACAGTCTATGGTTTGGACATAGTCAATGTGTGCATTCGTAGGGATTTCTGTCTCAATCTCACCAACTTTATACAGGGAAATTCTTTGATAAGGTCAAATACCTCAATAAAACTTGTAGTATAGAGAATAGCTTCATTGTGACTCAGCCCCCACATTCCTGCAGATTCACTCTGTAGCAAAAGGAAAGATGCAAGGCAACATCTGCATTTGAGAATCTATCTTGTAGAGGGGCCCACAGCCTTTATTACTTTCACCTATATTGTGCTTAAACAATGTGTCTCAAAATAAGTCTGTGCATAATCCATACAGACACATTGCACATTGAGTGGAAAAGGTTGTCAGTCAGACCTTTAACCCCATGCTGGTCATTCAATGGTGAAGTGTTGCTGTAAAATATGTTCGATCATGAGACCTTTCAGTGACTTTTATTTTGGTGGTTAACTGGTGGCATTTCCACTTCCATCCAAGGTGCATTTTTTATGGTACAATTCATACCAATACTTGGTGATCCCAACCTGAGTGTAAGAAGTTAACTGTGTTTTTGAAATCTGTAAAAGCACTTTTCAAACCTGACAGAAGAATCAGAGTAAATAGTTGCAGTTGTTAGAGGACATCAACACAAAATAACTTCTGGAATCCCCTGGTCATCACACACACACACACACACACACACACACACACACACACACACACACACACACACACACACACACACACACACACACACACACACACACACATACACGTAGGTGATATACTGTATGAAAGAGAATCTCTCTTGGGTGGTTGGTTTTAAGTACACACTCAACTCTGCAGGTTTCCTCGGCTGTGATTTGCTACAACTTCAGATAACAATCAAGCTCTGTTTTGGTGCTGAGTTGCATTTTTATGTGTGTGTGAGTGTGTGTGTGTGTGTATGTACTGTATGTGTGTGTGTGATCCGCACAAACAGAACTGGTGCATTTACCCTCCTTTTTGTGTCAACGTCTCTTTTAGACCAGCAGCACATGTTTTTTTGTGAGTATGTTTTTTGGGAGAGCAGAGGGTGGACAAAGGACTGGGTGTCTGGAGAGGGTGCTCGGGAGAGGAGCAGGGGTGATGGGTGATGGGTGGGGGACTGGAGGAAGGGATGATGGCTGGGAGTCTGCAGGGGACGGCTGGCTGGCTGTGTTTATGGATGTGAGCTTGGAGGGGGCAAAGGTGGGGGTACGTGTGTGTGTGCGTGCATTCATCTGCATACACGTCTGCATGTGTCTAAGAGCATGCATGTGCTGATCTGCTGGTGAACCTGAGTGTGTGTGTGTATGGTCGCCTGCCTGTTTGTGGGCTCGTGCGTGCGTGTGTGTGTTCTTTTGTTTTGCTCTGGGTTGCTGGGTGATGGGACCAGCTGGGAGGGCTGAAGCCATTCACTTCCCTTCTGCTACCCTGAAGGGAGCCAGCAGGGAGGGAGGGAGTGAGGGGGTCGAAAGAATCAAACCAGGAGTATGTGGAAGGGGGTGGTGTAATGTCGTATTGCTAAGAGATAGAGAGGGAGTGATCGCAATCAGACAACACATTAAATAAAACCTGACAGTGAAAGCGGAGAGGAAGTTCTGAACGCAGCTCACAGAGAAAGAAGAGAGAGGGGTTGAAGGGTTGGGGCGGGGGGTGTTGAGGGAGTGAAAGTGTGTCAGGCTGAATCGTGATAGAGCAGCGAGCTGACTCAGCCAGTCTGGTGTGGCGTAGGAGGGCAGCAGCAGGGGACGAAGTAATAGATTACTGTGTGTGTAATTTGATTACTACAATCAGAATACTGTTTTCTAGAATATTAACATAGAAAATCCATATAAACGGATGATCGCACTAAATTAATTGAAACAATGAGTAATCTGATTGCAGTTATGGCTGATGACAAAAAAAATTGTTATAATTCTTTTTTCTTTTTTTTACGGTGATCTGATTACAAGACAAGTAGAGCCTCGATTCTGTTTCTGATCTGATTACATGAAATAATGATAACTCATAATCAGCCACTGTGCAATTAAAGCTACAACTATGTGGACACTGCTGCCGAGTACAGTGGCCACAAGTGACTATTACAGAATGATGATGAATGCAGAAACATAATGTAACAGAGAAGAAGAAGCCGCAGAGCCAGAAAGTCAGTGAACTGGCTTAATGTCTATTTTCCAGGATTATCTGTTTGAAGTTTGCAAATATTAGCCACCCTAAGCTACGTCTCATACCAAACCATGTAAGGCAGTGTACTCAGGAACTAGGCCCCTGAATGCAATGAGTGAGGGGGGGGCGGGGATCAGGCTGCATCCACATTAATTTGTTAAAAAGAAATCTCCATCGCGATGAGGTAAGCTCTGCATCAGAGTAAGTTATCGCACTCCATACAAACATGCCCGATGTTGCATGTAGACGGTTTTAGGGGTTGCAGCATTGTCAAATGAAGAATTAAATGCAAAAGGTACTTGGAAAGAGCATACCTCCGCCAACAAGGCTTATTGGCCACTTGATCGCGTTAGAGCATACTGAGATGTACACAGAAGTGTTATCTCTTCATAGGTACTAGCACTCTAAATATGCCCGATTTTTTAAAATCAAGATCTCTGCATGATTTATTTTCGTGAAAAAAGCTTAAAAACCCAAAATGTCATGGGTTCGGCCTTGACCCATACGCATCCCTCCACCAAGTTTCAAGTAAATTGAAATAGTAGTAACAGACAGAATTGGAAACATAACCTCTGTAGCAGAGGTAACAACTGTGAGGAAAGACTTCAAGGCCAGTAATGCTTGTAATAAGTTATCCATGTTGCCTTCAGTGGTTGTGGAGATTGATGCTGTTGGTTTTCCTCTGGCAAAGGACTAAGATAAGATCAGGCTTCATACGCTGGTGTGTGCGTAATCATTTCTAAAAGTCTCAGTGTCTGGTGGTCCAGACTAGAACATAACCCAGTAGCACAGTTTGACTTTCACTCATGAACGATGCAGCAGGAAATTCTCTGGTCACAACAACACGGAGCTATCTTGAGTGCAGCAGGCAGGAAGCAGGAGGTAACATATTAATTCCACTGTGCAGATCACATTCTTTTTTTTTACTGCATAACGTCACCGCTGCGTCCCTTATCACTTGACATCTTCGTCAGTGTCTTCTATTGCAGTTTTGCGTCTGTCGCTTGATAGAAACGCTGTAAATCCTGCGGAGGATCTGCTGCTGAGTTCTCACATCAGCTCATTGGAACATTCTGCAGAGTTTTTACGAGGGGACTGTCAGGAAAAACTTTGGAGAATGTCCGGAGCCTCTCAGCCGGGTATTTGTATTCTCATTTTCAGCCCCTACTGAGGATGTCAGGAGACTATGTGGAGTTCAGTGCATGTCTGACGGCAGCTATAAAGTCACTGAACTGGCTCTGTTAGCACCTAAAGTCTACTCAAGTTAGCTAATGTTAGCCTCCATTAGCCTCTGGTCATAGCAAAGTGTATGGAGCAGAGAAGAGGCGTGTTTTATTTCTTGCAAATTAAACTTTTCATTAGCTACATATTCATAGCTTCTGCATCGTCGCAGGCATTAGCAGCAATCCAGAAGTTACCGACCCAACCAAAAGAGCCAGAGAACATGTGCCCTACTTCTTAAATGGTCTCTCTTTTTATTCTCTTTAATGAAAGGCGAAGGGGATGTTTTCATAGTGAGACACACAAACCAGACAAGTTGAAACATGATAATCATCACACCACAGAAATGAAATGAACTGGGAGCCAGTGCTCATCAAACCTAATGTGTGGAGACACTGGAGACAATTTGGTCCAAAGGTAACATATAAGCACGCATAATGTTACATATAATTAGTCATGATTACATCCAGTAAAAAATGGGAACAGGAAAAAGGGAACAACACCTTTATACATAGAAAAGTGAATTTCTTTTCATGTAACTTTATTACATATGTTCAATGTTAAAGGTCCAAATTAATTAGTTTTTTTATCATGTTAAGTTGATTTAAGTAAGTGAAATAACTTGAAAGTGATTTGATTAAATAAAGTTACACTTTAAAATGTATATGAAATGTATGTGTAACTTTATTTAATCAAATCCCTTTCAAGTTATTTGAAGATTCCATATGCTGAATTGTCCTCGGGCAAGATACTTAGAATGTGTGTGTGAACGGGTGAATGTGATTATTACTGTAAAGCGTTTAGTGTGGTCATCAAGACTAAAAAAGTATTATTTAAATACAGACCATTTACCACTGAATGTCACTTAAGGTTACGTGCACAACTGGGGCTGAAACTATTAGGTCTGACTGTCTGCTTGGACGGTAACAACTTTATGAACAGTGCTAGCAAGCAGGCAACAAATAGCACTGCACACAGCTGTACAATGATTATAATCGTATATTATAATGAGAACTAAAATTTTGGGTTTATAATGGAAATGTGGCAGGAATAATTAGAAAATGATGGGAAGCCACAATATAGATGATTAAGGGGAAGCATTAGATTGGACATTTATAGAGGTCCATGGACTACGACATAACAACACATGTTGCAGCAAGCAACATAGGTTCTGAAGGCTTTACAAGTAAACTTCCATTTAACATAATAATGTATTAAAGAATTTCAAACACAAGCTGTTGGATGTGGAAGGCTTGTCTTGTGTGGATTGATGTACGAGGAAAGAGTGCTTTTTCAAATATATCCATGTGCTTCCATTTTTGGGGGTGAGAACGGGTGGTGAACCTCCATCTATCAGTCCATCACTTTTGTCTGCTTCGATCTGGCTGTATCCCTGATGAAAAGGACGGCTGGAGGAGAGGGTTAGTGAAGTGAAGCTGCAGGAACGTGGAGAAACTGAGAAAAGAGAGATGGATAACCAGCTAAACCATTGTTGCTGGCTGCTAGTCTCTAAAGCTGCTTCCTCGTGCCGTGACTTGTGAGCCGGCCCGGTTTCCCTCGAAGATTAATGACCTTCCTGTTTTCCGCTACAGTATCTCTCTCTCTCCTCCCAGTTTTCACTGCAGTTCGGTTCAACTTGTAGTGCACTTTAAAGAATGCTGCAGAATCTAGTGTTACACAGTGTTGTACAAGTTTTCTTCCTATTGCTTTCCTGCTAAAAATACCACCGCCATCATACTTGCAGTATTAATTCCACCACTACACGACTTCTACTTTCAACTACAGCCATCTCCGACTCCGCCACCAGACCATGAAGAACAGAGCTACATGAAAACTGTGACTCCAACAAAAAGAAGCATCAAATTGTGGGAACTGAAAACTCTGTCATCAATGTGTGTTTGTTGAGTTTTCCCCATTGGACAGATCTGTATCTGTGTTCCATCTACTGCAAGACTATTGGTGAGTTGTCCCACTGGAATGTGTCACACTCACCAGTTTGCTATGGATGGGTACACACACACACACACACACACACACACACACACACACACACACACACACACACACACACACACACACACACATACACACACACACACACACACACACACACACACACAGACACACACACACACACACACACACACACACACACACACACACACACATTAAAGGGTTAGAGTAAACCTTTTCACATAGCCCTGAGCCAAAAGCCATTAAAGAGTACAACAGAGTACTGTACTGTATGTCTTACATGGTTATTACAGTGTCTCAAAATGTCTTAACTGATTTGCACAACATGATCGACTCACATTTTTTGTACCCTGATACACAACATGCTAGTGTTAGGGAACGAATGTACTAAAACATTTCATTCAGAAAAGGACACAAATGAAGGGACAGAGCTACTGAGAGAGAGAGCGAGCGAGAGAGAAAGAGAACAACAACTTCTTTCCTGTAAGTCACCTGACACTGGAGGCGTCACACAGACATGAGTAAACATACCTCCCCCCTCTCTCTCTTCCTTTCTCTCTGTCTTTCTGACTCGGTCATTTGCCCATGTTCTTAGTCCAGGACCTCTTCTTTTAAAACTTCTGTCTCCCATAACTATTTTCTATTTTTAAATCAGTATAGTGTAGTGAGAGAAACTTAATGAGGTGTCTTATATTTTAAGAAAAAAATCTGTTCAAATAGACAGATATTATTTTTCATATTGTCATTAAATCCCATTTCCAAAAAACATGAATGGTTAACCAGTCTCTGAACAGTTTCCCTGCTCAGCCCGAGTCCACTAGTTGCAGAAAAAAAACACTACAATATTGACTTATACTTTTAATTTGACTTTTGTGTGTTTATTCATTTAAAGTGTCGCTCTGAGAAAACTGATCTATAGTGTCTCGGTTGCAAGTGCGCTGTAGAACATTACTTTCATAAAGTTTCAGTATGACAGAAAACAAACAACCAAAACGGTTCAAAATGAAACTGCTGTCAGGAGCAGGTCTCTGTGTCCACTGCAGCTTCAGGTTTGCTGGCTGGTTTAATGACGGTGCACAACAAGTGGAGAGCTGTGGACTCATGGGGTTAACTGTGACATACCCTCAGCTGTCCAATCACAGGCGAGCAAGAACTCAGACACCATTGCACAACTTTCCAAAGTATGCAGGGTTGCATGCAATGGTATATTTGGGGCAGTGAAACAGATTCTGAGTCGCTGGGTGACAATGATTTGATCATTTATTTTAACTAAAGCCTGAAGCAGCTGTGGTTGGTGATAATATTTTGAGGCCGGTTATCTCAGCATAATTAATTACTCCATAATCTAGAGGAAAACTGTTTTCTAAGATTCACGACTTGATTTTTCAATTTGATTGGATAACAAACTCTTATCCCAGAGAAAAAAGCAACGACTCAGTTATGAAACCATCTTGGATAAATCAGGGTGTGCAGAGTAATTACACATTTAAGTCCTGAACGTCTTGAGACAACATTTTTTCATTATGTGGAGACAAAGCTGTAATTAAGCTGTAAACGTGTCATTGTTAACAAACACTAAAAGGACCATTTGTCATCTTGACATGTGTGTAATGAAATAACCAAATCATAATGAAGTCGTTACAGTCGTGATCTTGAGTTAATGAGGCAAAAAACTGCGTTTGTGTTTGTGTGTGAGTGTGTGTGAGTTGGTATTTTGCTTAAATTCACACTAGATTCACATTGAAGATATTTGACGTCAGGGTTGTGGAAAATAAACACATTATCTTTCTTTAACTCGCCTGTTATTAAGGGGAAAGGTAGACCAGACGCAGTGCCCCTGTGAGGAAAACCGAAGGAAAAGTTAAGGCTGTTCTGAATGTTCAGTACATTTGTCCTCTTATTGGTGGTTATTTACCTTATGTTAACTTCCACATCGTAACATACTAGAAATTCTGCTGTCAAGTGTTGATAAACGTAAACACTGAGATCACAGACAGGCCTGAAACTTCTTACATGAAGTCTGGGCGGCATGACAGGGTTTTTTGAATAATATGGCAGCACTGCAGGAGGCCGACATCCTTTGCTCACTGGTCCTTCCCCTTTTGATAAACATGGATCAGGGCACTTAACAAGTGTTTCAAATCATGACCTAAGGAAAATAATGTTTGTGTGTGTGTGCGTGTGCGTGTGCGTGTGTGTTCTAATCCACCTCACGCTCAAACAGGCTCTGTCCTGCTCTGTGTGTGATTCTGTGTTTATATCAGTTAAAACTGTGGCACTAATTTGTGTATATCATGCTGCGTCAAGAATAAAAAAACAAATCCTGTGTATGTGTGTGTCTGTGGAACTGACACAGGGGCTGATGTGTATGAGGCACAGATGGGGAGTGATGGACACTAAAAAAAAGACGGGTGAAGAGACAAAGAGAGAGAGAGACAAGGGGGAGGTAGGGACAAAGAGAGAGGGAGAGAGAATGGGAAAGAAAGCAGATGGGTGCTTTCGGTGTGGAACTCTTCCCCTCCCTCCCTCCCTCCCTCTTTCTCCCCATGTTGGGCTGTTGTGCCACACCCATGTCTAAGTAGTATTAATAATATTCTCTGGTCCTCCTCACACACCGTGTCCCAAATCTGCCACCACACACTGATGCTGTTCACTTCTGTTTTCTACGCCAGTTTTCTCATGTTTATGTTTTTAGGACCCCACTGCATGTAATAGCCTTTACTCACTAAGAATTATATATTGTAAATAAATGTATAATCAAAGCAATAATCACCCTTAACACTAAGTATTTATATTTTCCAAATATGACGAGGTGTTGAAGGCATCTGCCACTTGTGGGTTACAGTGAAGTTATAAATTCATAAGATCTGAACAACATAGACCTGTGCATTGTAATGAAACTAAAACCAAAACTCCATGTAACTATGGCCTTAAAACTGAGTTAGATCAACAGCCTCCCAAAACTTTTAAGAAACTACAATATCTGTCAGTAGAGTGCCCTGATCAATGCCTAGTCCCCTTATGAAAGCACATTTGAATTCACTATTTTCTGCACTCATAAATATCCGACTCCTTAACGTGACCTTTTTTTTTACCAATGTCCATGAATTATTCTCTGGGAAATCAAGGAAAATGTGGAAAAATCTCCTATCTTAAAATTTTCAAGAAAAAGATTTAAAAAGTTCCTGAATCCACCCCCTGATTCAGATCCACAATAATATTGAATGTTTTCTCATTGACTCATATCACATTCTTCCTTACAAACAAACATTAAAAACCAATTAATAAACAAACAGACAAGAATGAAAACACAACCTCCTTGGCGAAGGTAAACATGTAAAAGTTAAGTTTTAGCAAGGTACTTCTGTATTAGATGGTTTAGTGTGGGCTTTTAAAAATAACTGCAGAGCTATTAGTCTCCAGTCAAACTAAAGCAAACAAGATCTTGAATTTCACAGTTCCTACAGTATAATGCATGATGATAGTATCTTTCCGTTCGATCATCCATGTCTGATAAAGCCCACATGTACCATGCCCCCGGTTTGCACCACAAGCTGAACTCGCCTAGATAATGATGACGTCATGGCTTGTGACGCTTACAAGAGAAACAATTTCCACTTGTGACCTCGTATCACAGGTCACATACAGCTGAGTTACAAATAAGCACAGCATAGTGTGTTCTTTTCAGTTTGAACCCTTAGGACAGTTTTTAGAGGCCTGAAGATGCACTGCCTAGTTTATCACAATAAAATCACAAATTATAGACATTTGACTTTAGCATGTAGCTCTGATGGGTAGGCTCATGGGATATGAAATTAATTATTTCAGTGAATATGTATGTGTATTATAATATAATATTATTCAGTGTGTGTCTGTTTATGTAGATGCTTCTTGCTCAGGCGTACGTTATCCAGAGTTCTTCGGGGCAGGTAGGATAAACTCCAGAGAATGTCCGCAGCAACCGACTGAAAGCAGCTATAGTAATAACTGTAGATATTGATACAGCAGTGATGATAGTAGAAGCAGCTGTCATTGTAAAAGTTGAGGTACTATTATCTGTAGTTGCTTAGTAGTATTGGTTGTACTGTGTAGTAATAGTAGTTAAAGATTCAGTGTGTAGTATCGAGGTGAAAAGGATCGTTTGACAAGAATTTAATATAAAATAATCCTGGTGATGTTTCACTAGTATGTTTCCTCTCTTGGAAACATACCTTTTGAGACAGCTGAAGACTGCGACAGGTTCTCTTTCATGTTTGGAAGGGGAGGGGTGAGGGCAGGGTTATTCAGCTGCAACATGCAACTTCACCACTAGATGTCCCTAAATCCTACACACTGAACCTTTAAGGTGATCAAATCAAAGTTTTATTGTCATATGCACCAATGACAGCGTCATCGGAGCAGTGAAATTCTTATGACATGGCAGGCAACATCTATGCAGTAGACAGGCTAATGGTTAATGTTGCAGTAACAGAAAGTAGTAGAGATAGATTACTTTACCAATTATAATAAAATACAAACTTCTAGCTTTGTGTTATTTAATTTATTAAACGCTCAATACAGTCAATAACACAATAACATACTTTACTCTGGTTTGTGGGATTTACTAATTACTAACTCTATCTGGTGAATTTATAGACCTTAGTGCTATAAGAATACAACGTGAAGTGTCACAGCGAGTATAAATGGAACATGATGGTCAACAATCTAATTCTTGTGCCAGTGGCAAAACCAGAGAGTTGCCACCCAGAGGTGCAACAAGGAGATGGATGGGAGCAACATGTAGCTTCATGCACTGAGGTGGGGTGGAGGGAGATGAGGCCAGTAAACTCACCATGAGTCAGGTTCACACTGATAGTGACACACACACACACACACAACTTGATACATGCTCAGAGGAACGCTAACAAAGAGAACATCACAACAACAGAATTAAGCACGTACTGGTGTTGTAGCTGATGACTAAACTGGTGACCTTTTTCCATCAGATATTTCTGTTTCAGCTAAAAAATTTGAAAACTGTAATACATGCAGAGAATAGAAGTAAAACACAGAAAAAGAGAGACAGAGACAAAGCAGAGGAGGAGAAATACGAGTCAAGCAACGGTGAGAATGAACAAAAGAGAAGGAACCGGCAGATTTTACAGAGAGAGGGAAATAAAAGGAGAGCCAGGGAGAAATAAATAAAGATAGATAGAGGGAGGGAGGGAGGCAGAGAGGGAGGGAGAGCTAGAGATGTTGTGGGTGCAGCTCTCCAGTTGGTGTTGCTATGGCCCTACCCTCCCTGCTCACTGAGCCATTTCCTGTTTTTGACCTGAAATCTTTATTTAGAGCCATCCCTCCTCTGCTGCTCGGCATTCGTGAGTCAACTCACAGGCCGGAGAGATGAACACAGCACTAAAATCAGATCTCCATTCACCACAGAAGCTACGTAAACGCATGCACGCACGGAGCTACCGTTCCCCAGACTGTAACCCGCCTCTGAGCGGAAGACTCCAGCTGACGTCTCATGTCTGATATTTTGAGAATCCTTGATGCAAAGAATCAAATTCCTGTGTTTTCTTGTAGGAGCAGCCGTTTCTAAGCTCTGCTGTCTCCTCTGCTTAGTCAGTTTAACCTTTCAAAAATAACTCATTCATGTCATATAGTCCAGTGATGGAAGTTTTTGTGTCGTACAACTTTCAGCCAATGATGACTTGGGGTCTGGTGACATCAGTATTTGAATAGTAAATTCAGTAGAAGTAATAGATCCTACAGTGCCACCGAAGAGTAACGCCGATTTTTGTTTGAGGATTACTTTTCCGTTCTTTTGCAGTAATTTCCCATTGCTGTCATGCAACATTAATATTTCAATATAGGTGTGCAGCCATCTGTATCTGTGCAGTTGTCCTGATGACACTGTCTGGTTCGGTATCCTCCAAATCGGTGTACTGCGTTCTTCTGGAGAGAGCTCTTGATCGAAGATTTAGGTTAAGTTTACTTTCACTGATTATATACCCATGCCAATTGAGCCGTAATACTACATCAGAAAACATTATGCCCAGTTAGAAGTAAAGTGTAATAATCTGAGCTATAATGTGGAGGTGTTCTGGGAAAAAACTGAACGGACATACTCTGCATATTAGAGTGTGGATACCCGACTCAAAACCAGTGGGACCCATCGGGAACTTACAGGCTGGGCCAAGTTTGGAAAAAAGTTTGATACTCAGGTTTGGGTCAGTCTCGTTGGCTATAATAAGGGAAAACATGCAATAGCCATTTGTGTCAAGGGACAGGGTAAAACAAACACATTGCAGCTTACATTAATGGTCGGGTTGATCATTTGTTTCAGAATTTTTATTTTTTTATCCACTTCAGGTTCTTATAGCCATCAATAAATATAGGAGAGTCACCAAATAGACGTTTTCTAACTGTTGTCAGTCAGTGCACGTCCACGTGTTTTGGGAGCGTGGGTACAGCGAGAGGGATGATGGCAGGGTGTGTGATGTATGTGTTTATCAAAGTGGGGCCTGCTCTGGCTAGTTTTTCCAGGATTACCAACGGTAGCTTTAACTGCATCGGGTCAGGTTCAGACACAACACAGAGTTTGCCTTTCATATTCAGGTCAGGCTTGGTTACTGCTCAAACGGTTTTAGACAGAAATTACTGCCCGAACTTCACTCTATTACATATGGCTCAAAGGTATAGAAGAAGTAAAATACAGGGACCCAAAATTAATCTTCAAAACATAACTCTTGCCGTGACCCTTTGGGGTTCAGTAGGATTCAGTTGGAGGGATCAGAATTAACCTCCTAGCAAACGTGTGGCTCCATTAATGTTGGAGAACAATAACACGTTTGGAATATTTTGCAAAGATGCATGGACAAGGTTTTTTTGTGACACCTTCTGTTGGGATCAGGCTTTTACAGTTGACAGTTCAAGTGCACAGTGAATGTCTCGACAAGAGGACAAACTGAAAGATTCAGTCCCTGAAACTGAATCTTGTAATGACTGGACTTTAATAGATGGAAATATTTTTTGACAGCAGATTGATCAAAGAGGGCATGCAGCCTGTCTGGGGAAGTAGAAAACTAACAGGGAGACTTGCATTGTGTCTGTGAGTGTATCAGTGCACAACTGGGTGAGTGTGCAGCAGGGCGCATCGGGGGCACAAACGGTCCAAGATGCCCATGTTCTGCTCCGGGATGCTCGGCTGCTGTTTTTGTCTGCAATGTGTGCAGACTCTGCTGGGTTTTGTTTGAGTTTACTGGACACCACCCCGCCATCTGCTGCAGGGCAGGACTGACATTACTGATCAGCAGCACCAACAGTCCACAGACCCCTTTCTGTCTGTGACCACCTACTATCTCTCTGTAAATAAGAAGTTTTCAGTGCATGTCAGGAAACTAGGAATCACAAAGTACCTCACTGTAAAAAATAAGTAAGAGCATGAGAATAACGTGAACATTACCTCCACTTTACACTTTCAAAACGTTTCAATGAATGTGTAATTAACTTAAGAGAGAGGGGAAATATACTATTACAGAAGGTGTGTGTGTGTGTGTGCGGACGTGTGCGTCTACGCGTGTTCTTGTGTGCGTTTGTATGCGTGTGTGTGTACGTGTATGTTTGTGTGTGTGTGTGTGTGTGGGCGGGGCAAAGTCGACGACGCCACTTCTCGGGGCAGCTGCTCGGTTTCAGCTTCTCCTGCTACGTTCAGGTGCCCCTCGGAAATTCACCGCTCCATACCAAAATGGTTCCCATCCTGACCATCATTTTGAAGTCATTACTATTGGAGGATAACTCATGAATTGACTAAATAGGTTGTCAGATATGTATCTGTACAAATTAATTAACTGTAGATCAAAGACATCTGGAAAACGTTCTTTCAAGTCATAAGGGGAGAGACGACTGTGGCCTTCCATATACGAGTTTCTCAGAGATTGAGAAATTAAATATAAGCAATAAGAAATTAAATATTTAGTTATAAAGTAGTAAATGCATCCCAACATGTTTTATTTTTTATTTAAGTACAATATTTTACCAGGCTATAGCCTGTTTAATACACATAGCAACAAACTGCAGTTCACTGAGTGGCACCTATAACACCCTATAAATTGGATTCATTGTGAATAGTTGTGTATTACCAATGATCACTAACCAATAACAATACATACCATCATGCATTGCTCTTGCAGTGGAGAGATGACAGGGGAGAGGGCAGCAGGGACAGCCTGACCTGACATACAAAGTCAAATACTAGTAGAGAAGAGTGTCACAACACTAACTGTGACAAATAAGTTTATATCTGCATATAGATATGTTCAATCAATAAATATTTAAACTATGTGTAAAATAAACTTTCAATGCATTCTGGGATTTTACACCAGTAGGCGTTTTGTTTCACATTATAATCCTGCAACAATTATGTAATTACTGTCACAGAGAAAATGTAGTGTCCGAAAGTGTTGATGAGATCACTATATAGAAGTCCCTACACAGTGAAGTCTGGGTTAAAGCTAATACATGCTTCTGCGTTGAAGCTATGCTGTAGGTTCGATGTAGCCTCTGCACGGGGTGTAGCATTCATAGTTGTGCGTAGGTGTGTGTTAGTAAGGCTGCAATCACACCGCCGAAATGCTAGAGGAGATAAAGTTTCTATGCTGGTATTGAGTGTCTTTTTGAGGTCTGTTTATTTACAACTTTTCTGAATCTTTACTTCCGAACAATGGCGTGTTGATTGTGTTAAGGCCGACGCATGCTTCTGCAACTGCGGCTGAGGCTTTTCACGCAGCCGTGTCGACGGACATTTTTTAATTTATGGTTCTCCAAGGGTTGCACGTGTTGCAAATCAATTCACCGCCAGAACACTAGGCGGAGTAACTTTCTTTGTCAAAGACGACCTTAGAGACACCTTCTTTGTGTGGCAGTCGTCGTCGACTGATTTTTACGCAAGGGTGCATGCAAGGGGCTCTTGCGCTTGCGTGTCCCTGAAAACGCAGAAGCATGTGCCGGTCTTCAAAGTTGAAGGCGATAGATATAGAAGAGCAATTGCTATTTATTAAAGAACTGCAACAAAGACAAGCAAGCCGGCGCATGTGTTCACTTCTTCAACTCAATTAAAAAATGGTGGCGAGTTTGTCGGACCAAGAGGACCAATCACCTCTCTTGTGGTCGGCGTGGCCTCAACACGTAGTTATATTTTCAGGGAGGATGCACGTCAGGGTACGGCGTAAATATGCGTAGGGTACAGGTCTAGGCTACGACTACGCGTAAGCTTGAGTGGGTGATTTCGGACACAGCCATGGTGTGGTGACAAAAAAAAACTCTCGCATTAAATTATCTTTAAAAAACGAATCATCATTTTCTTGATATAATTAACACCGTTATTTATAGATGCATAATAAATGTACAGTCTCTGATTGCGGAATGTACGGGCACGTGCAGCTCTTGTGGTGTCCGGCGGTCCGTGAAGGCAGCAGCGGTCCTGTGAGCAGCTTCCTCCTCCTGTCAGCGCCATTGTGTGTCAGAGTCTCCGGCAGCTCGGACGGTTCGTGTTTCTGCAGCTGACAGGACTTTAAATCGCCCTCCATGTTTCTCCCTCTCTCTCCGGCCCTCCTGCACACGGTAAGACGACGTTTCCACATTTTCTTGAGGCAGAGGCAGGCGAGCGGAGGAGACGCGTCAGAGGACGGCGCCAGTGTTTGTAATGAATTATAGAGGCGGCGGAGGGCTGCTGGTCTCCGTGCTGCTGGGCTGGAGCGGGGCTCCTGGCTGGGGAAAGTTTTCCTGTTAAATGTTAAATATCTCTCGTCACTCGCGGCTCCTCCATTCACCCTGTATCCTGACCCTGTATCCCGCCCTGCCGAACACTCAGTCCGGCTTCACAGCGGAGGCAGCGGACGCCACTTTCCACTTCGCCGCCGCGGAGGAAAGTCAGTCCCATAAACTTTTTTTTTAAAACCCCAAATACACCGAGGGTCCCGCTGAAACACTCGCTGCCTCTGGTCCACGCTGTTTCAGCCCAGCGGGTCGTCTTATTGTCTCATAGCAGCAGCAGTGAAGCTCCTCTACCTTTAACAAGTGATTTCCAAATGACATAAAAGGACCTAAATGTGTTGAAATCGTCCTCCGTGCACCGAGAGTCACTGCGCGGCCAGATGTGGTGCTGGAGGCTGCACATCTGCAGACAGGGTCCTGGGTCAACAGCACAGAGGAGAGGGACTTCATATTTTGCATTAATGCGCATTTGCAGGGACACATAGTGTATTTAAAAAAACTGTAATAATAATTAGGAAATTTATTTTACTCGAGGTAGATCCTGCAGCCTGCTGAGGGTGTTATAGTGAAATGTGTGAAGTGACTTGCTCTCAAGTGTTTGGGACCATCTCAGCTATTGTGTGTGTGTGTGTGTGTGTGTGTGGGGCTCTGTTTCATAACAAGCACCACAAACAGAGCAACGCCCCCCCAAGCCCCCCACTCTGTGCTGCCATTCACAAGCTGCTCCGAGGTCACCCCAGAGGTCCCGTCTGGACCAGCACCCGCCGTACAGGAGCCAGGGCAGAGCACCCAGCATAATAGACAGATGTGATGCAGAGTTACACAACTGGACCTCCACTGGAGATCAGCAGATAACCACAGTGGTTGGGAGGCAGGAGCCTTGTTTGTGCTGAGTAGGGAACCCCTCAGGTGTCCAGGAGACATTCAAAATGTTTAAATTTCACTGATTCATTTAGAGTTTAGGATAACATTTCAAATTAGAGACATAGCAATTAGTTTTAATACTCGATAGTTAGATACATAGATAGATAGATAGATAGATAGATAGATAGATAGATAGATAGATACTGCACGTAAGACTTGCAGAGGTAAAGTAAAAGGCAGTGCAAATAGTCAATTCTGCCTTTTAGTTTTAAGATGCAGTCCCTTTATTATTCCAAATATTCCCACCTCGCAGCTATTAGTTTCAGACTCAATAAATCAACATTGAGCTGGGAGGGAAATTGTAGAATTTGGACACACTACAACAAAATCATTTTTAACAAACACACAGTATCCTTAGGTGTTGGTTTGTAGGCCCTGATATGAAGATGTATTGGAAATTATGGGAGAGGGGACGGCTGCAGGCTAATATGGTCAAGGCTTGAATTTACACTGAAAAGTGAGTTCTGTTGGCTGTGGCAGGTTACTATACAGTATACTGCATACCCTCAGTTTCTGAATACCTGGATGAAGCTCCTAGTGCAGCCGCATTGGCTTCACCTGCAGTAACCAGGCGTGTACTGCAATGATAAGGATTATACTTAAGTAATAAGGGTGCTGCCTGCAGAGAGAATGATGACACTTGCAGCACTGGAGCCGGTGCTGCCGTTCAAGATGGGCACCGTGGTAATAAGCCGGGTGCTGCTGTGGGTAGAGTACATGCTGCAGTAATAAGGCAAATCCTGCAGTAATAAGATGGGTATGACTGTGTACTCCAGATATATGGAGGTTCTGGATTCCTGTAGCTCTGACACTGGAAGTGGCAGGTTGGGCTTTCTAACTGAAGAGGCTCGGTGGAGAGAGTGGAAAACTCACCTGCATGTGGACACGTCTGCTGACCTAATTCTGCTCACTTCTTCTGCATTTTATTTATAGATATGAGAGAGAGAGAGAGAGAGAGAGAGAGAGAGAGAGAGTTCTTGTTTTTGGGGCTGTGCCTTTAAGTAACAGCCCCTTTAATCCCAAAGAACAAGTCTTTAAACACCTGTCACCTCGCTCTGTTAGGATTGACTCATAGTATTTGTTGAACTGGCTGTACAGAAATGTGGTGCCTGTTTGAGCAGACATTCCCAATCGCCATGTTCACTATGCTTAATAACAGCACTGTTATAAATCCTAAACGTATGATCATAACAATTTACATAATTTTTGTTTTGCTGTAGCTCGAGCTGCTAGTGAAAGTTAGTAGATTGTCCTGAGAGGTTTTTCTAGTTGTTTCAACTACAACATGTCAGTAACTCTGTTTCTTCGTTCCTGACCTTTGCCCTCCATTACCCTCACACTGCTCATAATGAGGGTGTGATGAATCTACTCCCCCATCAACAAAATGAGAATTGCTCTTTAAAAATGAATTATGATTCATCAAACCTAAGGAAGAAACACCTTCGGTTTTGTTTTACGTCTCTGAATCCACCCTGGGCTTGGTCTGCCAGTCCGGTTATTAATGAGATACTACGTGTTACGCAGTTGGAACTGTAGTGTTTTGTAACCAGTCCTGTTATTATGTAAGAGATAGTAGTGAATTGCCTCTCTGATAACCAACACACAGACATTCGTACAGACACACACACACACACAAACACACTTGTAGTTTGAACACACTTGTTTCCTGCCACATGATTGACTTGTTTATTTTGGTTTGGACACTCTGCCATCTGTCTTCCCTTTTTCTATTTGTATTTCTGCAATATCTAAATAAAAGTGTTTTTAAGATAAATTAAACCGTTTGGGTTCAAGTAGACAGCTTATTCCTGGGGTTTATCACAACTTGTGAAGTCAAAACTAATAGTAATCTAAACTATGATGTAGCTCATATTTATTTTTAACTTTTTAAACTATTTTATTTTTACCTTTAATTTTACTTAAAAACTTTGGCTGCAAAAGTGCTTGAAGCCACTTGATAAAAATAACCCAACACATTAATTGAACTCTATTCACTATCACCAGATCTCCTATCAGAATTTCCCTTTTTATACCATATACATCACTTCTGATTTGTTTTAATGATACATCTTGAACAGTTTCACGGTGTCCTCTACAGGTCTCAGGCTTTTGAGCACCACAGACACACACTGGGATGTGCAGCTGTTGTAAAAGTCACATACCCTGCATTTTCCTGTGCTTGATAACGACCAGGATTTCTTCAGTGAAAAATGACTGGTCAGGGGCGGATGGTGATTGTTGTTGATTAAATCTGGTTGTGGTACTTCTGATACCTAGTTGAAAGATCTACAAATGTCATAAAATAGTTGTATTGCTATTGTTTTAGTAGACAGAGCTGTAGTACGAACAGCAGTGTTAGAAATAGTAGAAGTGACTATCGTCATAGTGTTACTGTATCTTAAGTTGTTAGTGGAAGCGTAGCTGATATTTACTGTAGTGGATCTGATCTGGCAAACACTGCAACTCATTCCTTCCTCTAGGTCTGTCTGGAAAGGGTTTTCTAGTTCTACATTATGTATGTGTGGGACACACACACACACACACACACACACACACACACACACACACACACACACACACACACACATACACATACACAGAGTGACTGTGGCAATGTCGTCCTCATGTGCAGTGCTGGATGCATTACAGTGGTGAGGAACAGTCAGTCAGTCGGAGATCCAGTCATGACTGAGCCGCGAGTCTGCCGCTATGCGCCTTCCTGCACATGTGAGTTCTGAATTAAGCGTACAACAAAGTGTTGGGTTCGCCTGCCTGCAGCAGTGCAGTGCGTAGTGTGTGTCCACACTTTGTGCATCCAGAGAACCTGAAATAGCCCGATGTAGAGGTGAGGGGGAGGGGTGGATGTGCAGCTCAGGCATGGAAACCAGCGTATCCGGTTACAGGATCATAATATCACTGCAGAGTCCATCCACTAGCACTGCACTATCGCACAACACACACACACACACACACTCTAAAGGCAGCTCCTGGAGTAATATGCTCAGCCCACATGTCTGAAGTGTGGTTACAGGCACAGTTGGCAGGTAAAAGCACACATACATACATGCACATACACTTGACGTCACTATACTGAGTGAAACATTCATGTTTCACTCATTATACACATGTTGGTGATTAATTCCATTTCTCTTTGCTCTAAATTATTATTTAACATCAAGGCCATCATCCTATTGTCAATCATATTCCTTTAGTCTTATCTACATAAGTTGACTTTTCAGTTTACGATGCTGTTTTTAATATATCTTGTCGTTCTATGAGACAAATTCTTTGTCGTTGTAGAGACATTTCTAAGTATTTTTCACAAGGATATTTATTGGTGTTTTTGACTTAGGGCAAGTGTTTATTTTGCGAATTTTTTTTTCTTATGTATATATTGATATTATTTGTTATTTTTAATTGATTCTTGTATGAGAGAAGAAAGAAAAATTCTGCTTAAACGTTTCAGAAAATGTCTGAACTATTATGACACATTTTAAGAAAATTATAGGTTGACAACAAACTTTATTAAATTTAAACCTTGTTCAGTTGGAGCTATAAGCCTCGGATAGGATGCAGGTTGAATAAGTAATAGTTTCTATCGTACACATTGAATTACCAAGGTAATGACGATTGGGGAAAAAAGCTCTATTGTGAACTTATATCTAAAAATAAAAATTAGCACTGACCTTCAAAAACTGCAGGTTGGTTGGCTTTTTCGTCTTGAAGGTCTCAATAGGCTTTTTTCCAACATAAAGCTCATGGAAAACCTTTTGGAAAAAGGGCATTTGAAGACACTAGTTTGTGAGGCAGTTGACAGCAGTGCGTTAAGTCACAGTAACCTTGAGTGATGACTTTGGCTCCATTTTGGAGCGTGGTCCTTCTTCGCTGCTCTGCGTTTTTAGCTTGACTCATTTATTATTCTTTATTTGACTTCTTCTTCTCCTGGTGTGATTATCTCTAGACATGGCTCATGTGGTGTAGGACGGCTCTGGGCCTGTGAACTTTGACAGTCAGTGGAAGGAGGTGGGAGGGTGAGAGGGTGAGAGCCTAAGACCTGAGTCAGGATGAAAAAGAAAAGATGGAAAGGAGAAATGTCTGAGCGAAGAGGAGAAGAGGTTGAGGAGAAGGAAAGGGAAGAGGAGGATAATGAAGTGGAATGTAAGGGGTGGGGCACCTCTGGTATGTTAGCCCCTCTCTCTCTCTCTCTCTCTCTCTCTCTCTCTCTCTCTCTCTCTCTCTCTCTCTCTCTCTCTCTCTCTCTCTCTCTCTCTCTCTCTCTCTCTCTCTCTCTCTTCTCTCTCTCTCTCTCTCTCTCTCTCTCTCTCTCTCTCTCTCTCTCTCTCTCTCTCTCTCTGTGTGTGTGTGTGTGTTACTAAAGACACTGCCATGAGTCAGTGAGTCAAACATGTGCAGCTGCTTCAGCTCTCAATCACACAGCCGCAAACTGCTTTGAAAGTAACTCTGTTGCTCACTCTTTCATTCTCTCTGTTTCTCTCTCTCTCATTTTCCTAGACGTGCCATACACTACTGAAAAGAAACCTACAGATTATTTAAATTAACTTACATGTAAATTCATTTTTCATCCAGTTTTCTAGAACCAAAGAAGTGCAAAAACTCTGGAGCCTCTTCGGGGTTCTTCTATAGGTTTGAATCTTTGTATCTCCCATTTAGCATTGAGGGGTTTCTGCTCTGCACCACCCAGAGCTTAGCTCTCAATAAGACAACACAGGCAAGGCTGCCATCTCTTCTTTGGTTATGAAAATGATGGAGAAAAAAACTAACAATAATTCAGGTAACTGGTGCCAAGATTCGCTCATTAAGACATGCACCCATGTCCCTTTTCTTCATGTGTGTCCAGCCTGAACTCAAAGCTATAAACAACAACATGGAATTGGCACAAACACCAAATAATCAGAATTATGCCCAAAAATATATTTTTTTAATTTCTAGTTTGACCCATTAATGTTTGATCCTAGGCTTTAAATTGTTGTTCTGCTTTGAGCTAAATATTCATCTGAAAATATCACAAAAGACATCTTGAATGAGCCACAGAAGCAGGAAGTGATAAAGTTGAAATATTTATGAAGAATGTGGAGGACATGATTTATAGGCTGTGTAAAACAGTATGAAAACGTGTTTTAAAGTACATGTCCTATGATATATGAACAAAGGCTCTATATTGTTTTGTATTTGCTTTATTCTTATTGCAGTTGAACTATCCATCAATTGGTAATGTTAATATGTGTTAATTTGTGTGATGCAGTAAATTAAACAAGGAACAGCACAAAGGGAGATTTATGGGTTTATACCTCAACATGTATGTACGTTGCGTAATTAATAAGTCTTTATTTTACACTGTTGATGTCAATTGCAGCTTTTATTTCAATTGTTCGGGTTCTCAATGATTCTACGAGATCTCAACCTCACTGTGTAAAGTGCCTTGAGATAATGTTTGTTGTGATTTGGCGCCATACAAATATAATTTAATTGAATGAATGAGTCTGATGGATAAAGGTAAAGATATAGTTCAACATTTTTGGGGAACAAACTTATTTGCTTCCCTGTTTAGAGATAGATGAGAAAGTCACCAGTCTCATATATCTGTGTGTAAGCTATGAATGGAATGGAAGGCCAGGAGGTGGTTATTGTAGCATAGCTTATCAACCAACCAGTGTAAAGAACGAGTGTTGTTTGAATTTATATAGAACTTACTTCACTTGATAAGACAGTTTGTTGTGGCACATTCGGCTGCATGAGAATCCCCCTTTTCAGACCAATCATAGTACCTTAAAATACTAGAGATTGCCCAACTGAAAAGTTGAATATGATTCAACATAGTTAATAACCAGTGCAATGGCTAGTGACGACTCTAAGTGCCAGTGTTTGAGCTAATGTTTTAATGTATGATAATGTTGAGCTCCTGTAGTTGTGTCAAAGTTAAAGTAACCAAATGGGCAATGATGTTGATCATTCACCTCCCACCTCTTCCACACCAATCTCTCACCTAGTCCTCCACTTCCTCCTCTTACTTCTCCTCCTCCCCGTCTTCCTCCTCTTCCTCCCCCCCTCTCTTCTCCCCCATCCCATTCTTTGTCATCTCTTTGGGTGAATTCCCAGCTGACACTGTTTGTCATGGCAACCAACCAGTCGTTGTGACTGGGCCTGCAGCTCACACTTCCTGTGTGTGTGTGTGTGTATATGAGGAGAGGCATGCGCGGTGTGTGTATGAGGACACGCATGCGTGGTGTGTGTGTGTGTGGTTGTGTGTGTGTGTGTGTGTGTGTGTGTGTGTGTGTGTGTGTGTGTAGACAGCGACTGGCTGCATGAGCCTGTCAGCCTGGATTAGAGTCAAACTCACTGCAGCGATGCTTTCTTTCTTTCTTTCTTTCTTTCTTTCTTTCTCTCTTTCTCACTCTCTTTCTCTCTCTCTCTCTCTCTCTCTCTCTCTCTCTCTCTCTTTCTCTCTTTCTTTCTTTCACCACCAGATAGTTTGATCTGTTGCGGCATCTATTATTTCACTATTGGAATATATCATATATTCTAAGGGAATAACTGAGACCTTGTCACCATCTCTCTCCCTCTCTCCCCCTCTCTCTCTCACACACACACAGTATCCACCCCCCTACCACCACCCCCCTGCCCCACCCCCTCACCATGTAAGTCAATGTGCTATTCCAATATGGCAGGAGAGGTGGATGGGGCTGGGCTTTAAATCTGGCCTATGATCCTGTGGTACAGCAGGGAGCGCTGCTATTACATAACTTGGTGTGTGTGTGTGTGTCTGAGTGTGGTGGTATGTGTGTGCTGAGGTTCCCTATGTGGTGGCAAGGTTCCCAATGCAGCTGCTTTCGGTTTCACTGTATGTTTTTTTAAATCCCCTATTGCAGTAAGCTTGTTGTGTTTAAGCAGATTCTTGAATACCCACGGTTAAGCTGCTACTGGGTTTCAGTCTGAAGACATTAATGGTGAATAAACGGTATCTGTGGTTGAGTGAGGTGACACATATCATCTAATGCTAGAATGTCTTCTAAGTCCAGTGACCAATCAACTCTTGTCTCCTGTCTTTTTCCAGATACATGTACGGTAAAGGTGCGAAGCGGAAGCTGGACGAGGATGAAGAGGGGCTGGAAGGCAAAACGCTGGAGGTGTCGGTGGCGGGAGGGGGATTCAGCCTCTGCCCGGAGGGCCTATCTAAGGTGTCCTACACCCTGCAACGCCAGACCATCTTCAACATCTCGCTGATGAAGCTGTATAGCCAGCGGCCGCTTGGCGAGCCCAGCCTGGAGCGCCGTGTCCTTATCAACAACATGTTGCGACGCATCCAGGATGAACTCAAGCAGGAGGGTTCACTGCGGCCACTACTCCTGCCACCGTCACCGCCACCTGACGACCCCATGGATGAGGGCTTCCGTGAGGCGCCGCCCTCCTTTGGTGTTTTATCAGCGACAGCAGCAGCACAGGTATCCCAGCCTTCTGTGTTGTTGATGCCGGCGATCGCTCCACCGCCTTCACCCCACCCAATGGTGCCTCCCAACTGCCAGGCGTCCCAGGCATGCCCCAGCCGTGCAGAGGCTTGCCTTGCCCCTCTGGAAGCCTGCCTCACTCCAGCCTCGTTACTGGAGGAGGATGGAGGAGATTCAACCTTTTGTGCTCCATCCCCACCAACTCCTCCTCTGTCGCCTCCCCCAGCGCAGTGTCCCACATTACCTTTGGCACTTCTGAGCCAGGTGTCCCCCCGGGTCCCTGTGCCTGTCTCGTCCAGTGACAGTTTCCCCTCCACGCTGGGTGACATAGAGTTGGGTCCTCCCACAGCCATAACAAGGACAGCAGCAGCTACTACTACGACCGTGACTACCTCCCCAGCTCCCACGCCACTCACCCGGCCCTCCCAGTTACCACCTCTTTCCCCACCCAGAGACTGCAGGACCATGGGCTCTAAACCAGAAGCAGCTAGCGTCTTGCTAGCTGAAGCTCGCTGCACCGAGCTCCGGCCCATGGAGAATCTGCCCACACTGCCCCCTGGTGGCTTAGTAGACATTTCCTCTTGTCCCTCCTCACCTCCTTCCTCTGCCTCACCCTCGGGGTTTCTCTCAGACTTGGCGCTGGATGATGTCCTGTTTGCCGACATTGACACGTCCATGTATGACTTTGACCCCTGTACAACAGCGGGGGCAGTGGGCGTGGCGGCAAGCGGCGGCCTTGCCAAACTGTCACCGGTGGTGACGACAGACGACCTCCTCAAATCGCTTTCGTCACCATACAGCGGCTCCGCCCCGCAGGTTTCAGCCAATCAGCCTTTTAAAATAGATCTGACAGAACTGGACCACATCATGGAGGTGTTGGTGGGTTCGTGACTCACGGACACCAACACGTCAGAAACACAAAAACGGTTTGATCTGGAGACGGACTGGAATGAAAAGTTGTGATCGCTTTGGGGGCCGTTTTGGTCGTTTTTATGTTTGTATTTTTTAAACTTTGTTCAAAGATCGGTAATTGTAAACATCGATTGTGATGTCACTTCGTACTACTTTGACAACTACTACTACTACACAACACTGTGCATGCACTGTGCTCGCTTTTCCAAATATGGAAATGAAGTAACTGGGAAACAAAGACACAAATAAGTTTGTATTTCTATACTTGTGAGGACCTCCATTGACTCCTTTCATTCCCTAACTCTAATTTCAACCTAATCCTAGTTCCAATCTTTAACCTGAACCTAAGCCTTAACCCCACAGAGTAACTGTAAATAGAAAAAATAAAGAGGACTGTCACATTGTCCTCATTTTCGAGGACTCTGCAGTCATTATATCCTTGTGAGGACTTTTACGTCTCACAGGTAAAGAAATACAAGTGAACACACACACACACTGAATCCATGGCTTTTAGCAGACGAGTGCCTTTCAGAATGACCACTTATTCAATTCCTGTTTTTACAGTATTTTTTTCTTTTCTAGTCTTTTCACTTTATCAGCCTAGCGAGGTCACTCCTCGATGTTCTTTTAAATTATTGTATTGTATTAAAACTATAATTAAGGAGGGCAATTTCTAACGATCAAATAATAATTATTTAATCGTTATCTTATTGCAGATGCTATGTTTTATTTGTTAAGCAAGCATAAAAAATGTTTTATGAGAAAGACCTTGTTTTACCAGTGTGCTACATAACATATTAACTCGGCTTTTTAATTACGCTTTGGGATTAGCTCTTAAATACATTGCCTAGTTGTTTGTTAAACTGTTGGTTGTAGGAGATGTTCTTGTATGAATTCAATTCAGGACTTTTTTTTTATCGGCAGCCACATATAACTGTACTGGATGCTAATTTACATGAGCTCGGCATATGGGTTAGTTATCATGCTTCAGTTACAGCAGAATTCAAATGAGCTACACCCACAGGAAAGCTGGATGTGTTGACATTGGAAGCGGGGCAGAGCCAGCACGGACTCTTCCCTCCCAGTCACATGTAGATGACCTGAAAAGTGGAACCTAAGCACACACTGTAGGCTCTTAACACATGTTCAGTCTGGACCCAAGACAAAATAGCGAGCACAGATTGCAGGGGAAGTCACATCGGCTCCAGGGGGACTCTGTATAATTTATCAGAATCACACAAAGAAAGTTGAATATTTGAGGGGATAATGCCTTATGGTTTGGGTCACATGGAATTAGCATCATGAATGACAGACAAATTACAGCACAGTATACAGTATTACACACACGCTGTATATGGAGAGTATGCTTACAGCTCCTCTGTACTTCGTGAACCCCAGTGCTGAGGTCGACCGCAGAGCTCATGGATGATTTAAACACATACGATAGCAGGAGGACTAAATCTCGTAAATAATTTGAATGTGTATTTTCCGCTAAAGTAGAAAACTTAAACTACAACAAAGCAAAAGTGTCTAAACACAACCTCCCCTGCACACAGCCGTATGCATGATATTTAGAATATAATGACTAAATGCGATGGCAAAGTCCAGCATTGCGAATATTGGTCTCCTTAGAATCCTAAAGTCTCTGTACTGAGTATGAATTCTTTACAAGGCAAATGATGTGTCCACGATTGAACCTTTTCTTTGGTACGCTATCAGTTGAAACTGAAACTCCTCTTCACACACATTTCCTTACTCGAGTCACATCTGTGGATATTGGCTGTGATTGTTACTGGATAAAAATGCATGGAGGTGCTTGTGGGGCAGAGGCAAAAGGCTGAGAACTGCTGTGTCACCCAAGGCCCCGATCTGATGCCGTGCTGCCTTTTTTTTCATGGAAGCCAACGCTTAAAAAAAAAGAGTAATGGAGAGTTTTTTTCTACTGTTGCTAGGCAACCATCAAATCACCTGTCTTAAGCAAAACGGAATTTGTTGTGAAGTAAACTCACAGATCTGTGCATGCTATCTAAATGTATAAGCTACAGGCAGAGGATACTTGCTCCGGCTCCTATAGAGGATGATAGGCTATTTTTGAGTAATTTGCTCGGCACAAGGAAACAAATCAGAAACGATCAGTGTGGCTAGATGGGGAACAGTATCCCCAGCTGCTCCAGGAGCTCCGCTGGTGATGGTTGCTTCACAGATTATTTTTGGATGAGTGCGGGGACGTTTGACAGTCTGCTGTCAATCGCTACAATATGTTCAGAAATGTCTTGCAGCTTGTAGAAGAACGATGACGTTAAAAGTGGGCTGATGTTGGCTTAACTCGAACCACAAGCTTTATGCAACCAATACCATTTGTACAGTTAAAATAAATGAAAACAACTCACTTGAAATCTTAAGCACAGCACCAAACCTCCTCCTCCTCACCTGCCTGGAGCATCTGGCCACAGCCAACTCTAGTCTCTCCTCCATCAATGTCGTTTCTAATCAAACGCACACAATTCTAGATTGATCAGATTGGACAACGGGGGAAAACGCTAATAAGACTGATGACCTTCATTTAAAATGAACAGATCTCCAGCCCCACTAAAAGCATTTATTTGTGTGTGTGAATAGCAGTTTCACATATGTAGCCATAAGTTAAAAGCAACCCATTCTGAAAAGGACAAACACATTGGCACCGGAAAAGCTGTATGTTGACTCTAAGAAAAGGCATGGAGTGGGCACAGGCAATTGCAATTCGCAGATGGAAAAGTATTCTTTTCAAAGTCCAACCTGTTGCAGAACCACTAGATAGTTCTGATTTTAACTTTAAAGTGTTTTTTTAAGTTTCTACAGCGAAACAAAAAGTATGCAATATTTGACATCAATTAATCAGTGCAATCAGATTTTAACCAATAGGCTAAAAATTTACCCTGGGATTATTTTATTCATGTTCAGTGCATTTCAGTTGTTTGTGCAATATTTGTGCAAAATAGTTTCTTTTGAAAGCTGCATTCATTGATATTTTTGTGCCATTTCAACATGTATTACCACTTATGTTACCATATATTGCTTGTTAACTAATACACATTACTGTTAATTTATTCGTATGTCTCTTGCCACCTGATGACGTATATTAACTTTCCTTTTTGCTCCTTTGTGGTCTCCACCAACTCCTGAAGGAAACACTAGCTGGTACATGAATGCTCCACTCTGCCCAACAGCTAATCTCTAGATTTCTCTGCAATTTGTTGCTTTAGTGAGTTTATCAGAGCTTTTCCAATAAAAGCAACTCACAGAGCAATGAGTTCAAAGTAACTGATGTGTTCCTTCTAATGAAACTGAAAGTTCGGTGGTAACGATCTGCAAGTTTATCACTATAAACACATCATGCATTATAATTTTGATATGAATATAAACATATTAATGAATGCAGCTTTAATGTGCACATTGCATCTACAAGAAGAACAGGGTTTCTCACCAACAGTTTAACATTTTACGTCGTAAAATATTAAGTGACTATTAAACACAAGAAGCCCTCAACGCCTCTGTGTCTCTCAGCACAGCCTTTCCATGGTGAAAATCAGTCTGATAATTGTATTTCTAGCAGAGGTCCCAGCTGGTGGGACTCAGTGTTGCTAATGGGACAGAATGTGTTATCTGCATTACAGCCTGACTCATCTTCCTGTGACAGCCAACAGCGGTGAGGCTTTAAACTCAAACAGTGGAGGATCATTGGTTCCCAGAGGTTTGACACTTGACCTCAGCTCGTATGTATATGACCTGCAATGGAACTGAATTCAGAGTGTGTGAGCCGAGCAGACAGCAGCACCAACTCATGTTGTTTATAGACGACTGTGTCTTGTTTCTTTCACTATGTTTGAATTTTGGAGTGCTTGTTTTTTTCTTTTTTGTCAATGAAGTTATTTATTCATATTGTTTTTTCTTTTCTTTTCTGTGTAAATATATTTATTTTGGATGTGAAGTGAACATTTGGATTGTAAATGCGTGTACAGAATGTGTGGTAGGAATGTACTTCAGATAGGAATGTATCTGAGTGTGGAATTATGGGTGGAAGCCATTTTTTTTATATACATAGGTAGTTATATTATCTAGTTTATTTGTTTTGTTTGTTGTTATGTTATTGATAATTTTTTTGTGGGTCGTCAGCCACAACTTTTTACATCTTTTTGTACTCTACTTTTTTTTTGGTTCAACATTTTTTCCAGTTGAAGGCGAACAGTTAATGCAGCAATACTCAAAAACCCGTCTCCAACCTTCAGATGTCAAGACTCCAAAGCCTGTCATAGACGCTTCAATGCCAAAAGTGATGTACATAGTATGAACAACATTCGAGCTCCTGAGACTTTTTTGATCAGTGTTTGTTACCGAACCTGTTGAGTCAGCCGCGGAAGACTGATCGCGGTCGGGGCTGACTCTCTACAAAGGCTGTATTTTACACAGACCTCAGAGCTGTGCCTTTTTCTATGCAATAGAACACAGAGAGAGAGAAACTATCAGCTGATCACTGTATTGGCATCCAGATGTCGACTGGGTATATGTATATCCAGTCAACATTTGAATCCTGATATATATACGTGTATATATGAGATAAATGGACAGCTGTCTGTGAATTTAAAACAGTCTTACTTTTGTAGTTTTATATATATATATATATATATAAATATATATATATATACAATAAACTGTAAAAAGAGCAGAAGTCTTGTGTCGTCTCACTTTCTAATATTGTTTGACAGTTTGTTATTTCATGTGCATTTACACAAACACAGTGACGCAACTTACGTCATCCAAAACATCCCTTACCCAACAAATCGCTCAAAACTGAATTGATGCTATTTATATTTTGTGCTTTTGATAGATGATAGATAGATGAATCGGTAGCATCTATATAGAATTAGAAAAAAAGAAAGGATAGTGAAGTATTATCTTAAAAGGACAGGTCACCCAAAAATGGAAAATTCACTCATTATCCACTCACCACTATGCAGAAGGAGGGGTGGGTGAAGTGTTTCACTTTACAAGTTTCAGGGGTGAACAGGGTTGCAGGCAAATTCAATACAATCAAAGTAGCTGGTGACCAATTCTATAAACGTAGCCCTGACAATCAAATTCAACTCGAAACGATGGATAATGAGTGAATTTTTTTTTGGGGTGAACTATCCCTTTAATTTCGAAGTTCAGCGGTTTGACCCAAGCAGATCTCTACAGTCTGTTTGAACATGTGTGCCTCCTGGGACTGTTTTCAGGATGGTGTTGCTCAGGTGTAATAGAATTTGTTCGGCTTGTTATCACATTACACTTAGTATGGAATCAGTGGTAACAGGTGGTTGTATGCAGTATATGTGAACTGATATTTAAATATAAGTGATTATGAAATTATTGCTCAAGTGAAGATAAAGAAGTGATATCATCTCACAACTGCATAATTATGTAAAATTTAAGTTGTTTAAAAAAATACTTTTATAATTTTGTTTTCTATAAATGATTATATTCCTTTCACCCTCATAACATTTTAGAAATCGTGTTTAGCATCTTTTGGCTCCAGCCATCTGAGAATAATCATGTTTTCTTTTACTTTTTGGTTATTAATGTTCACACGCTTCTCAGAACATGTTACTAGGTGACCCTTTACTTTGTTGTACAAACTGTGTGCACACATTTCCCCTGAGATACTGACCACCGGGGGCAGAGCAGCCGTGCAGCGTCAGAACAGATCACAGGGCAGAGCACCTCAGCTCCCGTCAGACTAGACAGGCTCTCCCCTACCACCCGAGCTCAGAGCGCATTACACCTGATGCCCTGTCCCGTCGCCTAAAAAAACGATCCCTTCACCCTGCACCCTTCACCTGGGAGCAGCCTCTTTGTCCCAGCGCCTCTCCTCTCTGAGCGTCTCCTTAAAGACTTTTCCTCCAGACTGACATGTTATTCAGGTGAGACTCTCACCCTGTCCCTCACCCGTCAACACTTCTGCTGCTCCAGTGTTGGGGCCTGATGTTCAGGAGCTTGAGGCTGTCTGTCCTGTCTGATCCCAGCACAAGGTTTCTCATCAGGTCCTGGCTGGGTATTTGAAGGGTGTCATCTGCAATGATATAAACCATAGAAAATATCATCTCGCAGTTTTAATCAGTGGTTCACACTCACTTTTCTTATGCTGTTCTTTTCAGGTGCAGCAGGCAGCTGTGGTCCCTCTCTGATAAACCTGCTGTAATCAACCTGCTCAGCACCCACATCACAGGAGGGTAAACATAATTACTAGAGCTTTGAATAAATCTATATTATGTTACGTAGGATTTCATGTCAAACAATATACACTAAATACTACAATAAGCATCAGCTGCCTGATTAAATCTAAAAGTCAACTCAGCTCACAGACAGACAGACAGACAGACAGACAGACAGACAAACAGACAGACAGACAGACAGACAGACAGACAGACAGACAGACAGACAGACAGACAAACAGACAGACAGACAGACAGACAGAGAGAGAGAGAGAGAGAGGGATGGATGGATGGATGGATGGATGGATGGATAGATAGATAGACATATATTTAATAGATAGATAGATAGATAGATAGATAGATAGATAGATAGATAGATAGATAGATAGATAGATAGATAGATAGGTGGGTTGGTTGTTGGATTGATAGACAGATTATATAAAGACAGTTAGACAGATAGATAAATAGACAGACACAGACGGACAGATAGATACTGTAGATACAAACACATACACAATAGATACATACAGACACATAGATAAGATAGACAGACAGACAGACAGACAGACAGACAGAGACAGACAGACAGACAGACAGACAGACAGACAGACAGACAGATAAATAGATAGATAGATCAGCTTCCCTTTTCGACTCATCTGATCATTTTTTTATCCTCACACATTGTAGTTGCAGGGTTCATCCATACACAGCCTGTGGCCACTGATCCACAGGTTTCTGCAGCATCAGTCTGATTCAGAGTTCACTTGTTACTGCAGAGAACAGGGCTGATGTTTTTGCAGAGCGGCATCACATCAGGGTCATCAGGGTGGATCACACTGACTGGATCAGATTTGAGCTTTAATAGATGTTGGTACCAGCTCCACTATAAAGCACAGCCTGTGTTTTTTTCCCCTCCTTCTAGTTCACAGCGGCACAGAGCCAACATTTGCCACTGTTAAACAGCCACGACTCCTGATCCGCCGGCCGGGGTTATTTCCAGCATTCAGGCCACACAGCTGTGAGGGGAAGGGGGACAGTCTGTCTCTATTGGCGGAGGAGGGGAAAGTTTAGCTCAACTTAGCAACAGAGGAGCTGAGGTCACTGAGTACAACACAGATGACAGCACCAGAAGCAACGAGACAGAGGGCTGCTTCTCTCCATGTCTGTCGTCTAGGTACTGCTCCTAATTTGGATTGTACAGTGATTCTCATTAAAACACGAGAGTCCCCTGAGTGTTCTTCTATGAAACACTCATATATTCCTGTAAGGTAATCTTAGAAACTGCCTAAAGGGTACGAACATATATGTGAAGATATGAGAAGATTTCATTCCAACATAAAGAGAATTTCCGAATACAAAATCAAAAATGTTTGCTAAGACTGGAACATACATTACCAATAATGCAACTTGACCACTTAGGAGTCCACTGAAAAACCTGTGAAACAGACTTTGGTGGGTAAAATCAGTCCAGATCCCCTTTAACATCCTGACTCCTCTGCTTTTTGTCAATTCTGAGGTATAAACCCCCCGGCCCAAAATATGATGATAATGATGATGATTAATAAAAAGTTATGATAATAAAAGCATTATTGTTGATATTATTATGATACAACTTTACGTATACAACATATTTCACGCAAAAAGATGCAAAGTGATGCAAGAAACAGCTAAATGTTTCTACCCATGTGTTAGTAAAGCGTTTTCATTGTCTGCCTTGTGAATAATACTGAAACAATCTCTTTATCATGGCGCCATCTCGTGGTGGAATCGCAGAGGTGCAGCTCGGTTTCACGTGGGGACAGATGTCGGAGGTGAGCAGAGAGCTGACCATGGTCCTGACTCTGTCCTCCAAGCGACACCCAACACGTGGGACACTCACATTAGAGGTTTGTAAAATGGTTCAGAAGAACAAGAAATGATTGAAATGAGACATTCAATGACCTCCTGATCTGTCAGGATTTCTTACACGTAAGGTTTCTAATGACCCATAAGGATCTCTCTTTCTTTCAGTGGGATTTCAACCTCGATAAGACCAGAGCTGAAAGCTGTGAAGACCGAACGGGTCTGTGAACACTCCCCCCCCCCTCCCTCGGTGCTAGCGCCATTAAATAATGAACCTGAAGAAAAGGAGAAGAACCGCAGGGGAGGCGTAGGGAAATTGCGAAAGAAAAGACGCCCCACTCTTTCCTGGAAATTGTCCCCCTCATTACCATTACAAAGATACTATACCGTTTTACATAATGAAATAAATAGATTCAATATAAAGCGTGTTAAGGTTTGGAAACACCAAACCCCCCTCTCATTTGACTCACAGTGGTTTGGTCCACTGCCCATCCCACCCACAAACACTCACACACGCACACACCCACACGCACACGCACACACACACTTTCAGACCGATGATGTCTCAGCTCTACAACAGTTAAGTAAGAACCAAGGATGGGTCAGACATGTTGCTTTAATTCGATCAACAGTATAAAAACACATTTACATTCACCCAGACTTCATCTTGAACACCTTGGTGCATGCTGTTGCCTTTAAAGCATATTAAAATGTATTCAAATGTTCATAACTCAGTGAATTTTCAAGGCGTTTGCTTTACTACAGATGTCAGAGGTGTTCATATGATGCAGAATGTTTGGATTACACTGATAATGCAGCTTTTAGGATGGGTGGGGCCGGTCTGGACCCAAATGCCAGGGCTGATTTGGTGGTTCCCACAAGCACATGCTGACTGTGGAGAGAAAGGAAAACCTCAAGCAGAACCAGACTCGGCGTGAAAGGCTGTGTGCCTCGACCGGTTGGGGTGACAGGAGAAAAATTAGGGCAGGGATATTAAATTAACGATATCAGGATGAGGTTCAGATGGGAAACTGATAAACATTTAACTTGGAAAAAGTAATGAAGAGTATTTCCAGGGAGAAAAGAGTACATGATGTAACTGATGAATCCATGACAGGGTAAGCAAAGAGGCGTAGGGATACAGGTGCTGTTCTTACTGAGCAAATTATGGAGAGGATGGAGACAGCAGACAGGATGTGAAACAGCAGAGAGGGGACTTTTAGTTTTAGGGAAGCATCTTCTTCTCGTAATCATTATGGTGCCACCTGTTTCCAGTCAATTCAGCACAGGGAACTGTGCCACATTGACACAGAGGGACTCGGGCAATCCCTTCTGCTCTTGCATCATTTGCTCTCCATATAAAGCGGCGGAATTTCTGCGCATGTCCCACTCGCTTTTTGTGTCGTCCCTGATCCTCCATTGGCTCCCGGTGAGCTGTGCGCGCAGCCCCTCACACAGCAGCAGCCGTCAAGCACAGTGCGTGCAGCCGTCTGTGTGAAACCATCCCACGCTGCCAGCCAGTGGCCGGACTCCGCTTTCCCACGCTGCTCCCAGAACTGAGAAAGACACGATGGAGAAGATGAGCGAGATCAACGGACACGCGTTGCCCAAGTCGGACTCCACCGTCAAGATGATAAAGAAGAGCGCGCAGAAGAGCTTCTTGGAGAAGTCGACGGTATGCCTGAGCAAGAACCTGCTCGTTATCATGACGGTGTCCGGCGTGCTGGTGGGCGTCGGGCTCGGCATGATGGTTCGAAACATGAACCTGACCAAAGCGCAGATGACCTACTTCGCCTTCCCAGGAGAGATGCTCCTCCGGATGCTGAAGATGATCATCCTGCCGCTGGTCGTCTGCAGCCTCATCTCCGGCGCCGCCAGCCTGGACACGCGCTCCCTGGGCAAACTGGGTGGCATCGCGGTCGCCTACTTTCTGGTGACCACGCTGATCGCCTCGAGCATTGGGGTGGCCCTGGCGTTCATCATCAAACCTGGCGTGGGCGCGGGGGGGGCTGAACACCAACCAACTGGGACTGGAGAGCATCACCAACGACAAGGAGACCACCGACTCGTTCCTGGATCTGGCAAGGTACTGTGGCAACAGTCTGAAAACTATAGACTGCTGTGTAGTTTCCCTGCAGGATAAGAAGCTAGTGTGGTCTAGTTTGTGGCACAGAGAGTTTCAGACGCACTCGTCTCACACACGAGTGGCTTTACGCATGGAGCGATCCAAGGCGCACACGCACGCTCACACAGACACCGGCTTATGAAGCACATGGCGGTCCACTGTAAATCACGACAGATTCATACGATAGTCGCAATTCATATTCAAAACACTATTCGTAGTGTTTATTAATGTTCTTTATTCAGACTAATTCAGGAGTTCAAGTTATTCCTCTTAAAAAAATTTCTGTGCGTTGCGTTCATTCGTAAAACCGTCTTGATTTGACTACTGAAGAAGTCGCACCATGCACCCAGACTGTGTTGCAGTGAGGCAGTTCCATCTTGTTCCATGAAGGATCATACATCATACGATCATTATACTAAATCTACTACCTTTTTTTTATCCCAGCATATACAATACAGGTCCTGGAGTCTTTATTTGAGAATTTACTCTTCACATATACTTCACTTCGTTTCAGAGGGTGATATTGTACTTTTCATTGCTCTACATTTATGTGACAGCTACTTAAGAGTTTGCACACAAGACTTATTTCATAAAATCAGGAATTTTTTTTTGGAAGAATAAATTAGAAAAATTATTTAAAGAAGTTAAAATCAGCCTCCTACAAGAGAAAAATGTTGCAAATATGTCAATGCATCATTCACACCAATCAAACATAATAATATGAAACACTGGACAATTTTTAATGATCTGTCAACACTTGAAGTGATAAATGACTTACCCTACCTCATGTCATTTTACACATATTCATACAGCCGCTTTAGTTGCATCTACATATTTGTACATGGATGTATACCTCTTTACTCAGAAATCAGCATGCAGTGTAAGACGCGGTCGAAGTGCCACTTTGTCATTCAGTCTTTCTGGCTTTGTCCTTTGCGCGGGAAAGGAAAAGGGGGAGTTGCACAGGGGTCTTCTGCAGAGGCATGTCAAGGTCTTGTGAACAGGTTTGGTCTCTTTTGTGAAGTGGGAAAATGTTTTGTGGAAATTTGGAAAAAAAGATAGCGGCTACTGGAAGCTTCAGTCTCCAGATATCAGAGGCCGCACCGGCCTTCAGTGACCCAGCCAGGAGGGATCCTAATAATAAGTTCCCACAGTGTGAGGGAAAGCTGACAGCTGCTGTAAGAGTGCAGTGTATTTTGAGGAAGGGAAAGAGGAGGAGGGATAAACTCCAGCAACACTGTCTTCAGCTCTTTGCAGTTCTACCTTATCATCACAGCAGCTGACAGTCTGCTTTTATTTCTCACTGATTTTTCTGGACTCGTGCAGAGACTAAGGAAGATTTAAAAATTTTATTGAAGGGATAAAGAACAGGAGATGGTTGCAGGTAGAGTGAGGCTCCGGACGATTCACTGTGAGCGAGTGGGCGTCTTGATGACATTTTACGCAACTGAAGTACGAAAAAAAAACGTGTGCATAAGTGTACAAGACACAGAAGAAGGTGTATAGAGAGCTTTGGGGATGAAGGTTGATGCCGGTGTTGCTTTAAACCCAAACATATGACCTGGGCAGCAAGATTCATATGTAACGTTGTGCCTCTGCCTGCTGCAGCACCTCTCACCTGAACGCTCTGAGTGGAGAATCTCCTGCTGGGTTGTGCATGTGTGAAAGGAAAGAAAGTCCGGACTCAATTGTTTTGACATTCTCTGCAGTTATGTCTGAAAGCAGCTTTGCCTGGAAAGGTGGCATTACTGGTGACTGTCAACAATGGAAATATGGAAGGGTTACACTTTCCTAGATAAACCTTTTTTTGTTTAGTTTGCGGACGCAGGAGTCGAACCAAGGCCAACCTCTTGCATCCTAACAGCTGTTGTGAGGACAAATGCTCTCGGATAAAGCTTACTGAAGAGTTTGTTTGTCCAACAAGCAGGTTTTATAAGACCAGATTCTGACAGTTGCAAAGTTATACAGGCAAACTTTGGGGTGACGGAGCTGATAGATAAGAAGCTCAAACCTAATTGAGAAGGAGACATTGTGAAGGAACCTTGTTGCTGCTCTGTGGCCTGGGACATAACAAACTCTACCCAAAATTGTTGGGGTGTGGCATAACTGCTGATATTTTATATATGACATTACCCAAGGCAAAGATGGGTTTTATTTCTCCTCCCCGAAAGTAGAAAAGACAACTAGGACAATTTAATATGCTGAGTTTACAGAACTCCTTCAGGCGTTTGGAGAGAGGTTCAGCACGTTATTCAAGCGGAATTAAACATGTTTGCTATGCTGTTTAATGAGAAATGAGCTGATGTGCCAGACAACTCTCACTGAGCTGCCAAGTAACGACAAGGTCAAAGCTTCAATAGATACAACCTCCCTCTACTCGAGCTCTAAAGACTGTATGTACGTCCTGAGCATGATTCTGAGGAGACATGATATCAATCTGATTCCTCTGAATCCTCAGTTCTGCAAAAGTCTGACTCAACTAAACCTAAAAAAAACCCCCAGAAGAGTAGCACCATCACTATCATCAGACATCAGACCCCTAAAAACAAACAGTTCCAGTCATCACATTAGAGAGCTTAGTGCCCCTTATGTTGTTCTGCCCCTGTCAAGTACAACAAGTTTCAAGTGCGGTGAAGAAGAAGTAATTTGCGGTTGTGTAGCGTGCAGCAACTTGGTAATATTCCACACTGGAAAGTCCCTCAACTAAAATGGCGAAGTGTACTTTATGCAAGACTACAGTGTCACAGGGTGGCTTTTAAGTCTTGCAAATAACAACATTAGCTAAAAAGCCATACTACTATGTTAGCAATCGTCAGTGCCATGCACGTTAGTATATGTTATGTAAGTTGTTGTGTTGGTATCTTTTCAGTACTGTGTATCGAAAGGTACAAAGTGCAGGTATCTGGATCAATATATTAAAGGGAAAATGGCATCAGAACATCTCTAGTCTAAAGCTATATGTTACTTGTACTAACTGATGAGGAAAACTGTCCTAACTATTTCGATGGAAAAGCAACACAAAGTGACATCAGATGTTTGGTTGGTCCGCCCACCACCTGGTCCACACTGAACAATGTCTAAAAAGTTTATTTTGATTTGCATCAAATGTTTTACAGACATTCATTGTTGCCAGATGATGATGAACCTGATTCTTCGTCTGAGGTTGTCATGTTATGAATGAATGTGGTACGTTGTTGGCAGAATTAGCTGTTTTACTTAAAGTACCAGTCAAAAGTTTGGACACACCTTCTCATTCAAGGGTTTTTCTTTATCTTTCTTTCTTTCTATATTGCAGATTAATATTGAAGAAATCCAAACTATGAAGGAACGCATATGGAATTATGTGGTAAACAAAAAAAATGCTCAACAAACCAGAATAAGTTTATATTTTAGATTCTTCAAAGTAGCCACCATTTGCCTGGATGACAGCTTTGCACACTCTTTGTGAAAGTTCTGTACTAGGTGGGGACTCAGTTGTAAAAGGAAGCACGGGAGACAGAAAATAAAGTACAAAACAAAACTTTAATTTAGCAATCCAGAGGTCATACGGTAGGTCGGTAATCCAGGCAGAGTCCAAAACCAGCAAGGCAAACTCACGGAACTTAACGCTGGATAGCAAGAACACATGAAGGAGACAATGACAATCTAGCAGAGGGTGAGGGGAAACACAGGGTATAAATAGGAAAAGCTTAATGACAACCAAGGTACAGGTGTGTGGGGAAACCAACAGGAAGTAGAACTAGACACAAGAACCCAGACAACAAAATAAAACAGGAAGTGAATACAAACAGAAACAGACTGAACAGATGTTACACTTTGCCTTCTTTCAACCAGCTTTCATGAGGTAGTTACCTTGAATAGTTTTCCAACAGTCTTGAAGTGTTCTCAGAGGTGCTGAGCACTTGTTGGCTGCTTTGTCTTCATTCTGTGGTCCAACTCTTCCCAGACCATCTCACTTTGGTTTAGGTTGGATGGTTGTGGTGGCCAGGTCATATGACGCAGCACTCCATCACTCTGCTTCTTGGTCAAATAGCCCTTACATAGCCTGGAGGTGTGTTTGGGGTCATTGTCCTGTTGAAATACAAATGCTCATCCCACTAAGCTCAAACCAGATGGGATGACATGTCGCTGCAGAATGCTGTGGTAGCCATGCTGGTTAAGTATGCCTAAATCACCAACAGTATCACCAGAAAAGCCCCACCACGCCACCACACCTTGTCCACCATGCTTCACGGTGGGAACCACACATGTAGAGATCATCCGCTCACCTTTTCTGCGTCTTACAAAGACATGGCGCTTGGAACCAAAAATCGCAAATTTGGACTCATCAGACCAAAGTACAGATTCTCACTGGTTTAACATCCATTCCTTGTGTTTCTTGGCCCAAGCAAGTCTCTTCTTCTTGTTGTTCTTCCTCAGTACTGGCTTCTTTGCAGGACTTTGACCATGAAGGCCTGATTCACGCAGTCTCCCCTGATGTTGAGTTGCGTCTGCTACTTGAACTCTTTGAAGCATTTATCTTGCCTCTAATCTGAGGTGCTGTAAATTTAATTTAATTTAATTTAATTATTCAACCAGTTTACCAGTAAGGACAAGACATAAGCAGAACCAGCCCCAAAACTCTTGAATTACCAGCTAAGATCAAGATTACTACTTTTAAATCCAGGGTCAAATATTCTTTTAAAAAACTTTAATGTGTCTGAACTTTTTATTTAATTACCTCCACCATGGAGCTTTTGTGTCTTCTTTTTGTTTTTCTTTATTAGCAGGATGACGCAAAAACTACTGAACCAATTTCCATGAAATTTGATCCAGGATGTTGTTCTTTTAACTTTCTAAATATGTTGCATTAAAATCTGTTGTGCAGTTAAATAGCAACCGAAGAAGACTGAGTCAGCAAAAAGAACACAGAACCACTCCAGAGCAAATTAGCTGAATAACTCTTTCTGCTTGATCGTTCATGATGTCTGGCTTCAATTAATTAGGAAATCAAGCTGTTATGTAACAGGGCTTTACAAATCAGACCACACACAGAAGGCAGTTGGCCTCTGTGGAGCCTCTGTGGGAAAGAAAACATGCCAGTTCTCTGCTCTGGTTTCCAGAGTTAATCCAGATCCTCACCTCCATCATGTGATTGTAGGAAACCTGACCGACTTCATGCAGAGAATTTTAAGAAGCCTGTTAATTTCTCGGTCGCAACGAGAATAGAAAAAAATCATTTATTAGCTTGATTCGGAAAGTCAAGATATGAGGAAGTGAAGATAGCATGGCTACCTGCCAGTGTGGTCTGTGGAGCTAACACATTTAACAGCTGAAGCAGCATTTGGCTGTGGCCCGTTGACAGAGGTCAAGGGTTATGAACTGATGGCTGCACGTCTGGCCCTGGGAATAAATGTGAGCAAAGTCTGTGTTTTTTTGCACAATACATTATGACCCTAGAGGATAACGTTACCATAAACACGCACTAATACATGGAACAGGCACACAGGCCTCCAATAATCCCTGTGTGCTTTACTAACAGTAGCGAAAACAAACTTAGCGTGGCGCCTATACACACAGGCTGTCAAGGAAAAAGTTGTTATAGTTGGTTTGTAGTTGTGACAAAAAGGAAGATGCACCAAAACCAGACTGTGCTCATAAGATGAATAACGAACTTCCTTCAAAGCTGAGTAAATGTAATTTTTCATTATACTCGGATGAATATGAAACAACAAAACAGGGTTTTCAAAGCTATGAAGATATTTAAAGATCTCTTAAACATTTCTTGCCTCAGTCTGACTCTGTTTCATAAAGTGCAGTGAAGTGCAAAAACCCAGTTGTTCACTATTGTTTTCAGATTCCACAGGATATGTCATCAGCAACTATTTGCATTTGCCTGAGGTTTGAACTGTACAGTGTTGGTGTGGAGCAATGTTTGCTGCTGACCATGTTTGCCTCAATGACAAACAGCCAAAGGGGAACAACAGTTCACTTCAGCCTCCAATTTCAATCGCAACCTGAGTCAAAGACATTGAGAGTTTCTTAAATCAGTCTCCCACTTGGTGAAAGGAACTAAAGACATGTCGACATACTGAGCAGTGTCGCAGCTATCAGGAGGTCCTAACAATTCTTTGAAATCTTGCAGAAAATCAAATATGGACAAATGAAACATCTAAATAGCAGTTTTTTACTGTTTTCGAAATTCAGATACTATAATAATTTAAGATACAATTCACTGTTTGATCATCATCATCTTTTTTTTACTGTGAATATAAAATGTAAAAGCTTTCCACCAAATTTGTGACTGATATATCTCAATCTCAATATGAGTAAAAATCATCATATTATTTTTTTACAGCCTCAGGTTGGGAGTTACCTGGGAAATACAATCTGATATCAACACAGCAAAATTAACAGATCTGTTTATTTGACGTGAATGGATAGTAGCAGCACTGTCACCCTGGAACAATGGATTTTAACTACATAGAAGGCTCCTGATTGATACCACTCTCCTTTCTTTTTTTAATAGTATGTTTATTGAGCATCGACGATACAAAATGAAGGTATAAAATAAATACTGTACAATGCTCACATTTTTTAGAATTTACAGTAACCCCCCACCCCCAGCCCTCCTCCCACACATCCACCTACGCCTCCTTCTGTCTGTAGGTGAAGGGACCACTCTCCTTTCTGTGGTTTTCCCTTGTAACCCCCTGACTTTCCCCCACTACCACCAAGAGGTGGATATTTTGGGTTGTTAGTGAAATATCTGACTTTTGCTATTAAACTGTAGAATGCTAACATGCTGAAAAACAACATGGCGAACATTAAATGTGGCACTCTGAGATTCTCGGATGAAGAGTGCCTTACAAATAAAATGTATTATTATTATAAATGTGTTAAACATGAGCATGTTATTATTGCGCACAGTATTTAGCTTAAAGCACAACTATTCCTTTAAGTATAGCCTCATAGAACTGCTAGCATAGCTGTAGGCTAATGCTTTTACACAGGCTACTGTCACACTGTTGGTTGCTTCATTGGTGAACAAATTGCTAATCTTGTTAAACAAAATAACAAGACGAATTCCATCTAGAGGTTCATGTGATTAATCCACCATGGATTTGCCACCTGGATCACATTAACGTATTTTAACCTAATGATTTGTTACATTTATTATGGAATAATCTAAAACCGTTGAGCTGAAGAACTGCCTTTAAAGTCCCAATTGGACCACAGCAGCAGCTCATGCAATTCAAATAAGAATAACCAGTTTGCAGTTCAAATGCAGCAAGGTGTTCATTCTCTAATGAGGGGAACCAGTTATGACGATTGGCTGATAAAAAAAAAGAAGCAACATTTGCCATATGAGATGCCTTTAAGGGCTTTTAGTTTAAGTGAATCTCAATCTCTCTTTGATGCACCATGCGCAGCCTCCCCAGCTCTGCAGGGTTGACTCTGTCTGTGCTGTCAATGTGACCCTAATCCAGCATTTTGTACACAACATGCCAAAAGATAGCAACCTGCGCAGACCAGTAATACTTCAGCTGTTATAGAAAAGTATTTTCCTTAATAATTTTGACGTGTGTGAGTCCTTAGCTGCGATGTTTCAAGGTAAGACTGGTTTTCAGAAGGAGACGGGTACAAAAACAAGGAGATTTATTAACAATAGACCGAGCCATAAAGCTAAACTGACTTGTGAATGATCGACCCTGTGGTGTCTGCAAACATCACAATTCAAATGTAAACACAGGAAAAAGGTCCAGATCAATGTTTCACCTGTGTCAACTACTGTGTTAATCTTTGGTTGACCCTGATGACAAAGGATGCTGAGCGTGCTTCTTGCTTTGTACGCAACCAACAACTGCTCTCATGTCTTTGACAGCATCATATCAGGATCTATCATTCATCATACAATGCTGCATTAAACCTCTATGGTAGCTATATACACTTAAACCACGTGGCCCCATATGCTTAATCTCCATGAGTCAAAGTTACCCAAATAGCTTGCTGCTTATTATTTTATTTTAGGAAGGAATTAATCATTTTGCCACAAATGCAAACATAGTCACTTTTTAAAAATGTCTTATTTGTGGAGTAAATTGAATTCAAAGAGAAGTTTGTGGCCAAAGTGAACATACTTTACTGTTTTGTATAAATGACAAGCCCTGACATGTCGAACTTGAACAGCACTAGCGGGCATACCTCGAACAAGAGTCAACAGTCCTTGTAAATTTAATCAAGCTCAGCAACCTACACCCACTGAAGGAATAAGACAAACAACAATAAAAACACAAAATCCTTGGTAACAAACTGCTTCTTCAGGACACCACTGACAACTAAGACTTTCTGTTCATTTCTTCCACCTGTAAGCCGTGCCACACACCGCAGGCCACTTCGGGTGTGCATCAGCAACACACTCTTTATCCAGAGTTAGCCCTCTTCAAGTGTACTTTTTTTCATGAGCCTAGAAGAAGCATGTAGTATAAATCTGGAACACAGCCAGAGGCAGCCTTCATGTGAAAAGCGCCTCCATTGATATATGGACAGTAATCTTCTTGAAATAATCCCTGAAAGGGAAATATCTCAGTGTCTCTTATGGACAAGTGGAGCAAACGTAAATACTTTGCTGATTTCTTTTAATAAAGTTTGAACCAGACAGCAGAACTTCAGTAGCCGACTTTAAGGAGTGCTGGAGTTTATAGAAATCCCTAAGGAAAAAACAAAGTGTGATAACATAACAGTCAGGTTAGCAGTTTACTGTTCAGATGACGTGCTTGTTAAAGTCTGGAGCTTGTATTCATTTGTTGTTTGCTTGGTTTCATTTTAACCAAGTGCAGGCTTGAACATATCAAGAATCTATAATCAATTACATGAAATCAAACTGCACAGGAAGGCAGTACTGTCCTGTGGATCTAACTTGTTTTTTCTTTTCCTTTTCTAGGAATTTATTCCCATCAAACCTGGTGGCGGCTGCTTTCCGCTCTGTGAGTGCCAGCACCTCACTTCATCACACCTCATGTTATTCATCAGTTCCTCTTTTTTATTGCTACTCTCTGTCTTGACTTCTCTGACCACCTGTGTCCTACGTGGATGTTCATCAGAATTTATTTCCCTAGCCCTGCAGATGCCACTCCGTGTTCATTTACTGCACTGTAGCGCTGAGAGCCTCTTAATGAGGCGTCGTTCAGAATATAGACACCGGCTGCTCTCCGCTGCTCGCACAAATGCCTCTTTTCCTTGTCCTTTACCAGCCGTTACCATGGCGAGACCATTCCATTCTAGCCAGCCTAGCAACCCATCTCGCCTCACTGCTTTTGAACATGGCCCACTCCACTTCCTAGAATTATGATCCTGTCTGTAAAGGCTAAAATAAGAACCAGGAAAGTTCAATATTTGGGGATCTGTGTAATACAAAATGGCCATGCACACACACAGAAGAGAACCTCCCACACACACACACACACACACATTCACTCCGACTAATAGCCCTGAGCGTGCCTAAAGCCATGAACGGCAAATAATAAACCTGCAAACAAGGTGGTGACTTCAAACAGGCAGAATAAGCTGTGTTTCAAAGTGCAGTCAGGTCAAAGAGTTCATTATTCCTCCCACCCACCCAGCCTGTACTGTGGTAGAGCCCCTGTGGAAGGGTTCCAAGTGGGGATTAAACCAAGATATCAGAGCAGAGGGGAGATTGACACAAAATGACAAGCGGTGAGACGATTAAACAAACATTTAAACAAATTAGTCAAGAAACTCATTTAAAGTCTGTATATGTCCGGATAGATGTTTGTAGCCTTTCTCCCATAGGGCTGTGTAAAGAAAATGAGAGCAGGACACACAGATCGCTGAAGTAGTTGTGTGAATGTGCATTAGAACCTCCAACTCTACGTAAAATAATTCTATGAATCTGAGAAATCATAATTGTTATCAAAAAAAAACTTTGGACTTGAGAGACACGAAAAGTAAGTGTTGCTCTGCATAAATGGTAAAAATGAAAAGAGTTTGGCTTTTGGAGGTTGAGTAGCTTTATTCACTTAGAAAGTCAGGTGAGAAGATGTCTCATCAGCCCCTGTTTCCACTGGTCAAAAAACCCACCAACACCCACTGATATCTGGCTTTTGTCTGCAATCGGAAGACAAAGGTTTTTATCGACTCCAGCTCTGAATGTGCTAATTTGGCCAGAAAGCAAAGTGAGAGAGTGCCTCAGACATTAAGTGTGATGCTATGGGGTTACAGAAAAGAGAGGTTAACTTCTCTACTGGCAATGGGAAAGGAGTTTATCGTCTTTCATTTACAGGATTACCCTGGTTTAAAAATACTTGATCTGCTAATTTCAGTGTAAAGACGTAATGGTCTCTCAAAAGGGAGACATTGACTTATCTAGCTTTGAAAAAACAAAACAGATACATAGGATTTTTCAAATAACTGATATTATAAAGGAGACACGTAGCACAAGTATGTGAACACATTCATTTGCTTCAAAGTTTTGCTTCAATAGGCAGTTGACATGAACATGTATGGCCACTGATTCAAAATGGAGATGCATCAGGATACAGCACAGACATTAGCAATAATGATGACACTATAGCTACAGATTTTAGCACAAGTATGAATTAAACTTAAAATATATAAACAAACAGTATCAACCTTTTCTTTTATGTCATGTTTCAGTATGCCACCGACTACAAGATGGTTGCTGCGGGGAACGACACCAATGGGACCATCCTCTATCAAAAGGTACAAACAGTCTAAAACATGTACAACACTCAACTACGTTCACGTTCACATTCACATGCACATATGGTATGTTGTGTGAAATGTTAGACATTACACCACTGAAAGGAAAAGTGCTCCCATCTGGACCAACACAAGACAAAACAGAAAAAATGTAACTGGTGGTTAAAGTTGGTTCTCAGCTGGAACCAATAACAGCAACTGAAGGTAACCAGTAAGGGGAGAATGCTCCAAGGTTGATGGAGACATGCTGACAAGTGTCTTTGTTACCTGATGAAATAAGGTTGGTTTGTCATTAGAAACACAGCAGTTTCAAACTTCAAACTAAAGGTCACTGTACATTTAATGATTCAGAATGTCACTGGGTTTTCAGAGCCACAGCGCATGAATAACCCTTAGTAAATGTTAACTTAGTGTTAACATATTTTAATTTTACTATTTGTTATTGTTTCACGTCAGTGCATTCAGAATTTAAAATAGATCAATAGATCAAATTAACATAAAGCATGTAAGAGCAAACAAGAAGATAGGTTTTTATCTACCATGATACTTATAGTAAAGACATGTGCAAACACTGACAGAGCAAACACCAGCAGTTAACATCTTCTGTAAAATGAAGAGTTGATCTAACTTATACCTGTAGTTTAACAAAACAAAGGTTTGTTTACTTTCAGTCAATTCAATTAATTGATTTTAGGCTTTAAAAAAACAATGCTATATAATAATAAGAATGATAAAAATGATTAAACTGACAATAATAACACTAATATGTTTTATTTGTATTTCACCTTTCTCAACAAAGTTCTTAAGTGCTTCACAAAAAGGATAAAAAAAACATGAATCAATACAACAACAATAAAATGTAACTAAATTAATTTAAATTGAATTCAGAGAGATTAATGTTTTGAGAAAGAATTGAACATGTTAAGTCCTACAAAAACACAATGGCTTTAAGTGACTAACCTTCTGGAAACAGCCAAAAGACCACAGTCAGCTGATCTGTGATGGTGCCCAAGCTCATAGGGAGTTGGTAAATCCTTGATATAGACACGACCCCAGGATTGACCCTTGAGGAACCCCATGCCTGAAACGGGAATTAGAAGATAAGGAGTTTCCAACCACTACAGAGAATAGGTTAACGATAGGATTGTAAAAGATCAACAGCAGGACCATTTTGAACCAACTCAGGTTTAAAAAAAAATGTAGCAGGTCAACAGTGTCAAAGGCTTCACTCAAGTCTGACAGAAGGAGAATGGAGCTCCCACTCTTATCGACAACAATAAAGATAATTTGTTATCTTAGCAAAGGCAGACTCATTACCAGAAACAATGGCTTTCTCTAACACATTAGATTAGAAACAATTATTTTAACTAAGTCAGTAATTGCTGAGAACGAGAGGTTAAAGAGTTGGTCTTCTTTAGACCAGGGGGTCGGACAGTTGTTGTGTTTTAAGGAATAGGGGAAACGGCAGAGGTCGATGTTGGATCTTAGACAGTTGTATGGTGATCTTGTTAATTTGTCAGAAGCATAAACAGAACAAAAGCAGCACAAAAAGAAGCAGCAGCCCGTTTGCTGCAGTTTGTCTGCAGCTCTGCACACATACTAAAGAACCTTGTTAGAATAGATAGTATGCTTCAGCAGGTTTCATACAACTTCTATCACTTACAGGTTTTTAAATAACTGTTTGCAAGATTATCTAATTTTGCTATATTTGAACATAGAATAATAATCATCTAAATCCTACTACTTTTCCCCAGTGACTATATTGCTGTACCCACATTGTCCCAGTATAGAGGAACAATTGGGAGATCTCATCTTGGCATCAGTCCATGGTATTCGTCTGTCATGGGTCATGGTGGACAGTACCCTCCGAATGCCAGGGGATGAGGCTGGTAGGGCTGTGGGAGAACATTGTGACAATGGGAGAGGGTTGAGCTCAGGATTTGTCCTTGTCCTTATTCGTTATCCATCATCCATCCAGTTCACTGAATCCTTAAACTTCCCTCAGACCTGGGCAGTGATGCACAAAGAGAGCAGTATAAACTACTACGGAATTGATCAGTGCTATTGTTTGACATAATGAGGTCCCAGTCCCAGTTGTTGAGTTTTAGTAGATGAATCCAGTCCACCACATATGTCCAGACAGAAATGTACAAGAAACAAAAATTTATGAGACATTCTCGATCGCCTGGGGATTGTTCATGATGATGGGATGACAATGAAATATCTCAATGACTGTTGGGTCGATTGCCATGAAATGTGGTTCATTCATGTTGCATTAAGGATAGTTTGCAATGACTGTAACGATGCACTGCTTTTTCCTCCATCAAGTTTGAATTTCAGTTACTTTAATACTTTGGGTCTGACCAAATCCATGCAAAACAAATTACATTCCAAGAACCCTTAGCTGCACTCTTAACTATGGTGGTAATGTGTTGCTAAAACTCTGAGCCACACTGAGGTGCTAGACACTTACTGATCAAATAACTTTTTGTACAGCTTTTAGCCTGAGGATGGCAGAAGTATTTTAATGTTCAGATGTGAATAAATTAGTTTAAGAGTAACCTAGCTTAACTCTTAAAGTTTCAGTGTGTAGAATTTAGTGACATCTAGTGGTGAAGTTGCATGTTGCACCTGAATACCCCTCACCTCACTCAAACATGAAAGTGAACCTGTGGTAGCCTTCAGTTGTCATAAAAACTCAAAATGTGTTTAGTTTGTCAAGTACGGACGACTGGAAAAAAACTTAGTGGCCTCCTTAGAGAGCAGATGTAAAAATAAAGTATTTAAATATAAAAAAAAGGCTCATTCTATGGTAAATAAAACAACAATTTATACAATTTAGATGAAACACACCAGGATTATTTTATATTCATGTTCTGCCAATACACGTTAAAAGAGTGTAAGGCTAAGCTCCAGCTCCTTCCCACAACACAGCGACTCATATATTGTGTCTCTCCCGTTTGTTTTAGGTTCCTGTCGGTTCAGAAATAGAGGGCATGAACATCTTGGGTCTGGTTTTATTTGCCATGGTGTTTGGTGTGGCTCTGAAAAAGCTGGGAGAGGAGGGGGAGGAACTCATTCGCTTCTTCAATGCTTTCAATGAGGCTACCATGGTACTGGTGTCCTGGATCATGTGGTGAGTAGAGCTGGATGTACATGGGATGTTTACAGTGGCAATGTAAGTGATAAACAGTATCTGGACTTCATCTAGTAATACTCAATATGTGTTAAATGTTTACCCAACAAAATCTTATTGTCTTTCTGTTAATTCTTGTCTCTCTCAGGTATATCCCCTTTGGCATCATGTTCCTGGTGGGCAGTAAGATTGTTGAGATGGAAGATGTGGTTCTTCTGGTCACCAGTCTGGGAAAATACATTTTTGCTTCGATCTTGGGCCACATCATCCACGGAGGCATCGTCCTGCCTCTCATCTACTTCGGCTTCACACGCAAGAACCCCTTCAGTTTCCTGTCAGGCCTCATCACACCCCTTCACCACTGCCTTCGCCACCTGCTCCAGGTATACTGTCACATCACAGAGATCCCTATGCACTGTATTGATATGTATTTTGAGACCCTGAGATGTCTTAAGTATATGTAAGTTATTGAAACTCAGTGCTTTGAGGAGACTGCAATACAATAAAACTGTGTAGTCAACTCTTTTGAGTGTATTACAAACTGATGTTGTAGATTACCTCTGTCCTAAAGAGACAATTTTACTGAAGAGAATGAGACACCGACTGTTTATGATAGTTATTGACCTTGGCTGTCTTCATAGCTGTCCTATCCTTATCAAATGTCATTAACATCATGCCTTGTGCACAGAAGCATGGCATCGTTCTACATGGACTCCTAAAGACCTTATGTTGGGGAAAAAATTTCACAAATAAGCCAAAATTCTCTGACTGCCCTGGAGAGCATCTGTGAAGGCAGGACCTCTTAGGTGGAGACAAGACGTTGACCAGCACAGCCAATTCAGGGTCTAGGCAGGTGTTGAGGGTGGTGTTTGACAGCTGAATATCTGGACCAAGGGGTAGTAGAAACTGTTATAGGGTTGTAGAGCTTCTGGGTCTTTTTTTGATAAACTTGAATTCATAAAATGTCTGATAAAAGTTTCTCTAAAATGGCTGACAAATATGCTATAACTTCACTACTGTACTGTATCTCTCCCTGTCACTCACCAGTTCCGCAACTCTTCCTTCAATGATAAAGTGCGTTGAGGAGAATAATGGTGTGGACAAACGAATCAGCCGTTTCATCCTTCCCATTGGAGCCACAGTCAACATGGATGGAGCAGCCATTTTCCAGTGCATTGCTGCGGTCTTCATTGCTCAGCTCAATAACGTTGACCTGAACGCTGGACAGATCTTCACCATCCTGTGAGTCCTGGGGATGATGGAAAAGTTCCTCTGCTTTTTCTCAGCCTAACCATTCAGAAATGTGACTTTCTGCTGCTTCTTTTTGGTATAAGTGTTATCCTTTCTAATTCATGGCATCATTAATTACATAGGGTAACAGCCACAGCCTCCAGTGTCGGCGCAGCAGGCATCCCAGCTGGCGGCATCATCACCATTGCCATCATCCTGGAGGCCATAGGCCTGCCAACCAATGATCTGTCCCTCATGCTGGCTGTTGACTGGATTGTGTGAGTAGCACCTGTGAACCCAGTGACTCTCATATGCCCATAAAGCCCTTTGATCATGTATGCACACACATTGCCAACATCGTAGTAAGCTATACCAGATAAGGGTTTCCCAACAGGCAGGTCATCAGGCAGTAAGCAAAGGTACACAATGTCTGTTGGAATTTCCCACAACTCCACTGTTTTGTAATAACAAAGCAAACATCCATGCTGGAACACATAAATGTTTTACATCTGAAAAAGCATTCCTTCTTCATGATACTGGCCACAGGTGGTACAGAAGACAGACTCTCAGTACTCTCTCCAGGGCCTCTACACGTTCTCCTGTTTCTACAACAAAAACAACTTTTGAAGATTAGGCACTGTGAAGAAGGAGTTCAATGCTGCTGCTTTTCCATGTATTCGCTCATAGGGGGTGATAGGAAAAATACCTTTTTTAGTTTTCTTAAAATGGGAATTGTATACATTTTACTTAGACTATTATCATAAATTAAATGGATGGAAAAATATTTGACTGGCTTGGAATGAATAGCAGTCGTCTAGTCTTACTCTAAATTAATATAAAATGTAACAGTTATATCCCTTAAAGCAACACAATGCAAGATATGCTCTCGGCTAATCTTAGGCTCACCCTACAGGTATGGTTCACTGACTTAAATGAGACCCATGGTCTGAGCCATGTGGAGCATGCACAATCACTGCACTTAATTCAGAGTAGAACAGTAGCATACAAGCTAACACAGTAAGCAAAAAGCCGCAACAGTTTTTGATGTACGAGCATGATTTCTATCAAATCACATGGAATAGTTTGGCTAACTTGCTAAACCTCTACCGAAATGGCTTTACCAGGCTTCTGATGATGTACTAGGGAGTCCACTACTTCACTTACATAGCCCAGCGTCAAACAAGCAGAACAGCAAACAAGCAAACGTTATGACAGGTCGGTCTCTGTCCTAAAATTTTTGGTCATTTTTAGTTCTCACGAACGAATGAATTATGCTCCGATAATCTATTCTTGTTCGTTTTTTGCCTCGATCACTTTCTCTTTTCCTCTTCTTTGTTTCCTCGGATGTCCACATTGACAATGTCCAGCTGGTTGTCACTTTTAGCCAAAATATAGTTTTCGTTGTGCACACCAGAGTTTCATAGTTTAGTTCCAGGCAACCAGGGAGCTCTTTAGCATGACAGACATGCCATTACCCCTATTATAAGTTTGTGTAACGTCAAAACTGATATTGAATAATAATTGAAATAAATACTACCTAGATTTGTCCATGTTATAACCAATTTTAAGCATTAAATATAATTTTCCATTTTTGATAAAAAGAACAACTGACCTTTGACTTATTGTATATCAACTTTGTACACAGTGACCGTACCACCACTGTGGTGAACGTGGAGGGTGATGCTCTGGGTGCTGGAATCCTCCACCACATCAACCAAGTGGAGATGAAGAAGAAGCAGGAGCAACAGCAGCAGCAGGATGAGGAGCTGGCGGAGGTCCGGGTGGAGGCAGTGGCAAACGGCCAGGCAGAGGAGGAGACCTCGCCACTAGTAATGCACCAAATCAAAGGTTTAGAGGGCACGCCGGAAGCTATCGAGTCTGTCCTGTGAACTCAGCAAGACCTTTAAACAATTCTGACATTGTTGCTGATGGGACACACTTCTAACTCAGTGTCCAATGAAAAAAAGAAGGTCACTAATGGTTTCAGTTGTGAAGGGAAATAGTGCCATAGTAACAGCATTGACAGTCCACAGTGTACTTGCTGCTGCTGTTTCAATATTTGGTCACTTGGACTAATGTCTCAATAGTTGGATTTCCAACCAAGTGTTTAAATGCAATTGGGATATGATGGATATGAAAATCATTAACTTTGAAAACAATTCCTCAGTATTTCAAAAACATTATTTTAGTTTTCACTCAAAGCAGAGTTTTTGTACTTCTTAATCTTTATTAAAGCATTTTGTGGTAAACAGTAATGGAAACACACTGTAAAATATCTTTAAACCATTCCCAGAAATGTCATAGTTCTGTATCTGTGTCTAATGCGTGATCGGAGATGCTCATAGCCATAATTTTGTATGTCAGAGCATTATCCAGTGCATTTCTTTGTTTTTATCTTCACACACCAAATAATCAGACTAGTTCAAATATCTGCGAGTGTCTGTCATAGCTTGTAGTTTCATGTTCAGGAAGTCAATGAACTCGACTGGTGGAGACCGAATTCTTTATTTCTATCAAAGTCAGAATGAAAAAGGAACTTTTGTTCCCAGGATTGAACTAATGGTCACAATCCAGAGACATGTTTACAGGATGCTCCCAGTCTTTTGTTTGCTGACCATCAGTTGACAATGTCAAACATTAACCTTTCAAATGACAGGTTAAGAAATTGGCACATTTTTTGACCATTTGCCTCATGCAACATGTTGACCCAGAGTCCCTAGTGACTCAGCTGGCTCAGTATGGTAAGTTCAATGCTGGACCAATGCCGAGTTAACATACTCACTGTATGTCACTGGAAAATCCCTGTGTAGTCCGTTTATCCCAAATAAACATAATGTTGCGTTATTAACATGGTTCTCTAATCCTCTTAAATAGCCAGAAACATGATAAACCTTGAATTTGACCGGATCTCATCTCCCATTTCATATCAGCATTTTATCATCGTTTCACCATAACTTTGTTAAGACAGCAGATAATTTTCTTTACAAACCGCTCCACTAATAATAGCGACACTCTGAAGACCCAGTCCTTTAGCCAACTCTCTAAAGTTGCAGTTAGCAGCTAGTTTGTTTTGATGTGTTTTGCTATTTGCCAGCTAAAGCAGTGTTAACATGCAGCTGTCAATTAACTATGACTAATTCTCTTATAAGCTAATTATGGTAATGGATATATCAGGTTTTTAGACCAACCTGATACATCTTACTAGATTTATCTATGGTGGAAAACCATAAATCCCAGAACAGAAATAAAGCTCATCTGTTCAGGCCTGTTGAGACAGCAGAGTAATAACTGGATAAATATCATTCTAACCCAAAAGTTGAAGACCTCTATCATGGCTGGAGTTCTAAAACCCTGCTGTACATTAGCATGTCTGTTCCCTTGTCTCAAATATAATGGTTTTTTTTTGTTAGATGCCTGAAATAAGGTCTGTTGTGAACATTTTGCCATTAATTTCTTTATTCAATGTAAAAGTGGCTTTGACTTTCTGTCCAGGTAACAAGGGGGATGCTTACTGTGCATTCACATGCATTTCCAGACCTGTGAAGCCATAGTTCCAACTTTAAAATAATTTAAAACATATATACTATAAAATTATGTTAATTGGTTTATAAATGATGATGTCAGCAACTTGGCAATTCATGTTGTTTAGACTTATGACGGCGTTCACATGAATTTTCCCAGTTGGAAACACTTTTTTTGGATATTGCGACACAACTTGAATGCTCAATTATTTCCAGGTTAACTTTAGGGTCTCATAGGATCTGACATGGCCATTCATTGACAGAATTACACATGGTCAAATATTAGCACTGTAAACACACTGGTAAGACATCATGAAAACACTCCAGTCCCCAATTTATCTAAGAACAGACATTTTACCTATGGTCGTAAGTGTAGTTGTCGAGATTCACTCAAAAAGCCTTGTCATATGTTTGCACACCAACTGAACCTAAACTGAAATGATGAGTTCGCAATATACTATAATGCTGTTCTTTTGTGATTGCATCCACTGACTGTGTCTCAAAGGCAAAGCGTGCATCACATTAACCTTCATTGGCATTGGTAGTTAGCCCACGTTAAGTTTGCTAATGCTTGTATGTTAATTGTTGAGTTGTTCAGTGCAAACCGCTCCCTGTCAGAATCCATCTCTTTCACCACTGACCACCATCTTCAATCTGTGGGATAAACTATTAGCTGTGGTTGCTCTAAAGGGAACATTGGTCATTGCCATAATGGTGGCTTACTTGATGGGATATTTTTTGGGTGCAATAGGCACTGCTCCAAATAACTGACAGGTGCTTTCACCTGATCTAAGGATACACGTCTCCTTTTAGGGCACAGGACTTGACTGATAGGAAGAGCCTGTGCTGCTCTCTAGTGGTGATAGGCATTAATGTGAAACACAACATTTTAAGGTGGTTGCATCCTATAGCTGTGGTGTCTATACATTTTCAGATGATATTGCTGAACGATATCAGTAACATCTCCTATTTATTTGATCTCTGTATATAGGAAATTTCATTTATGTTGCTGTCATTTTATTTCTGAGTAACTCATTATGATGTGGAGGTGCTGCTTTGGTGTTGAATCATGCTGCTCTTAAGATGGAGTAAACCAGTGTGTCTGAATATTTCTTATTCTTCATTTCAAACTTTTCTAAGCTAACTACTGCTCTATTAACCTAAACTGAACTGTATGTGTAGGTTCTGATGAGTTTATCTGATACAATAATTACATGCATTGTGCGACATATATATTTGATATTAATTTATTGTAATTGTTTTAACTTTTTGTATTATTTGTACTTTCACCTTGCAACACTTTACCTTGGTGTCAACATTTTTAAATGATCCTACTGAAGGGTTTCCCTGATAACAAATTGTTGAAACATTTTTTTAATCTGTAATGTTTTTAAATGAATTACCTTCTACCTTGCCTGTGCCATGTCACTGTCTAACACTTTAGTGCTGTCTCAATGCTCCCTCTGTCTGTCAACATTAAAAGTGGTACAGTAAAATTTTTCATGCAACCAAAATTTGAGTTCTGCTATTTCCAATCTGTTGTTATGATATCATAACGTTATTCGGGACACCACACTTGACATCACAGGGTGGCTCTGGCTCATGAGCTAGAGCAGGTCATCGATAGATTGAGAAATCGATGTTTGATCCTCGGCCCATCCTGGAAAACACAAAACCAGTGTGAATGGGATTCGATGGAGGAGTGATGTAAGAATGTGTGTGAAAAGATTTTAAAAAGTGCTGCTTTGTGTTGAGATTTTGAAATGAATGATCCTGCAGATTGAAGCTGCACTGTTCTTTAATGGCCTTTCTAGAACCAGGCTCATGTCACATGAATCATTAATGCAATGAATCATTGATTCATATAAACACAATCATATTCCGGGTTGATAAGGTCACGGGTACTGACAGTATTAATCAGAGATTACTTGTGGTGACATTTCTGACTGTCACAGTTTCTGTCCGTGCTTTAAGACCCTTTACGTAACTACTACTACTATTCTCATTAATCATCATCATTATCAATTAAATTCATATTGCAAAATACAATATCTCAAGGCACATCAAATAGTAAGGTCAGGATATTTCAATTTTAAAGCAAAACCGATCAGTTCCCACGACAAGAGAACTCTCATATAAAAAAATATTCTGAGAGAGAGAGAGAGAGAGAGAGAGAGAGAGAGAGAGAGGAGAGAGAGAGAGAGAGAGAGAGAGAGAGAGAGAGAGAGAGAGAGAGAGAGAGAGAGAGAGAGAGAAATATAAAGAGATATTCAGACATGCTCAGACATTCATGTGATCTCCGGTATAAATACCTGCGGAGGAGGGAAGCTGAGCCTGTGTAGTGAGAGGGTGAGACTGAAGCCGCTCCACCATCTGTGACACTTGCCCTCTGATGCTTAGCAAGTGGATGGAGATTATGTTTCAGTGGGTGCTGTCAAGTGTTCTGGACACAGGGCCTGGAGAGTTCAGTGTCACAGGTGGAGACCTCATACACCTGCTGCAGGCAGAGGCTGTGTGAGGAGGAGACTCCATCACTGCTGTCCGATCTGGTGTCAAAGAGCGTCTTGTCTAGTTGAGTGACTTCAGACACTGCGATAGAAACACACAAAAACTGATCAGTTCATCAAGATCTAACACTTTCAAACTAAGAAGCTGATCAGTACTTTTGATGCTGATATTAAATTAAATCAAATTTTCGAGAGATGGCGGTTCAGTTAATAACTTTTTTCCCTAGATTTCTTGTGATTTGTCATTGCAGATCCAGGATTATGGATATCCTCATCGTAATAAGTTGATTGTGGTCGCAGCTGATCGTTGATTATGATAACAACTAGATTGTTTAAAATGTGCCTACCTCCAAATAGCACTTTTATTACTGGCCATACCTCTATTACTAGAATAGTAATCAGTGCTCTGCCCTCCATGCCCCCTCGCTCCTGTCATCTCTGTCAGACATTTTCTTTCTTTGCTTTAAACATTGATACACCTCGCTATTTCTGTTAGACACTGTCTTCTCTCATGCATGTTTTAAATATTATTATCTCAGTAATGTGCTTGGTTAAACCTACATGCAACAGCTATTGCACTTCTGTCGGTCCTGGGCGAGGGACTCTCTCTTGGGTTCCTGCATTTGGTCTCCTATTATAAGTTTATTTTGGTTGGGTAGTTTCTTGTGGGTTAGGCACCTTATGATTTGTTGATATGGGATATACAAATAGATTTGGACTGATTGCCCAATGGAAATATTTCATTTGCAGAAGAATATCAAATTTGATATGAATCGGATATCAAACACACACACACACACACACACACACACACACACACACACACACACACACACACACACACACACACACACACACACACACACACACACACACACACACACACACACACGTACACACACATGTACACACAAGCACTATGCAATATGATCGCGATTCTTGTGCATGTGTAAATTCCTACAGTCGTGAAGGCAGCAGGATGCTGCTGATGGACCCATGCTAGCTTGCTGCAGGTTTGGTGCTGATCTGGATCCTGACGCCACGGAGCGGATGTCTCAGCGTCTCTAACGCAGCTCAGGTCTCTGCTGTGGTGTTGAATCCTCGTCTCCACACAAACAGGACTCACCTTCAAACTGTGGCGAGATGACGACGCGTTCAGAGCGAGAGAAAGCTCAGAAACTGAACGAGCAGCATCAGGTCATCCTGTCGGCACTGCTGAGGGAGGATGACAACAAGTTCTGTGCAGACTGTCAGGCTAAAGGTAAAGATACGTGTTTGTCTTTCTAACGGGAGCGAGGAGAGGGGGATGGAGGAGGGAACTTGGCTAATGGCTGAAGAGCTACAGCTAGCCGCTTATAACAACGTTATACTGATGGGAGTCTCTTCTCTGTGCAGCTCTGCCCACATCCTCCTCAGCCCAGTTGTTCCACAGCCTAGTGCGTGATTCCCATTCACATGATGGTTTTAACTAGGTGTCATTATTCGGCAAGATGCAAACATATGACAAGTTTGCACTCGTCCAGTCAGAAATAACATGAGAATGAATAATATTGGGCGACATTTGTATAAGCAGCGACAAACATGTACCATATCCGTTCAGCGCTTTCAAAATAAACGTCTTTGAGCGTGTGATGTTTTGACAATAATGATAAAGAGGAAAAATAAAAGGATGTGAGGTAATATCAGGACAGATTATGGCAGTTTTTATTTATATTTTTTAACTGATAAAATGTTAATATTTTTTTTCCAAATATATTAAAAAGGTATATTTTATCGATATTTTTAGATGAAAGTACTTGCTATTTTCTCATTTAAGGACCTCGGTACAATATAGGCAATATTAATGTGTGTTACTTGGAATAATTTGACATTTTTACACTTCTATTATCAACACAAGAGAAATGTCTAAGAAGATTGTAGACAGGAATTACCAAATATTTTTTCGCCATGTTAACACCAGATTTTATGATCATTTTGGGGTATTCATCTAGAAACCTACACTGGCAGCGAGGGTCCTCTTTTGAAATGTGATGGCTTCTAGTTCCGGTCTCGTAGTGGTTGGCTGTGTCCAGCTTGACAGTATCGATGTCATGTCCTTGACTGGATTATTTATGAGCGGAAAACGTACGTGTCCGGTGAAGGCAATATTAAATGAAGGCTGAACTTTACTGTGGTCACTGGATCACAAACACATCAGTTATACTTATGCACCTGCAGCCAACGCCTCACACCAGCCCCCGTGTGGAGCAGCTGCCCACCAGACTCCATTCATAAATGTGAACGTTTAATTTCCCCTTGCACAGAGTCTTAATTACAGATTGTTATAATTGAGCTTGTAACATTTAAGATAGCAATCCTTTATTCTGCATATGTTACGTAAAGCGTAACATTACTGTTGTAAAATAATTTGCACATTTAGAATGAGCACACCTTTTTAATAAATGCTAGAATTAGTCGAGGAGACCTTTATTAATGAAATTATACTAAGCACAATTGATGCTGCAAAATTGCCACGGGATCGTGATTCTTAGTAAAACGTGCAAATCAAAGCGTGTGTTTGTGGATGTGAATGGAATTCCCCGACTTTTGCTTGGACTTTGAACGTGTCGGGGTACCTATGAATGAGATCAGACGCCTTTTGCGTCATCACTCTGCCTCTGCTGCCATCTGACAAGTGTAGTGTGTAGTACAGGAGCTCCCTCACACTGGGAAGCTGTTTGGATCAGTCACCTCCTGCTGCTCAGGCTCCTTCTTTCCATTTCAGTTAATATGTGCATCTCAATACACGTCATGATTCTATTGCGTGTACGTAAACCTAGATTATCTAGTTTTTTAATTGAATAATAATGCTCAAATTTAAAATATTAGTACAAAGTCCCCTCATTATTGCATTTTACTTATTCTTCAATTGACCTAACGCACTAGACTGAGAAACTGACATTTATTGTTTATGTTTGCTAAAGAATATACATGACCTCTCTGTTAATAAATGTTTGTGTAATCTCCTTTTGAGAAAAGCAAATCTGTAACTGTTAAGTGGTTGATTTTGTGAGGTTCATCCTTGCATTGCAATTTGAACACCCCACGTCACCTCTGGTAGATATCATGCAGCTTAGGCAGCTAACCTGACCTATTCTAATGAGAGACCTAACACAATGTCACCTACACAGGTGAAGAGAAAGGATCTGTGTTAGTCCAACAAACACTGCAGGACACTGGATATTTGCCAGATGTGCTACGTCAATGCAGTGTAACTCGTATCACAGCTACAGTGTGAACAGGCTGAGCTTCACTCCTGAGAAACTGTTCACACAGGATTTATTGATTAGCCACACAGGATAATGAGAAGTGACTCTGGTGTGACATGTTGTCTTCCACAGATCACCATTTCACAAACTGGTCTCTGACCTGACAAACTGGTGTGACAAACCCTGTGATAATCATCACTTGTTACTTCTTAGGGATGCATTATTCATAAACAACCTTTTTATGTTGATCACTCATTTAGGGTTGTTTTTCTGGCCCCTGCCTGATTTCACATCCCACTGATGCTATAGTCATGAATCTATGGTGAACTGGTAATATGTAGACAGAGACCTTACTTTAATTCAGCCAATCAAATCTTGCATGAGTCAGTGAGGTCAGTGGTCTGTCATAGATCAAGCAGATGGTCTCACTGAGCTGGAATACACAGCACAAGAGCTTCAAACTCTTCACAGCAGCTCACCTTCACTTCCCTGCTGAATCCTCCCTCTTCTCTACATCACAAATATGAACACACAGCTTGTCCTGCATCTTAGTCTAACAATCGACCAAACAAACATCCACGGGGCTAAGGGCAGTGCTAACATTTGCTGGCAGATAACTAATCAGCTGTAACCTGCAACATATTGATCATTAGACTTCCTATTGAGGCCACTTGGGTTTGGTATGTGCTCTGTATGTTTCGTTCACATCATATTGTTTAAACTGTCTGAGTGACTGAGTCTGACTTTTGGTAATAATAATATAATATGATAATATGTGCTGTTGATTTTGTATTTTATGTTTTTGATATATTTGTGTGTTTTTGTGTGTTTATGTTGACTAGAGAACATACAATCTCCACACAGGCTATTTGTATCTGAACTACACAAATAGCAAATTCAAGACATACTCTATATTCAGTGTGACAACAAGGTTAGCAGTTATGCTATCCACATAGGAATAATGTGTGAACACTCCCAAGTGTGCATGAACCCTGCATTACTCTTTAATACCTCTAACAACATGCTGTCTCCCTAGGAACTCTAGTATTTATGTTAGCTCACTTTCTCACGCTGGTGTTATATGCTGCAGCTTCTTGTTGCTGTCACTTCAATAAGTTTTATTTATTGATCAGATATTATTTATTCATCTATTGTCCAAGTGCCTGCCAATGAATGTGTTGAATTAGCTGTATGTTTAAATGGAGCATAAATGCCCAGTGTTTGAATTGGCTGCGGCTCAACAGAAACCTGGATTTCCTTTGTTTCTGTGATCAGGTTGACGTGACATGATGCAATGATCTGCATGTGAATCAATATGAGTTTCACAATTGAAATGGTCATTTGATAATGAAAGCCTGATTCAATAATATGGTAAGTGAGCGGCTGTGTTTGTTGTTCGGCTCAGGTATGTTGTGCTGCACGAGAATGAGTCATTTGAGATGGTTAATAGCACTTGTGAGGCAGAGCTCCTGTATATTATTGTGTGTATGTGTATGTGTGTTTACTGCTGAATGTAGTTAATTACCTAGTTAATAATGCGTGGACTGCTTTTCATTAGTTGTTCTATAGCCTCTGTCCTCATTTTGGTTTCTGCTTTGGCTACATAGTGTCAACATTTGAACATTCGACAGAAATGTCTGTGTCTAGATATGTAGACGATATATAAGATTAAGATTTTAGCAGCCTTGATGGGTGAACTGATCACGTTGCGCTTAACAAATAATTCCAGCTAACATGCTAACAAATGAAGAATACCCCTCACCTCACCTCCCCTTCCAAACATGAAAGAGAACCTGTGGTAGCCTCCAGTTATCACAAAAACTCAAAAGGTGTTTAGTTCTAGGGTAGAGAAAACAATAATTGATACAATTTAGTTGAAAACAATATTTTATATTCATTTTCTGCCAATAGATCCATTTCACCTAAATCTTACACACTGCACCTTTAAATCTAAGGCTGATTTATTTCCAATTCAGCGTGTGATTCAATAAGTCATTTTCCCAACAGAGATGAATATTTCTTCCCATCTACTTCCTGTCACCTCTGATTCTTTATCCAGACTATAGATGATCTCAGCTGTTCATCATGTCATTTACCTGTTTGTCTTTGATGAGCTACATTTAAATCTGATCTGCTGCTCCATCATTCAGTGACAGTGCAGGGTTAGGGTTAGGGTTAGAGAATCTACTGCTGTGTTCTCACATGAGCTCATTTGGACATTTTCAGCGGTAATTATTAGAGGGTTGCCAGGAGTCCCTCGGAGTTCAGTGCATGTCTCAAAGCAGCTTTGTTGTGATGAAAACAAGATGCCTGTGTTAGGGTTCCAAAAAATGTAAAAGAACATTTATTGCTTTTAATTCTTTGTGTATTTTCACATTGAAAGTAACAATCACAAAGTCAGTTTCAAGTGCATGTGATCAGTGGCGGTTCTACATGGAATTGCGCCCCGGGCGAGACCACCGCCACTGCATGTGATGATAGAATAGTTAACTCACAATCTCAGATGTATCTCTCATCACATGAATCAAAAAAAACAAATATTTTGAGAGCAATGCATCATTATTTGATCAAATTTGCCATTTGAAAGGAAGGATGCAATTTTCTTATCCAGCCACAATTTGTATATAATCTTGACAATAATAGTCATAATGGTAACAAGAATAATCAAGTGTTATTGAGACTTTGAACACAAACACAGATGTTTACAAGACCTCTGGTGAGGTTGATCCCACTCAACCTCACTATTATTCGGGCTTGCGTTTTCATTAATTTGAAATTGATTAGATGTCAGTACGAATTTGTTCCAATTTGACTTTTCAAAAAAGTCAAATTGGAACAAAGTAACGCCCCGCTCTGCACTGAGAAGTCTGATCAGGTATCATGAGTGTGTTTGTGGATGAGGGCTGTACGGGTGATCGATGAGCTGCAGGAAATGGAAGGTTTAGTCGACTGTTGACAGACGTCCCTGCTGCATTTATTCACCTGTATATAATTTATGTTGAGTTTGGGTCTCCACTGTTTTCTGGTTAAACTGCTCTCTTCTCCCAGGATCTTTGTCACTTATGCATGGTTAATTAAAGGAGATCTCTCCGTTCTGTGGAAATATGATGGTGTAGAACTTAATAGTGTAGATCTTCTGTATATCTTCCATATATTAAATGTTTAGGTTGCCACCTTATGAACACACATTTATTGCATTCTACCCACTCATTAGCTACTCACCACTATACAAATGGAGGGTTGGGGGAAGTGTTTGAGTACACAAAACAGCTTTGGAGTTTCAGGGGTAAACAGAACTGCAGCCAAATCCAAGACAATTGAAGTTAATGGTGACCAATTCTTGAAATGTAAAAAAAACTTTTCACCCTGAACGTCTGATCTAAAGTGTAACTTTGGTGAGCAGGTGCCTTCCCCTGTGAGAAGTGTGTAAGGCTGAACTGTAGATCAGTTAAAAATACTTAGAAGATGTTGAAAAAACTGTGTTTATGTCTCAAATTTACCCAGAACACTTGTAAAATGTGAAGAATTCTAAACAGAGTTTGGTGTATTTGTTACAGCAGCAGCTCCTCTGGTTCAGGAAGCCAAGGATCATGGGTAATATCCACTGTTCAGCTCCGTACCTGTTCAGTGAGTGGGACTTCACATTCCACTCTACATAAGCGTAGTTTTTTCTTTTTGAGAACCACTTTATCACTGCAACAAAGAGCCCAACAGAATGAATCACCATGTGTGGCTGCAGAGGGCGCTATTGCTCAGTATGAGTTACATGGTGTAGCTTTAAGTAACATATGGGTTACAATGTTTTTTGCTAAGAAAACAGTTCCCCTTGTTTCACTGCAATAATAAAAGCGTATTGGCTTTTCAGACGTGAACATGTGTACAGTCAGTGGACCTTGTGAAGTTGTCTCCCTCAGAGCACGAACATGGCTGTCTCCTCTGGATTCACTGCAAACACACCAGAGTCTCTGTGTGTTAGCCTTTATTGATTTTTTAAAGCAAGCATTCACTCCATGGCTGATTGTCTACTGGGCTGTGATTTGATTGATCCGTTGGTTTTAGGGTTTGGCATGACCAAGCATTATGTGTCCTTTAGCTCCACACCGCCTGCTGCTGTCAGTATGCCTGGGTAGGCCTGACCGGCTCTGACCACTGCAGTGTGGTGACTCACCTGGGTCCCAACTGTAATTCCACCCTTACACTCGTCTCCTATCTGCACCTCACTGCCCTACATTTTGTGTGAGAGAGAGAGAGAGAGAGAGAGAGAGAGAGAGAGAGAGAGAGAGAGAGAAATTGAGTCCTTATCGATTTCAATTCTACTCTACTGTCCTCCCTGGCATCTCAGTCCATCCACTACTTAAGAGTCCAAACTATAATTTTCACCTCTGGTTTAAACACAGTCCTTTCAACAATTTGAGACACACACACACACACACACACACACACACACACACACACACACACACACACACACACACACACACACACACACCACACACACACACACACACACACGCACACACACCCCACACACACACATGTCAGTGTTATGATTTGTGGCAGGGGGTGCTTTGTGCTGGCACATGCCCTCCTGTGTGCTGGCACAGCAGATCTTGGCCTGCAGGCCACTCAGAGCTTTGACAACCTGTCCTTGGTCTTGGTGCCTCTCTGCTGTCACGCACATGAAAGACTGGCCCCAGCACACACACATGCACTGTCACACAATAACGCTGGTGTGGACCCAAAGTTTGCACACACACCTTTTAATCGTATACATTTGCACAAAGGTGTGAATGTTAGTTTTGCAGCGGACAGCTAACACAGCGAGACTCTTCAGTTTACTGTCACATAAAACGTTTTTTTATTCCAACTGTGAAGTGAAATTTATGTAAATCGTTGTTATTTATCGTTAAAAACATGTGCAGTTTCAGGGTTGGTACTAATAATTATTGAAATCCTTGATACATTAGTCAGTTGTTATCACCTCGATGATCACAACACAAAGAAAGGCGTAGCCATGTTTAAAGCTTGAGAAGCTAGAACAGAGCGACAGCATTTCTGCCACAGTTAATCGATTAACAGACTATTTTCTACCTTCACTGCCTTGTTTGTGTCCCTTCACTTCAAACCCATTGATTCCGGTTGCATAAATGCAAGTGTAAAGTAATAATGATAACTGGACTGCATTTAGTCACTCCAAGTGCTTTACACTGGGAGTCACATTCCCCCATTCAAACAGACATTCAAGTTATTGAATACAGCACTACACTTCATCGCGTAGACACACACATGCGCACACTCAGGTTTGTGCAGCTATTCCTATAAGGATTTTATAGGGATCCTTATTACTCCTTATTAGGAGCATTATTACGATTTTGCATTGACATCCATTCACTGTGACAGCCCATATACATATTTGGTGCTTTTTTGAGTGAAATGTAATGAGGGATGAATCTAAATACCGGTACACTAAAATGTTGAGGGAGCAGCACAAAATAGTTTTGATAGTTTTTGGACAACAATATAAAAATGCTTGAACATACTCTGGACACACAGACACTGTTGTTAATGGGATCATTTCATCAGTGGTTTGGATCTTTTGATGCAATTTATATGATGATAAATGTTTTTATAATAATCTCTTAATTTATACTGGGTGAATCTCCTACACTACCCTCTTTCACCAGCAGATGGAATCCTATCTTCACTTTAACGGTTCAGCGATTGTTTCTGCGATGTGTGGCTGTGTGTGTGTGTGTGTGTGTGAGTGTGTGTGTTTGTGTGAAACATTAAAATGCTAAACAGAACAAAAGACTCTAAATCTTCTCTACAGGTTGAATCATTTATCTAATAATGAAACAAGCTACTTGTGGAAAGTAGACTTGTTCTCCCCCTGTGTCTGTCTCAGTCTGTATTACCTGTGAGAAAGTTTTTTATGTGTTGTTTATCAGATGATGAGTTTTTATTAGGTTTTCCTCTTGAAATAATGAAGAAGAGACTCTGAGGAAAACGTTCCTCCTCCTCCTCCTCCTCCTCCTCCTCCTCCTCCTCCTCCTCCTCCTCCTCCTCCTCCTCACACTGAATCACACTGATGGACCAGCAGGGAGCAACACAGCTCTTCTTTATTTCCTCCTCAGTCTCCTGCCGTCACTCTTCTCCAGTCGCTGCTGTAGAATCTTGGCAGCCCTCGAATGATTTAGTAAGAAGGCATTTTCTTAAATTAGGAAAATGGATGTCGTTAACCTTCTGTAAAGGAGAATTCTGCTGAATTTCAGCAGGGTTGGTCTATTTTATTTTCTTGACTGTTGCACCACTCAGCTGTAACATTTCATATTCCTAGAAGTCCAATGGAAAATAAGTTAATTGGTTTCATCAATCCAGTTTATAATTTTAAGATGTTTTACAAGAAAACATTTAGACGAAGTTGTACTTTCTTATAATTGCTCTCAAAATAAAAAATAAAAGATTCAAATAAAATAAGTTAGATTCATGGTTGTGACAGCAGCCCACATGGATTTCTGGCTGCTGTGGTCCAGAGCAGATAAAGGCTGCAGTGTTATTGGTCCCAGAGGATTTTGAATGAGTCAGGGCAGATGGTTTATATCCCCAGAGTTTGCCAGTTTCAGCCTAAAAGCTTAAAACTTTGTGTCTTCACTCTGGCCACAGATAGTTGTCTCAACTAATAAATAATAATCCAATGAGTTGGCAGGAATCACGTCAGTAAGTTCAGATGGTCCTCATTTGTTTTACATACGTGTTAGTTGCCTCTAAGTGTTTTTATACCAATTGTCCGTCAGCAGGTGCCATGCAGAATTTACCACCAGATCTCCCAGGTTGATCTTTACGGAGGAGTGGAACACCTCACCTCACATCTATGGTCACCTCCCCATGGCGGGTTAGGGTTAGGGTTACCCTAACCACCATCGCATCTCATCAAACACAAAGGCACATACACGCACCTCAGTCGTCGTCCTGACTGTCCTCAGGGTGACAGTTGGGGCTTTAATTTCATGCTCGGCTAGCTGGCCCCCCAACAATCCCCCCCCCTCCCCCCCCTCCCCCTCCCAGTTGGAAGGTTCCGCTGTCACTCACCAAGGCTTCAGGGTGTGTGTGTCTGTGTGTCTCTCAGTTGAGATGACTCTGTTTGTTTCTCTGTGTGTGTGAGCTTGCCTGAATATATATATTTATGCACATTTATTAAGCTGTGTTTGTGATATTGTCGTCATGTTATGAAGGTCTTCATTTATTGCTGTGTGTGTGTGTGTCTTTATGCATCAGTTTGTTTATACATTGATGTGTGTGCTCAGACGTAGGAGCTTTTTTATAGCGCTCTGCAGGATGTGCACAAATTTACCTTCATGGAAGTGCTTGAAATTGTGTGTGTGTGTGTGCATGTGTGTGTGCTGATGTGGCAAGTGTGTGTGTGTGTGGGCATGTGTGTGTGTGTGTGTGTGTGTGTACTTGAGAGAGAGAGAGCACGCAAACACATGCACCAGTGCCAATTTGTAGACTGCTGACCTGATTAACCTCAAATGAGCTGTTCTCTCTCTGTCACTCTTTTCACATCAGCTATTTACATCACTCAAAAAAAGCATTTAAGTCAAGTTAAGATGAAAAATGTGTGCTGCACAAGCATGTAGCAATATTACGATTTTAAATTGTAATAATTTTAAATTGTAATTAATTAAACGTCTTTTAACTTAAAAAAACAACTGAAAATACCTCCATACTGTTTCTTATGTGTCATCCAAGTGTCTGTAAGCCCTGACATTCATGTTCGTCTCGAAAGATTGTTATTTACACCTTGTTTTTATATAAAGCATTTTACTTGATAATGTGTACAAATTTACATAATCCCAGTTTACATTTTTTTTTGGGATCATTTGGATTGAAGGCCCAGTGAGAGGATATGGTCTATGTATTTTGGATTGATAATGTGTGGATACAACAAGAAACAACCACCCTGTTTACGAGTTTTTATGACAATATTTGGAGTTCCACAGCAGAGATCTACCTCTGTTTATCAGTTAAATCTGTACAGAAAAGCCAAACACTTGAACATTTACATACATTTGCATAAACTTTCAGACAACTGGCTGCTGCCAAGACAGTGGAGCATTTAGATTACCAAAGAGGCTGCTGCTGGTCACCATTCACTGACCCTCGTACTCACCAGTATCCTCCCAGAGAAAAGTCTGATTGGTTGGTGGGAACACTAAAACATTCTTGAGCATGTGAGACACAGATGAAGGCCAGAGGCTTATGTATTTCTACAATACACAACTTTATATTGACAGTGAAGGCCATTAAGAGAGTGCATTCCTCCGGCCAAGGCTAACACCTTATCTCGCAATGTTAAAGAAGCTGACAAGCAAATTGGTTCTTTCTTGGCCCACACCCCACCATTCCACCAAGTCTCAATAAAATCAGTTAAGTAGTTTTTGCATAATCCTGCTGACAGACAACCAAACAGCGATGAAAGTACTAGACCTCTGCTAAGGTCCAACAGTCCCTTTAAATTTAATCAAGATGCATTAATTTGCACAAACTCATAAATATCAGTCCTTTAAGTTTGTCTGTTTTTTTTATTTAGATCTCTGAATTATTTCTTGAGAAATTCACAAAAATGTCAAAATGTTAAAACAAGTGGGAAACAAATCCTAGATCCCCTCCTTTAATTAAATCTGCTCCAAACCTTAATGGGTTCTTCCTTGGCCCATAACCCACCATTTCAATATAATTGGTTCAGTAGTTCTTGCCTAATCCTCCTAACAAACAGACACACTTGAGGGAAAACATAAGCTTGCAACATCCCTAATAATATTCCTTTATAAAACCCACTGTGAAGAAGGTTTCACAGTGGATCTTCATTGTACCAAAAACATACAGGAACTTGCAATGTGTGGGTATGCACACACTGTGTGTGTGTGCGCTGCATATGGATGAGAACTTAGCTGAGATGGTGATGCATTTGTGAGAGCAAACCAAAGGGAAGTCCAATCCATACTGATAGATATCCAGCAGATAGGGTCCGGCTTACAATGGCTGAGCTGCTTGATTTAGGCTTAACACTCAGTCATCCACCTTAATACCCCTTTAGGCCGTCTAGTGCATTAGTGCCATTGCATAAACACACTGATGCTCTTACCCGAGACGACAAGCCCACTAGACTGCGTGCAGGCCTGTTGCTATCCAACCCTGTCCGACTCACCACAGCTATGCAGCCCGGATCTATAAAAGTTGATCCTTTTGCACTTTCTATCCTAAAAGACGCTTTCAGCCATCAAATTGACAGATAGTAAGCTTCATGGTGTGGATAGGGACAGAGCCAGAGATCGGCTGAGGGACTGTTGCCACTAGTCCATTCAAATGATTTGACTGTCATTCCTGTGCCATCCCCTATTTATCCCCATGGAGATCTGGCAGAGCAAGAGTTTTTTAGTACGTGGTGTATCAGGGATGGGTACCTCTTTCCTATTAAGGGCAACTACAGTTGTTATTGAAATTTGTTTCTTGAAGTTTGGTTGGTAACAGCTTGTCTTTTAGAAGTGTTTTAACAGCTGCCAAGGAGGTAATTTAATTTAACCCCTGTCCGTGCTGCCTAATTATTAGGGCACTGTTGGGCCTTGGCAGAGGTATGCGCTCTAATGAGTGCTATTGTAGTTATTAAGGGAAAGCATCTGTGCTATACACATATACTTACTTACCTTATTTGCCATAGCACCCTGACCTCTCTAATGTGACGGCTGGAACTGCTCCTCTTTCGTGAGGCGTCTGATGTCAGATGTTAATGATGATGATGATGATGATGATCACAGTCAAATCGGCCTTGAGCCAAAACAGCTTTCTTTAACAGACCTGCACCTGTAATATCCAAGCTCTATGTCATGTCTATAAACCCCCCTTCCCCTTTTTACATTTATTTAGTTTTTATTATTGTTTATGTTACATCTTTTTTAAATAATAATAATAAAAATTATTATCATACTATTGATGATTGCTAATATTATTCCTTATGGGTTCTATTACTTGTCTCAAATAAAAAGAAAACAATGTTATGAACTCTAATTCTAGAAGCAGAAAATTTGCATGTATGAATTTATTTTGGAACAAATAAATTATGAACCCTCAACAAACAGATCTACACATTTGGTCGTACCAAGCATAGTTCCCATGAGTTAAAGTTTAGCTTGTGGGATAATTCAAAATTGCCATCTCTTCCCTTAACAGACATTACACATTTGTGTGTCAACAAGAATTAAAGTCTTGTCTGTTTCTGCCTGGAGGTTCTTCACTTCCTCTGGTTCTGTCCATCACAAAGGCCTTGTGCTCTTTCAAAGCTTTTATGTAACCACATGTTTTTTTTTGGTGTTTGGTCTCTATGTCATCATAAAATATATTCCAATTTCCAAGATCAAGTTGTTTTTTAAAAACTGTTTCATGAAAGAACAGGATCACCCTGTCCCCATATCACACAATCTGGATGAATGTGGCAATTTTTCTGTTATTTGTCTCATTTTTATTTCAGATTTTTGTGTATTAATTTATGGATTAAGAAATGACTCTTGAGCTTTTGAAATTCGGGTTATTGGAGTCAGCTGCTTTTGAGCTAAAAGGATATTATAGTGCCTATCAAATTGGGAAATAGGTTTTTAATCATTGTGACAGTTAATTAAAGCTATTAATCACTAAATAAAAGCAATTGGTAATGAATTAGAATAAGAAAATATACAAGACAAGATATGTCTGGACACTTTATTTTGCTGCTTTACTGATAATTTATAGCACACTTGCACTTTAATAGAGAAAATATTTTTTAGACCAAACGAAATGTAATTAAATGATTAAAAAAGAAAAACTTTGCTCCTCCACTATAAAATCCCACAAAGATGTATTAAAGGGAGTTGGAATATTCCTTCCCAAGCAATTTTGATAAGAATGTCTGGGAAAGGTCGCAGGATAACCCAAAGTGTGTACGTCCTAAAATACCAAACTAGGTTTCTCAAATGAGACAATTTCACTGAAGTAAGGGTTATGAATCTTTGTCATGTTTGGATTGTATCTTTTATAACAACTTCTTCAGTTTTGGTTTGACTCAGATAGGGAACTGTACTGGCTTCGACTGCACTCTACGGAAAGTCCTTGTCAGTCAACCAGTTTGTTCAATATGTGACCTCTGAACTGGCGTTTCTGTGGATGGGTCACTTTTCTTTTTCTGTGCAGCTTTGGTGGAAAACACCAGTTCTTCACTGTTTGTTTGTAACGAAAGGTTCCCCAGACTCACTAGAGCCCAAGCAGACAGAAAGTATTTGAAAACTGTACTTGGCAACTCAACCCTTTGATTTATAAAAGCACACTTTCAAAGGACAATGCTGGGGTTTAGAGGCTCGGAGAGAATAATGGTTGCTTCCTTGCCTTTTCATTTCTTGGCTGAGTATTAATTCATCACTTCCTGCTTTTCCATCTCATCCTGAATTCTAAATCTGTCGGAAAGACTGAGGATTCTATTTTAACAGTCTCATTGCAGGGTCTAAGCAAATGGTGCAAGAACAAGTGCATTCAGGACGTGTCCAAATCCACTTTTTCGAGTCGTTTTTCAACAGGATTGCACTAAGTCTCTTTATAAACATGCAATAAACCAATTAGAGTGCCGTCTCCCCTTCCATTTAAAAGTTGGTAGTAGAGCTTCTCTGCACAGGAAATCGTGTGCGTATGCAATAAGTGGATGTGAGAAGACAATCTGACACTTATATCACACTTTACATCGCCTTGCACTGGATATGAGAGCCCCTGATCCATATTGTCCTCAGCTGGTCTAAATGGGCTACAGTATTCTCTAACACTATTAGAGTCAGTTAAATAAAGTATTATTTTATTTTATTAAATTTTTTATTTTGATATAAAATGTTTAGCAGAACAGCTTTAAAGCAGAATTGTCTCTTTCTTTCCATCCCTCTCCTCAGGACCTCGATGGGCGTCATGGAACCTTGGGGTGTTCATGTGTATCCGCTGTGCCGGAATTCACCGCAACCTGGGCGTCCACATCTCCAGAGTCAAATCTGTCAATCTGGACCAGTGGACATCCGAGCAGATCCAGGTATAAACACACAGATAGAAACATACACACACCGTTAACACTGAGAACAGGTCGCATCTGCATGGAATGAGAACATATGTGTTTAAAATAATTCCATGACGAGCCACAGGGTAGCTATGTTCTCACTACTTCTCAGTGCTGCTGCTCGGTTTTCATTTGTGAATTTAAACCGGGAGAGGACAACTGATAACAGTGTCTTTGATTTTGTAGTTCTAGGCTGTTAGCTGAGAAAAAAAAATAAGTATCAAAAGAGGCTACAACAGGAGCTGCTAGCAGCTAATGCTGTATGATTTTACATTGCACTGATTTACATCATCATTCACATCACCTAAAGCATGATGGGAACTAAGTGTCGAGAAATATAGTCGCAGCTAATACAACTGTAGAAAGAAAAAAGATAAAAGTGAGAGAGTTTCATTTAAAAACAGGTTCATTTACTTTTGCGCTGTTTGATGTTGTTGGCAGTGAACATGGACCTTGTAGCTGTGACACACAAACGTATTGAGAACATTACAATACCCATACACACTGTTATATCTTTTGACAATGATATAAACTGAAAATAATGGCAGTGAAAAAATTTACAAGGACAAAAAAAAACAGTGGCATGTCTATGTAAGTTAAGACACACAGACACACAGACACACACACACGCACGCACACACACACACACACACACACACACACGTTACCAAATGTGAGATGAGGTGTTTAGTATGCATTCCAGTGTTCTTCCACAGTGGATTTGTGGCATGCATACACTCAGTTACACGTGTACACGGCCATAGGGAACATCGAGTACTGTAGTAAATGTATAGGTGCCGCAATGACTTACATGTCTCACTGAATGAATTGCTCAAAACATTTTCAAGTGTGCTTCACTGAAACTCACCGGCGCACGCCACTAATTTATTTAATCATCCAGTCGTTCGGCGTGCATGTGCGTAGCAGGATAAAGGTATGCGTGTGTTTCTTCATGGCAGAGGCCGATCCATCAGCGCAGTGTGAGTGGAAAGGGTCTCACTCTGAATGTTAATCACTGTTTTCAATGACTAATTAATTCTGGATGGCTGATTATTCCGACTCCGTCTCCTCTACTTCTCCTATCATCCCCCCATTTATCACCCTCCTCTTAATTTAGCCTTGACACATACGGCCGGTGTGTCTCTCACGCTGAGTGTTTGTGTGTGAGCGGGCGCGCACGGGACTGAGTCAGCAGGGTTAAATTGAGTTAAATGCAAATGCGATGTATGAAAGAACTCGCCGCATGCGACACGTTCTTGAAGGCGTCATACCAATTACCTCTCGAGCATTACATTCTTTCTCTCTTTCTTTCCCGCTCTACTTCTCTTCTTGCAGAGTATGGTGGACATGGGCAACTCCAGGGCCAAACAGCTGTATGAGGCCCACCTACCGGAGAGCTTCAGACGGCCGCAAACCGACCAGTATCCTTCGCCTGTGATTATCTGTTTACCAGCTCCAGCATTTATTCAACTCCCACTTTCATCCTCATAAACATTCACCCCTCCATACATTGGCGGAAACTCCCTGTCCTTGAGTATGTGCATATCAACTGCTGTTGTCCCTCTACATGCACATAAAAACTGTCACAAGACGTTTGTCACTGTCCACATAAATGTAAGTATTGATTTGCATAAAAGGTCCCTTTATCACCATATATGTCACAACAAATTTACATACAAATGTAAAAGCAACCTGTTTTACTGTTTATTTGCATACAAACTTCCAATGTGACCATAAGTTGGCATAAAACACAGCGGTGTCACATACAGATGGGTGTCAAACAAGAATATAGACTGTATATAAAGATGGTCCACATGACAGCTGCACACAATCAAGGCCAAAGCGTCTCACTTGGCCCCTGGTGGCTCCTCAAAGATGGTTTCTGTCATTTTACATTTTTATCACATTGATCTGAGTTCATGTGGTAGTTGTTCCAGTAACTTTGGTTTGAATAGTTGATTTTTATGAAAAAGGGTTAAAGAATCCTGATTGATAGTTCAGACTGACTCGTGATTGGTCGAGTGCTTGTATCGGTGGGAGCTCAGGATACCTGCTCGGAAATATCCAAAATATTTTTATCTCATTTCTGGAGAGTGGGAGGAAGTGGAGAAGCACCGTCCATCTTTATATAGAAAATAATAATAGCGCATAGTTTATAGTTGAAGACAAAAAAAAGGCCTAATCCACTATACATCCATTTGTTTACAACTGCTGTATCTCACACAAAAAAAAAGAATTATGAAGACTGAAGACATAACAACAGATTTATGGTAAATCCGGTTTGTTTTTATTGTTGTCAGAACTGAGCGATGTCAACATAAAGGACTGTTTGTCCTTGAAGTCTCTGCTGGCTCTGAGGTGCAGGAACAGTTGAGTTATGAGCACTGACAGATAAAAGTAAAGAAGAATAGTGAGGTTTTACTACAAGACGACAAAAATGCTAAAAGAAGAAAAATGTCGCCAATAAAATACTAAGTAACAAGGTTGTTAGTGAGCTGTGATCCAGAAGTACCTCTATGCTTGTGATGCTGGACACTGGTGTCTAGTACTTGGTGTGGACAGTATCTCAGCACACTGGTGGGCTTAACCCTACACCAGTCTTAACTAGACCTGACTTGAAATCAGATGGATCTTTTTGAGAAGAGGAGTTGGAGAAGTCACAGTATCCAATCGGACTCACTCATCGTCAAACTTCCGCTGCACACCCCCAAGTTCCCTCCAGTGTATGAATCACAAGTGACAGGTCTGCTTTGTTAAGTGTCATTCCATGCTTTCAACCAGGACACATCCAGCAGTGTGTGTCTAGTGGCGGAACAGCAGTTTCCAGTTTGCCCTTTTCCACGATACAAGACAAGACAGCTGTGTAGTTAACATCGCCGCATATGTTCATATTTCCACCAGCAGCATGAAAGAAATAATCTCCCAGTTTGAAATGCTGCTCTAATACCCTATCTTGTATCTGGCAGGCCCATTTGTGTGGGTGGTCATCATTCTTCACTCTTTTGAAGTCCATTAGTCTTTGTGACAGCAGCGCCGCTGGCTGAGAACCGCAGATAACAGACTCAGGATTAGAAGAGCTACCGCCTGAATGTGTTTGTGTGTGTTTGAAGAGAGAACGAGAGCATTTTGAATGTATGTTTTATCATGATTTAAACCTCACTTTTAATGTGCGTATGTAGAGTAAAAGTGTGTTAATGAAAAAGGGGGGTTTGATGTGTGTGTGTGTTGTATTTAATTCTTGATTTGGTGTATTCATTGTGATTATTTTTTGCTGAAACAATTTGTAATACTGAAAAGGTCTTTTATCAAATTTGCAATATCCCAACGTTTCTACACCAGTTGTTTCAACAGGTCTCCAATCCAGTTTGTTCGTCTGTTATAAGCAAGATCACGCAAAAACCACTGGACAGATTACCACACAACCAGCCAAACATGGTTGATTCATTCTGTTGGAGTCCCTGTCCAGGATAGGGTTCATGTACAGAAAACCCAAAGTCTATCAAGTGTGGTGAAAGGAGCTTTGACTGCGTAGTCCCCACTCACTGATCTGAAACCCAACAGAACTACTTCCTGGCTTCCTGAGGAGCAGCCACAAATACACCAAACTCTGTTTAGAATTCTTCACTTTTTTTTTATCAGAGATGAACTCAGTTTTTTTAAGACCGCAAAGTCTTTTTAACTGATCTACAGAGACCTTATTCTGACAATTTAAGGTGCAACAGTTACACACTTAGAGCAAGATCAGGCATTCAGGGTGAGGGGTGGGAATAAAAGGGGAAACACTCCCCCATACGAACTGAGTTTGAGGTAAAAACAGTTGAATAGTCTTGCTTCAGTGTTAATACATGCTTACTTTGATATGATCAGGTCTTCCAATCGACCTATATGTATCAACATGACATTGTGCACATCCCCAATAGGACAGCCAACTATGTAGCTAATTATCCGGAGCATCCTCTGTGATCTCTAGTCTCTAGTCAACGGTAATAAATAAGCTCTGTGTATCAAATATAGCATCAGTCCTACCACTCACAGCTCGATTGCCTGAATCCTAACACGCCAACTATTGTAACAAACAATTATTGATTCACTGCCAAAAGATCCATCCACTGATCCGTCACTTTGACACAACAACACTAGCAATGTCATTGATGCAATGAGGCAAGGCGATACAATAGAATTCCATATCTGGATCTGACGTCTTTTACCGGACATTTGTGAGGCGTCACAAGGAAAGGGACTTTGGTTCTGCTCATAAAGAAGAGTTTAAAACTACAAGCTTCACTCAGGAGAAAGAATCAGTCTTTAAACTGAAAAGTAAAAACAATGTAGCATTTATCGTGAAAATTATTGGTATTGTCTGATGTGAAAGATTTGGCCGTATCGTCCAGCTTTAGATTTTTGTTAGAGCTAAAATCCTCTCGTACGATAGAACCATCTCGGTGTTAAACCATATTGGAGTCCGCAGATTAAAAGTCTTGGTCACTAAGACATGTCAGGATTGTTATTATCTCCTTGAGGTTGGAAACTGTCTCAAAGACCTGCTTATTCCAGTTCAAGGGACAGGATGGCACCTAAATATAAAATGTTCAAATGTAAAACATTGTAGTTATTTGAAGGTCCCTTATTAAAGGTCATAGAGCCACAAATTCCCTGAAAACACCATTATATCTGTATACTTCTTCTCCTGAGGACTAAAGCGTATGCAGAATTTACTTGGATATTTTTGTGCAGTTTTTCAGTACTTAACCCTGACCCTCAGACCAGTGGAGGTCTTCATCCGGGACAAGTACGAGAGGAAAAAGTACTTCGACAAGGACGCTCTGACCACAGCTCCAGTGAGTATCAGCAGCCCTGCTTGCTATATACATTCTGAGTTTTGTTATAGTTCTTTACAGGACTGCTGTGGCTGGATGCCATTTCATGAACCTGTACATCAATGGCTGTTTGTTGCAGAGGTTTGATGCAAAGCTGTTTGATGCCATCATCTGCCAAAAGACAGCGTTAATGTGAAGTGACAGCTTCTCTGTTCCTCTTCTCTGTTTCATTTTTAGTTGACAGGTTACAGAGTGTTTTTCAGGCCATTTGCAGACACTTAGGTTTAAGTGAGCTTCACATTAACGATCAAATGGGAATGATTAACTGTCTTTTGGTGAGAAACTCAAATGTATCATAGACTGTTAGACTGGTTCTAGTTGCTGTTATGTTGAAAGTCAAAATGTGCTTCTCACAATATTTGGCATCTTTTTCTTACGAAGACATTTGAATATCAATGCAGTTCACATTCATTCATCTTAAACTCATCCAGTCTGAAAAGCTTCAGTTGATCACAACGGTCATCCGAGATGAATGTTAAAGTTGTGGACAGGGCCTCACCGGATCTGATACTAGATAAGAGAATTACATTTTAAACAATGTTATCTTGGGGTAGCTCTAAGCATGTGCAAACCGTCATCTGTGTGGATGCAGAGATAGAAAAGTTTTGCATGTGTAGGTGTGTATTTGAATATGTGGGTGCACATTTCCTTGTCTTAATTGTTTCCAGAGAGATTATCTCTGTGAGGTGCGTTTCCGTGAGTGGGTTGCTGGCGTGAGTTAGGTAGGGTGGTTTGAATGTGCACCGAAGTGTGTGTGTATGTGTGTTCGGTGTGTGTGTTCAGATATAACTTCCAGTGTTTTCCCCATTACAACTACAACAATTTGACTCATACGTTGGACCACAAGTTTGAATGAGATGTCAACACTAACTGTTTGATTGTAATCGGTTAGCTTCACCCTAAACCTCCCACTTTTAGTAACACCACCTCAATTTGCACAGTGTAACTAAGGTTATCAAAAGATTATTATGTATGTTTATATATGTACACACACACACACACACACACACTCACACACATACACACACACACATGTAAATATGTATATGTACAGTATGTATGTGTACCCCTCCGCTGAGGGGAGGCTACAGACTGTAAGAAAGAACGCAAAGTGAAAATATTTCAACAAAAACCATTGCAGGACAATCAAAACGTTTCCGAACGTCTCGCCCACAGCAGTCTTCCTCTCATGCATCTTCATTTCATCTCGCTGCCTCTCGTTTTGTTTCTCTCGCTCTCTTCTTCTCTTCGGGCTCCTCACTCCCCTGTTTTCTCGTTCCCTCTCGCCTCCTGCCTCCCTCTCTGTCTTCTCCGACTTTCTCTGAAGCGTTGCCAGCAGTCAGACTGTGATCTAGGATCTGTTTCTGCCACCCACGCAGACGGCTCGGCTTTTATATGCAAATTGATTATTAAAAACAACTCATTATCACTTTAAGCAGTTTTGTGCAGCTGGAGAAAGAGGAGAAGAGCCGGCTGTAACCCCGAGCTATAGATTGTGTATATGTGTGTGCATGTGTTGGAATGAGAGGGGAATTTGTTGGTTTCACCTATTTGCTCAGCACTTATACAAAAGAATGACTCTTCATGTACATACTGCACTGTATTGTGTCAGTGTTACTGCTGTAACATGATGGCTACAGTATGGTGCAGGTGGATTCCATTATGCAGCATTTCTTGTAGAAATCACATCCATTGTGGTTGCTGATGAGACATTTTTACTGTATTCCACATGTTTCACAAAGTAAAGTACTTCCGCCCGTCTGTATATTTTGAATAAAAAGCCTTAACACTAATAAACTCTCAGTTGTCAGTTCATTAGGTTCACTAAGCTCAAAGTAATTCAAAGTAAAACAACAATTCTCCACGATGCCCCTGATGCAGTTTGGAATGTCATATGTCACATGTTATAAAAAAAAAGATGGTTGTTATCAGTTTCCTCAAACCAATTCAAACAGTCCTAATTAATTAATGCAGACATGGACATGTTGTGGAGTGTTTGAACAGCTTTTTTTTTGTTTATGTGTGTGTGAGACAATGGAGAGAGAGACACACACAAAGATAGCAATGTGTTATATGGATGGCCTGCAGTACTTTGTTCACAGTGGAAGACTGCATCCACTCCATTTCCATCGTTCATACAGCATGAGCTCATTGCTCTGCCATGAGTGAGTTAGTAGGTGTGTTTGTGTGTGTGTGTGTGTGTGTGTGTGTGTGTGTGTGTGTGTGTGTGTGTGCGTGCGTGTGTGTACCACAGATTATTTCAGTGTTACTGGAAACAACAAGACATCAGAGTACATCTTGCGAACCCTCTGTGATGAGCCCAGTGATTGGCCTCAAAATGTCACAGGAGAGCAGCACAGTCACCCTGGAGGAAGACTGATGATTTTCAGCCTTACTTGCCTGCGTAAGTCACAGGGATGTCCTGTCTGCTGTGTCCACCCTAGTTGCCAACGTCCTGTGTGCTTGCACAGCCAGCTGTGGCAGCCCACTTAATTTCTTTGCGTCCACTGACATATTGTGTTCTGACGTCAGTGGACAGCAGAAGAGCTACAGGGTTTGACCAAGGCCACCCCTGTGCCTTTACTGGAGAACACAGATTTGCAGTTAGTTTTAATGGGATAGTTGATTACATAGTGAAAATTAGATTCCATTAGTGGCTCAGCTGTGACTTAAATGTAATTATTTGTGTGTCTTAAGGAATTTCAAGGAAATGTCTTGGCCCATCATGTCTGGGTCACATGTGGCTCCCGGAATCTGTGTTATGGACAGAACAGGAACTGGACGCGAAAGGCATGACTCAGAGAGCAGTACATAGTGTAGTTTGATGAAAAGTTTTCTCAGATCAATTTCAAGATGATTGGTATCTGGAGTCTCTGGCGTGGTGGCTGTGCTTGGTGTGGATGTGCTCAGTGGCACTTGCAGGGGATTAAGCAGGATGAGCTCCCGCAGGGGGATCAGCAGGGAACAGGACTCAGGATTCGTAAGCAGCGTGAGCACCGATCTACGAATCGATCAGGCAGGAAACCGGCAGTCAAACGAATCGGTTGACCGATTAGCATCTGAGGAGGGAAGAGAAGCAGAGAATGGTCACACTGGAGAAGAACAGACAATAACTACAGAACTTGAGCCAATAATGCAATATACTGCCCTGTAGTCTGACTGTATAATTGAGAACGAGTGGATTTGAGACCAGGGTTCCTACACTCTCGCAGATGATTAGTGGTGAAGATCTACATGTTATGGTTTAGAGTTAGGGACCTGCAGAGGGAAGTCATGGCCATGCCCAGACCTGCCAAACCAATCGCACACCCACTCACACTTTGACACATTCATACTCACACACACACACACACACATGCGCGCACACACACACACACACAAACACAGGAGGGAGGGACCATGAAACCCGGTGGACATTTTCCGGTAAAAGACAAGTAGCAGGAGGCATCTGGAGATCGGAGGTAGCAGCTTCTGTCAGGTTGCACAGCAGATGGAACAGGGCCTGCAAACAGGTTGATTCCAATTGAGGAGCCATTTATGCTGGTTAACGTTGACTGGCATCATAGAAATAACAGTTGGTCTTTGTGTCTCCAGTTGTTTGTCAATCTGATTGCTAATTGGCCTAATTCACTAAATTAAAAGGTTTCAAAATTGTCAAATCCAATAATGAATTTGAGGCATTAAGATTTCTTGAATATGATTTTGAAAGGTCTTGAAATTGGATGTGATTATAAATTCCATTTGACATCTATCAAGATGCATGAGCCCCAGCCTCTCTTCTAAATGTGTTTATGGAACAATATTGTGTCAATGTCTGATGTAATGCAGCCAGCTGAATTTATCAGAGCACTCAGCTAGTGTGGCAGGTTGATGTGAGCTAACGTGGCGTCTCCTCCCAGAGGTTATTTGTTAAAATTATTTCTGTTAAGTGTTTAGTGCTCTGTTGAAACCTGTTGAAAGTATCAGACATAAAATCCACTCCACTTTGTGCAAGAAAATGCTCCAATGGAACTCAGTATAAGCAATTAGAGTCACTTTGGAATTCTGAGAACATGAGGGAGCCATAAAAAGACAGCCGCAAACACATGCCATCATCACCATCAGTCTGCATGACTACTACCTTCAGACATCGCTTGGAATCTACAGTGCTCTTTACATTAGAAGTGTAACCGTAGTACATGTATTTGTACAGAACATTTTCAATATGGGCCTTTCAGTTCGACACGCATGTTCCACTTGTGCAGTGCAAACCCAGGTCCCCATGGCATTTAAACCACCTCATGCTAACAATTCAACTTTCAACTTTCTGTCCCAGGCCAATCAAGCCTTAGTCAAAGCTAACCAAGCATGATGACAGGCATTCTGTATTATGTGTCCAAATCCAGATTACACATGAAGTGTACAATATCAAGTAAAACGCCCAGCCAATGTCACTAAACCGAACCTGAATCTGGACACCATTTAAAAAAAAATATATGTGAATTAAACTTCAAAACAGAGAGACGTACAGATTCTTGATTTTTGTGCCCAATCACCCCCACCCCTACATCAGCAGCCAGACATCGGTCTATAAAATAGATGATGTAAAGTCAGCTGAGTTGAAGAAATCTGAGGAGGAAAAGGGGGCAATGTGAGAAAAGCTCAGATGAATGGAGCCTAGTTCACATGCTCACATCTCTCTCTGTAGTCCTGTTCAGTTGAATGCTTGTGTCGAATGTGGATAAATTACTCTCTTTTGCCAGTACGGACATTCTTAGTGCTCCTAAATTGTCCCAAAGTTCACTGATTGAAACTTGCAGAAACCTTGGTGAAGAACTGAACATTTTTAGTGTTTGCGGAAAGATTTGTGACCACAATTGTGCCACAGAACTTAGCCCAAGGTCAGTGTGTTGACCATGACTCAATACTCCCTGTGTTATATTACAGCGGGACCATCTTAGAGCATCCCTCAGCCTCCACACTTCTTGTTTTATTGGTCTCTGGATGACCATTCCCCTCTACTTCAGCGCGTCTCCTCTGTACGAGAACAAATGAAGCTGTTAAAGGTCGACCCAGCAGACAAGTTAAGATGTTAACCATCGCTCTCTCACCGTAGCGGAGAGCTAGACAACGCTATCTCCATGTCCTAATATCTATTCAACCTCTGTTCATCCTCTTTCACCCAGCTCACGCTACTCCTCTTGTTATCTATCCTGTCTTTATCTTCCTGCCCCTGACTACTCTCCTCTGTGTTGCTTTCACTTCTCACCCTCCAGCCTCTCCTCTCTTCATCTTCATGATCAGTCCATCTGTTGCCTCTTTAGTGATGTGTCGACATCTCGGCCAGCATCAAAGTCGGAAGAGAGGGAAGTTTTCAGAGCTGAGGAGGAAAAAAATAACAACCTTCAAGACATCAGCAGAATAAGCAGGGGGATAGAAAAATGCTCTGAATTCACATCTCAGCTGCACTCCTTTCACCACCACAGGCAACAAGAGCAAGCAGCCGTTTGATGCCTTAACAGTCAAGGAGGGAGGGGGACGGATGGAAATGAAGAAAGATGAAAAATGGAGAAAACATTCTTCTGTTCTGCCCTCAAAAAGACACTGTCAGTGTTAGTTTCCAGCCTGAGGTGGTTTCGAGGGGAGGGAGGGTGGATGATGTTAGTGATGTCATCTGTATCATCTCCAGCTGCCTTTAACACTTATATTTAGCGCCTGACCGACATTTTAATTTAGGTTAATGCCCATTTGGATTAAAACAATTATACAGAATGATATTGATCTTTCAGCCAATATTCTTTATAAACAGTATATATATATTATTATATTCCATTCTAATCCTGCCTGTTTGGAATGGGCTGTAGGCTTGGTCTGTGGTAATGCTGGTAGCAACTTTCTTGTTGTGAGTGTGTGAAAGTGACCTGCAGTAATTGTGCAAGTAAGGAACGACTGCAGGACTCAGTCCATGAGCCCTGAAGCTGCTGCTGCACAGTGACCTGTTCACCTTTTTATTCAAAGTTGAGTGAAGCTCGACTCAGCTCACAGAACCCCGAACTGGAGAATCAGTTATCGGTTCTGTTACTGTCATCTGTTGGTCACCCCCACATTTGCAAAAGCGAGTCCTCTTGCGTGCACTAGATAATTAAATCAAGGACACATGGTCTTTAAAGAACGGAGGCTTGAGTTCTGCCAAGGTGGTTAGTTTGTTTGCGACCTGGCCCTGTGCCTCTTCCCCACTCTCTCTAGCCCATTCATGCTTAACTCTGTCCTTTCAAATAAAGGACCCCCAAAATAACTTGATGAAGAAACAACTCTACAGTGCTGCTAAAAAATCAGCTTGAGCTCTGCAGCCTGCTCACATCAGATCCAACATTAAACACAAAGTTACACGGTTACACAACAAGGCCACTCTTTTTATTCCAAAGTCACACTACCTGTTGACAGTAGCAACAATTTAATTATTTAAACTGCAAAGATCAGACCAAATTGTAAATTCAGTGTGTATGTGCAGCAGGTTGAGTCTATTCCCTAGTGGGAGATGCTTATAAAGTGAACTGTCAGCCTGATCTATTGTGGGCCCAGCTCCTGTCCATTGTTGTTGTCTTTGTTAAACTAAAAAATAAATAAAAAAAGGAAGCTAGTGAGCTATGGCAAATGGTGAATCATGTGTGGCAGTATTTGATTCGACTCTGTAGTGGTGGATTAGTTTGTGTGCTGCCTCACAGTAACGTTATCGCCACAAATATGAAGTCAGTTGTTAAAGAGCGACAGGAAGCCAAACCCTCCCACTGCATCACCTCTGCCACCACTTTCATCCTCTTACCAGTGTTAACACAAGTGTATCAAGTGAACCTCAGCAAACATTGTGTTAATACACCACACGACGTTGTTTATTTTTGTATCAAGAGAGAAAAGGAGGAGGAAGCAGAACACTGCAATCATTCTCCATTGACATTTACCGACAGCAGGTAACGACTACACTTCCTTTTCATGCACTACATTGCGCTGACCTTCTGTTTCTTTCAAATTGTTGCAGAGCTTCAAGGCCTCGTTTACACAAATATATTTCAACTTTTGTCCTCATATGTTTTACCTATTCCTGCAGCAATGCAGGTCAGTCCTGTGAGGCTTCAGAACGCTTAGTGAAATCATCAAACTTTGAGAGGTGGATCTTCACTGAAACTTTGAGAACCAGAAATGAACAGAACAAGATAAATTATACTGCGTATCTCAGGGTTTGGCTGTGTGTGTGGGTGGCTTTAAGATTAATAACAGCATGTTAATGTGTGACCAAATTCTAATATATATATTTTTTAATTTACAGCCCATTTATTTTAGTCTCATTTTCTTGGGAACAATGTGGTGGACCACACGTACATTATGTCTCCATGAAACACGTCATATGATCAGGGATCTTCTGGGTAGGCAGTGTCATGATCAACAATAGTGATGTAATAAATTAAGCAGCAAATATACTGTAGATCTATTGGACTGATAAAGGTCTTTGTTTCCTGCACATTGTTTTCAGAAGGATTTGTCCTGACAGTCTATACAGAGCTAAATTTAAAAGATGGTTTCCACAGAGCTTTAATGTTTCAGGTTCTGTGGGCTGTAAATTTGACCATCTGCCGACATCTGCACAGTAACAGGTTCAGGTCATGATTGAGGGCCGTTTCGACTAAAGGACACAGCGACTGTGAAACATGCAGACACCAGATATAAGACCAACTGCCCACTTTAATGTCTTTAGCTGTTTGAGAGAATATCAGAGCTTATAAAAACAGTCCATTGTAAAAACTGTACCATAGTGCTATAGTTCTTCAACTGAAAACTAATAATAAGTTCCAGGATGTTTTATCACGACCAACACCAGACTGGTACAAAGTACAGTGCATATACCTACCTGCCAACAGTCCCATTATAAAACCACATTCAAATTTACTACATCCAGATTTTTATTTGGATCTGCACCAAACTGCACCCACTCAGTCCCTTAAACCTAACTGATATTTAGATTCAAGAATTATTTTCTTAGAAATCAATCAGTTTTTGTGTAATACTGCTACGAAACAGACGTAGAGACAGACAGACAGACAGACAGACAGACAGACAGACAGACAGACAAATAAACACAGACCTAGTTGACAAAGTTAACAACCTGTTATCACCTCATTGTTTGAGATAATAAACAACTACGGTGTTGGTGCCCAACCACGAATCACCAGAACAACTTCAATGCACCTTGACATTGATTCTACAAGATGAACACCATTCTTAGGAAAGATATTCTCCATTTTTGTGTCTTACTAATGGGTTGAAGAGTAAGGTTTAAAATTTGGTCCAAAATCTCCCACAGGTCACAACTGGGTTGAGATCTAGTGAGGATAGAGGGGACATGATTCACATGATCACTACTTAGTAAACCCTTCAGTGACTTACTCGTGCCCTATGGCGCTGTCCTCCTGCTTCTCTGCTCATTGATTCAGGTGATTCCGTTAATTTGTCATTCCTTTCGCATATATATTTCAATGACGATTACCTTTACTGTTTTTTGTTTGGACCATCAATATGTTAAGCTGTTGTGGGAGGAGGCAGTAAGTGGAGACAACACACAGCTCTAGTGGGAGGCAGCTGAAGAGCAGCAGCCAACAGCCATGCCAAAGAATAAACAAGGACAAAATAGATTAGAGGCCAAGGTGGTGTCAGAACGGTTTAGTTAAATGTGTAAACTGATGATGTCTCATTATTTAAGGGTTTCTGTGGTGAAGCAGCCGTTTGCAGATATGCAGGAGTGGATTGGTGTTTATATTTAAGACAGATTGAAAGAGGCCGTTATTAATGTGGAGAGTGTTTGTACATTTTTTTGGGTTCCAGCTTTAAGGATCGATTTTCTGCACTCCAGGCCATACAGAGCACAAATCAGACTTTTCATCATGAAAAACTAAATTTGGTTTGATTTCATCCATGAACATGAGTGCACTAATATGGCAGGCTGCATGCAAAACGTGTTATCTTGACGTTCTCCTTTCTATACCTCCCTCCTACCTCTTTGTTTTTCTGACCATCTGGCACTGTGATAATCTCTGTCCGTGGAGAAATGCACACTGAGCTTGGCTGCCTCACATATGAAATGAGGATAATGCCTGTGTACATTCATGCACAGGTGGACGTGCTCTTAAAGCTGCAGTTTTTAATATTTGTTTACACTAATTGGTATAATAATGTGTGTTTTGTGGAATGAATCTTTCACAAAGAAAAATTTGGAGCTGATTGCTACAGTTCTCTGAGCAAAAGCACAAAACCATACAACAGTTTTTTCAGCAAAGATGGTGAAAAGAGAGTGTATATTGGAATGTTTTATTCATTCTGATCTTAAACTTAATGAATCAATATTATTAATAAACTATTTGCCACTACTATCTGTGCTACTAAATGCAATTTAAATGCCTTTATTGAGTCTGCTGGCCAGTCCATGTTGAGAATATTTGCACTGTTCCTTTAAATCTGAAACATCGGGTGGCCAGAAACACAACACAGTGTAAATGTGGTAACAAACTTTTTGTGTTGCAAAGGGATTAACGGATCAAATAGTGCAGGTTTAAGGATTTCTCTGAATATTCAGTCATTCATTCAATGTCAAACTTTGGAAAGAAATATGTAAAGCTGTCTCTCAGCAAATCTGCTCTTTTGAGATACAGGTGTGATTTGATCGCATTTGATTGGCACCGTCAGCGAGATATCCATAAAAATTCAGATTAAGATACTGATCAGTTTAATCCTGACTGACGCACAGCAAAATTTTCGACATCATGACCTTGTCGCGGCAGAACAGGCAGTGAGAAAATCACGGACAAAAGCACAGATGCACAAATGTGGAATAAACCAAAAAACTAAAGTAGGCTATGTTGTCGTTATGTCTCGGTCTCTCATAGTAAGACGGTTTTAAAGGTGGCAGATTGACAAGCCCGCGAATATTTTAAGTAGGGTTAACTTTACAAAAACACATTTTACACAAGAGCACTAAAGAACATGAAGCCAGCCTTCAAACGGCAATTAGAAGAGCCACTTTATTGCATTTGCCTTAGCAACATGAAAATGAAAATAAGAAGAGTTCCTGTGTTGATGCTTGACAAAAAGAGACCAAGGATATGGAATACAGAGTCTAGATGATACCTTTGCACTCACCCTGTTTGAAACTCTTGAGAATTAAAACAAACGTTTTGAGAAAACAGCGAGTGGCTGCTGCTGGAAGACTGCAGAGTTCAATCCAAGCCTCTCACAGGTCAATGGCAGGTTAATAGAGGTCGCCCATGCTCTGCCCTCCACCTTTTTTTCTTCTTGACACTGATCATTCCCTGCTGCCTTGAGGTTGAATACAAACTTGGCTTGCAGCATCTACTGAAGTCATTAGCTCGGCTGCCTCTCTGCTTTACTTTTCTCCTCCTGCGAGTTTCTGTCTCTCTCTCTCTCTCTCCACGTTCTCCTTTCCTTGTCCTTCCTCTCTGTCCGTCTTTATTTCGATTCCCCCTTTCTCTTCCTTTGTTGTCTGTGTCCCACCCTGTGTCTGAAATTCTCTGTCTTTCAGCAGAGGTCATCTGAAGCCTCCACCTCCCCATCCTCGCAGGCTGACAGGGGCAAACAGGAGGTAAAGGTTTCCTCTGTGGTGGTGTGTCGTGCTGTGGTTGTGTTTTTGTTGCTGTGTAGATTTGTTGTGGTGTTGTCATCATGTCCTGTGTCCGTGTTTTGTCGTTTGCAAAGCGAGAAGCCAGAACTGTTTGAATCACTGATGATGATGAATTTTCAACATAAATTAACGAATAATGTTTTTTTTTGTGATCAAATTTTTTATTGGGATTTGAAAAGTAAAAAAGTGCCATTGAAGTGCAACCTAATTAGATCTATCAAATGGTTAGATGCCGTCCACAATTTGCAGTACACAGTAAAACCTAAACAAGGAACGTAAACCAAAGAAAACAGGACCGGGGGGGGGGCATTGACGAATAATGTTATCGGATTTGTTCTGTTTGGCGTTGAACATTATTCAACCCTGTAAATTCTTTGAGTCATTGTTAATTTACAGTTTGTGAGAACTGTGGCTGTCACTAAGCCCCAGTTTCAGCTCTGGTTTAAAGGCTTTCCTCAAGCGTCATGTGAACCACGTCACACTCGGATGAACTTTCTTTAAACAACACATATCTTTGTCGTTTCTCCCTAATTAATTTTCCTACATTATCTTTTGCAGTAATTCTACAGTATTTAATCAAAGCTGTATCCAGTATGAATCATTGTATCAAATCCTCATTAATATCATTCTTTGTCCCTTATAGTCTAATTAGTTTTAGCTTTGAAAAAACTAAAAGTTCTGTCATTTGCGAGATTAGAAGGTGGAAACTCTACAGTTTCATGAGGGAGGCCTGATTAATTTTCACATCCAGCTCCAACATGGAAATGGAGAGGACCGGCATGAAAAAAGAAAAGCAAATGAAATGTACTGTCACATATTAAAATAACATATATGTAGCCTACTTGTGCTAAAAGAAGGTAAAGATCCATTCAGTTAGGGACGGGAATCAGCAGGGACCTCCTAGTGCCTGGGTATGTTTAGATTCTTGTGCAAAAACAAGAGCTGGTAAACATACTCTGTGTTATTACATTACATTACATTACATGTCATTTAGCTGACACTTTTATCCAAAGCGACTTACATTTTTAGAACACTCATCATTTATGAGGGGCCATTTAGGTAAAAGCAGCGTGGTTTAAAATCGTCATTCACAAGAATCGCAATTTGTTTCTGAATCAATTTTAAATCGTACATCCAGTGAATTTACACAATCGACTGTATCATTCCGCTACAAGGGAGTTGTCATTCTCTCAGTTGTGGTGAACTGCAAAAAATGATCAGTTTAAGGAAAAGAGACTTTTCAGTTTCTAACTTTTCCTCTAGTGTGTTCATAGTTTTTTTTGTATCGTAAGGGAGCTCCCCCAGAAAAAAAACTGAACTCCTGAAGCGAGTTGTCAGTTGTCCGGCTGATGTTTCTCATTAACATTGCATAATGCTCGCCCAGAAGCTAGTCTGCACTTCCCCTAACCAAGCCAGGCAGAGCCAAACCAGAGACCAACATTTCCTTCTCGCCCTGGTAGCGGTTGACCAATTACAATAGTGTGAGCCAGCTGACCAATCAGAACAGATCAGGAGGAGGCCCTTAAAGGGACAGGAGCTTAAACCACATGTTTCCGACAAAGACTGAAAAGAGGAGCTGCAGCAACAGTACGGAGAAAGTGACATGTTTTCGGTTTCTGGACAATTATTGCATGAAAACCTAAATTAACGACTCCTTTAATTGATGGTTCTTTTCCATCACAGATGATCTTTGGCTGGTTATAGATCATTTTGCAGGGAACAACCAAATTTTCCATCTCAAATTAACTAGTTGCCTGACGCCACAGGGAATGTCGTCTCCATGTCATGCACAGAAATTTCTGCTTACAATCCCACAAAGTGCAATATATTATATTATAGCAGTGCATAATATAAATGAGACAAATCACAGAGGTAGTGACTTCTGATTTCTACCCTTTGCATTAACTGTTTAAATAAGTTGGAAACACTGCCATGTGACATGTGGATTAATATCCCGTCTGTAATTTGCTGTTTTATCAGAGATGATCAGATGGGGGTATAATAGCCCGCTAATGCTACCGGAGCAAATTGCCCAAAGCTAGCCTCATTAACACATAGTTAATAGAGTCAAAGACTTAGTGCCTGTCAGAGCCTCAGAGATAATATACCGTAACTAACTGATGGATCTGTTAACACAGACCAAGCCACAATATAACCAATGATATGCAAGAGTAATAAGGCATCAGTCAGTTTGGTTAATGTACTTTAGACCAGTTTTAGCAGAACAAATTCAAATTTGCTGCCATGAAAAATCTTCAGAAATTCAAATTTATTTAAAAATAAACATCAGTAGCTGTGACATTTGACCCTGAGTTTCTGTCTGAAAGATTTTATAATGTAGCTAAATCAGAAAAACACTGACCGATTCACTTTTCAATGTTTATGTTCACTCACTAGCACAAGAGATGGTAACTGTAGAATAGTTGCAGATGCTTATTCTGATTTCCATGACCCTAAATATTGATGAAATGCTTGAGTGTTTACTCTGCTCTCAAGAGAAATAAGCACCTCGGCATTCTAAACAACCATAAACACATGGAGAGCGAATGAAGTAATTGCATACTGACAGAGAGAGACACAGAGAGACAATAATAGCTGGATTGCTGGCTGCAGCCACGAATGTAAAGCCTTTCTCTTTGGTATCCTGGCAGTCATTAGCTGAAGCGTGTCGGTGGCTGGCATCGGCAGCGGCTCATTTACATATAACAAAGCAAGACGGAGCCATTAACCTGAAAACATTACATCAACTCTCCGCGCTAATAATGTCTGCACATTAAATCTGCATTGTGAGTGCATTAAAATCACATTAAGGAATGAGATGTAATTGTTTATAACCTGCTGCGAGCTACAGCGAATGTTTACCATTAGGCCTCATGTTTGCTCCTATAGGAAGTTATAATGGCTTTCAGATTGTGTTAAATGAGAAGTCGAATCTCATGCTTATTATGTTATTCCAAGACACAAACATGTGCAATATCAGTGTAATACACTGTGGGCTAGACAGAACTGTTTTCATATATATATCTGCGTTTGAACTGTGTGTCATTAAATAATACACGTGTATGGATATTGTCAATTATACACAAACTTCAAAACATCTTGCCAAATCAAATCAATTAGGATTGATCATTGAATACATGTTTGAATACTAAGAGCACATGTAAAGCTTACTTTTATATATATATATAATAACCTTACTGTTTGTGTGTGTGTGTGGTTTAATGGTTTGACACATTTACAATTATATTGTATAAACCATAGCTAATATAATACAAAGCTAAGCTTTACACATCTCTATTTTCTCCTCAGAAGGAGCGCGGTAAGAAAAAAGAGGAAAAGAAGAAAGAGAAGGATATTGATAAAGGGGAGAGACTCAACAACGTGAAGGTACAAACACTGGACACAAGTAATAGATACATTTAATCTGGAAAACAAGTAGTTTAAATTAACACGGATGAACCATATCATTATGACCCAGTCACAGATGAAATCACAAATGAATAAAACTGGTTATCTCGTAACAATGGCTCAGGTCAAGGTCTGGGAGCCATTAGATAACACATCAGAGTATTGGGTGTGGGAGAAAGAGTCTCTGACAGGGGCAAGATCCTTGTTATAGCCAGATCCACTGGGTTGGAGCATCTTGTGGGGTGCTCCTGGTCAGCAGTGGTGAGCGTCAATCTAGAATGCAATTTACCATCAATTTCTTTCTTTTTTAAATCATGTCTAAACCTTGATGCTGTCAGGGGGGGGAGATACATTGCTGAAATGAAAACTTATTGACATTAAGTTGCAGCAACAATGTCTTAATATGGATTGAGTTTCTGATAATAATTCACAATAATTGTAACACTTATTATGCATATAAAGTTTAAGATTGCATATAAAAAGTATATTTATAACACCTTTAGGCTGCAGATTTATAGTCAATACCATTAAAACAAAAAGTTTGGTTGTTTTATGGCTTAGTTTCAAATAAATTAAATATGTATCACGTTTTGCCACTTATCTGTCATCAACCCCCAGGTTGACGAATGTTTGCATCATTGATGTGTTGTGTGAGATGAAAAGAATTGGTAATGATTTAAAGGTGGGTTTGTAATTTGTTTCTGAAACACTGTTTATTTATTTGTTGAAATCGTCTTCATGTCCATCAACAAATATCGTCTGGATTAAAAAAAAACGAACAATCATTTCACTTGCTCTGAATGAAATGAGGTGAAGGAAAGCAAAGTTGAAACTTGAAAACAGTAGAAGAAACAGTCCAATGAAGTTGTGCTCTGCATACATCTGTTTTGAAGGCCTGAATCGGGAGAAGGGGAAGTGCAACCTTCCTTTTGTGTGTGTCAGTGTTGTGTTATGAAGGCTTAATGTGTGACAGCAGAGAGGCCAAGTCGCTCCACCTCTGCTGAGCTGGAGCTGGATCCTCAGGGAAAACTCCTCATAAACATTCATGTTGTTCACAGATGCTTTAGTTTTGCAGTGTGCATCAGCATGGAGCATTTCTCATTTATACACAGGGGCATAAACATGGCTTCTGAATCTTAAAAGACTGAAAGTGTGTGTAGGGATGATGTAACTTGAGCCTCAGCTGCTGTAAACAAGTTACAACATATCTGTAATAAGTATTATCTAAAACTCCTTTTATATATAAAAAAAAATAACATTACATCACAGTGTACTAAGGGAATCCCTTGCTGTGAGCAGATTTAGGCAACATCCATACTACTATGTTTTCATTTGAAAAGAGCATTTTCAAACTAAAGCGATCTGTGTCCACTACTGTTGCGCCGATATATCGGTCGAACATCGGTAGCGGCCGATATTCGCCTTGTTTAATGACATCAGCATATCGAAAATAAACTTGTCTTTCATCGATATCATTGGCCGATGTTCATTGGTATTTGCGGTAAAACTGCTAGGCACGTGCCGCAGCTGGGGGAGCAGTCGCCCTCCTCTCCACGCCGCCGGAGGCTCGGTGTGCCGCAACGTTTTTTTTGGGGGGGGTCCTCGTCCGCGGCGCCTCACGGCGTCGCTGGTGTAGGGGCTTTCTTTCTCTCGGGCCGCGGGGCGGTGTCCGTCGGCAGTGCGGAAGGCAGGCTGTTGGAGGGGACCAGGTACGGCAGCGACTCTGGACGCGTGTCGGGCCCTTCTCGCGGATCACCTCAGCTACGGCGCCCGCAGGGGGAACCCTCCGTTCGCGCGGGGGGCCCCCTCCGGCGGTGCGCCTCGGCTGGCGCCTAGCAGCTGACTTAGAACTGGTGCGGACCAGGGGAATCCGACTGTTTAATTAAAACAAAGCATCGCGAAGGCCCACGGTGGGTGTTGACGCGATGTGATTTCTGCCCAGTGCTCTGAATGTCAAAGTGAAGAAATTCAACGAAGCGCGGGTAAACGGTGGGAGTAACTGTAGGCACTCAAAACAGGTCAATCTGAGGAGGGCTGTTTTAGACAGGTTAAAAAGGTGCTGTTTTAAAGGATCCTTGTGGCTTTTTGACCAAAATATGTCACAGACATTTCATTAAGACCCCAAGGAACCATTTCAACTTGTGGTAAAATGGGCATAATATGTCTCCGTTAATTAAAGTTTAGTTTAATAAGAGATTGTTTCATAAATCTGATTCAATTTGTGCGCAGAAAAGGGTGAATGAATAACAACAAAAACAGAATAAACAAACATCAGTATCAATATCGGCTATCGTCTAGATTGTTGTTTTAAACATCGGTATCGGCCAAGAATTTCCATATCGGTGCATCCCTAGTTGATCCTGGTCCATTCTAACATGTCTGATGCATGTGCATGTACGTGATAGTGTAAACAGGAAGCATTTGATTGGGTGCAGAATTGTCACAGATTGCTTCAATAATAGCTCGTCTCCGACACGTTAACAGTTGTAACAGTTTACAGGATTTAACTGCACGGCAGCTGTTAGCAAAGACAGTCAGCAATGCGTGTAATTCATTGTCAATGTTAAGCTCTACACTGGTATCCGAGGCTAATGATGGTTGTTTTCTTCCGGAATGAGGTCATGTGATAAGAGCCTGACAAATCAGCAAAGGCTAGTCGTGAACAGCAAGCGGTTGTTAGTGTCAACGTCATCATTTCAAAGCGCCTCGTTTTCCACCCACTAACACGGGGTCAACAGCGTTTCCAAACTTCTCAGTTTAGCTTGTCTCAACCTCTGGAATAGTGTGGATCTGTAGGAGGGTTAATGCGTTTTCAATCAAAAACATAGTAGTGTTGATGTAACCCGATCCAAATGCAGCTTTTTAAAATGTAGATAGGCTGTTTTCAGTGTCTGCAGCAGGGAAAGATCGTCATAATATTCAAATTGCATAACATTAGACCTGAGGACAGAAGACTAAAATGACTATGATTAGCCTTTCAAAGGAAAAACAACTAATGCAGCTTTTACATAAAATCTATCTCCAGCTCAGATCATCAAATTGATCTGTGGGTACTGACGTCTGGAGCAGAGGACAATGGCTGGTAAAAATATACTTGCATTTACTGTGTATGTGTGTGTGTGTGTTTGCAAGAAAAGAAACGGATGTGTGTGTTTCTAGGTCATGGTTAGTAAATTTGGTATTCAGTATTTCCATGGCCTCTGTAACGGAGAGGGAATACTGTAGCTCACAGTGCTGGGAATACTATTGTGCGTGTTCCGATGGTCTGCAGGGAGCATAAATGTAGGCTATTGGCAACTATATGGACTAAGAGTGAAATATAACCACACACAGGTCTATACTCCGGCATTATCATTTCTTACTCGACCTCCATCTGCTCAGAAACAGGACTCTGTGCTCCACCTATCATATGTAAACATATTGAAGCATTCATATTCTGTTGCCTTCTGCTGGAGAACTGTTTTAATTGAGTTGTTTTGCAGCCCATTCCAGAAATGTAATCAAATTCTCATAATTACCAGTAACTACACGTCTTCATGTGTATGTGCACAAATAACAGCGTGAAATGATCATAGTGTTTGCTGATGTCTTCTGCTGGATTTACTGAGGGTCACTTGATATTCAAAGACAGGTCTTGCCTGTATAGAGCGAGCCAATTTTCACAGGTAAATCATTGTTGATTGATTTTTGTAAAAAGCAAAACAGTAAACAGGCAGTACATTCCATTTCTCCTATGTCACTGGCAAGGTTACCAGTCAATGAGCAGGACTGCTTCTAACAATATTCTATAACACTTTTTACATGAATTCTGTTTCTTTACATTACACGTCATTTGGCTGCAATTTTGTCCAAAGTGACAATTAGTACACTCAACTTTTTTTGTGAGGGGCCATTTAGGGGTTCAGTATCTTGCCAAAGACACTTCGGCATGCAGATCGGGGAGAATGGGGATTGAACCGGCAACCTTCTTGTTGGAGAACGACCACTCTACCCCCTTGGCCACACCGCCACCCCTGTTTATTTTAGCCATTCAATTTGCAGGCTTAGCCAAACATGCACATTCCTAGTGGGTCATTTAATCAACAAACACTTTGTTATATCATGAGGTAACTCTGATGATTTAATAAGGCAGCGATAAATAACAAGGGTTTAAATCCAATCATGAATCTTTGCTGCACCTCTCTCTCCCTCATTCTCACTTTATCATCTTTCTTTAAATAGAGGCATAAAGTTTGGATTGGGTTCTGTGTGTGTGTGTATGTGCATGTATTAAGGCTACAGCTAACAATTGCTTTTATTTTGGAGTAATTTACCTGATTATTTTCCTGCAGGTGATGTAATTAGTAAGGGACTTCACCTTTGATTAATTCCACTAATGAACATAGGTACTCTAAAGACATTGATGTCTGTTTTTATTTACTTTAGTGTGTATGACTTTCTTCCTGTTGTTTGAGTTGACGTTAACTTCTATGGCGTAAAGTAGAATCACAATCATGAATCCGTCTGCCACTGTGCCTATTACAAATCTGAACTAACTGTTTTAAGTTGAGCTTTGATGTAAGATCCGTCAGATCTCAGAACAGTGCTGTGCTATAATACATTTGCTCTAGTGGCACAAATAAATCAACGTTGAAAAGAAGAATTGCATTTTTAATGGAAACAAAAGTAATCAGTGGAGAGGATTATTAACAATCGATGAAAATATAATTAGCTTCACACTCTTTGTATACTGTTACACTGTTTTTCCTGTAAGAAGCAAAAACGTCTCATGTCTCAGGCTGCACTTAAACTGGTTAAGATTGACTGATTTAGCCTTCGCCCAGAGGAGCATCACAGAAAAATTAATAAATCATGATCAATCGTAATGTCTGTCTGTCTGTCTGTCTGTCTGTCTGTCTGTCTGCAAAATTACTCAAAAACTACTGTATATGGATTAAAAACTAAGTCAAGAAGAGTAGTAATTTTCTGTGTATATGTTGTTGAGAGAGAGAGAGAGAGAGAGAGACTCCCTAGAGTCATAAATCAGGAGGTTGCAGCTTCTCAGTTGACCTGCAGATAAGTTACACATTGATGTGTGTTTTTTTTGCAGGAATGGATTGAGTATGTGTGTGTGTTTGAGCCTGTGTGCTTGTGTGCTGGCAGAGATATGTGGCACTGTTCATCGCTGTGTCTTCCTTCTTATCAGCTGCTCCTGCTGTCGATGAGCCCCAGTGTCAAGGAGAAATTTGAGGGCATTTGTGTGTGTGTGTGTGTGTGGTGTGTGAGAGTGTGTGTGTGTCTGTGTGTGTGTGTGAGAGGGAGAGACAGAAAGAGGCTTGTTAGTTTAAGTTTATGCTGACGTTTAATCTTCGAGGATGGAAACGTGCTGACAGCAATGTTTCTCTGTCTCTCTCTGGTCACTTTCTCACTCTGCTTGTCTTTCACTCACTTTCTCTCATCCGGTCCTGCCCCTTCATACACTCTCATTTTCACTGCCCCTCTCTCTCTCTCTTCAACAAAGACATCATGACGTATCCACACAGTGCAACAGCACCTTTCATCGTCCTCTGCAGATAATCTAGCAAGCATGCACGCACGCACACACACACACACACACACACACACACACCCACACACACCCACACACACAAACAGACACACAGACACACACACACACATTGGTTTCAGGATGGAGGAGAATGAGCTTTAATGAGCATATATACTTTATTTCCTTTCTTCTTCTGAGATGTTTTCAGAAGCAGCAATGTGCTTTCCGTTTGTTGACCCAAACAAACAGAAATTAGTGTAAAATACAGTGGATTCACCAGCTAATGAACTCATTTTATACATGAAAGTCTGAGGGAGGCTACAATCAATATGAAGTTTTGAAAATGCTGATTTTCAAATTGTTGATTTGCAGCTGCAGTCGAGAAAACCCAAATCAGCATTTTAACTATTAGGAAAAAGGTTTTTATCCATAGCTGAATGGTTAAATGGCCCATATTTTACACCTTACTGGGATTTTTAATTTAACTTGAGGCATTGGTATCCCTAAGATGATATATCAGTGGTTTAAAGTCGAAAAAATTGCTGCAATGTGTATTTCCATGACCTCTCTTCTGCCTCTCCCTGGAGCTGCAGACAGAACAAGCTGTTTTGCTTGCCTCTTGGGAAGCGGGGGTGTTGGGATTGGTGGCTGGACTGGGACCGGCTGGGTGGGGCTGAGAGACAAGTACGATCCCGAATGACGTCATACGGACAGGAAGTACGAAACAAGACGTTTTGATTAATATATTTCTTAGAATGGTGTGAGTGAAAATGTGGAGTGATTGTTTTCATACTTTAAGGGTCCCTACTGAGCCCATTCAAGTAACTATGGATAGTAAAAGCCCAGAAAATGTAATTTGCTAAATATGGGCCCTTTTATGTTACAGGGTGTTTATTTTTAATATTTTTTTAAATAAAAAATTATAGTTTTATTTTCTCTTCAGTGGGATTTTTTCTTAAGCAACAGCTGCTGGCCAGATGGCTGGGCATTTTTTACATTTCCAGTTGACTACCTTATGACTGTGTCAAGTTAAATCACTGACCTTTTTAATAACCATATTGCCCTATGACTATTAATTCTAATAGAATGAAGAATTGTAGTCATCAGACGTCTGGATCATAAGGTACAAGAAATACAAGTTGATTAAACAGCCCTTCCTAATGTCCTCTGTCTGTGAAGCGACATCAGAGAAAACAGATTTTTAACCTGAAACTGCTTTTTTCAGTGTTTTTACTGGATTTAATCACCTGCTCCGTTAGGGTTCAGGTAGGGTGAGTCCAAATGTTATATAAAATGTGGAAAGCTTGAAAAATAAAGAGAGTGGAGTTTGTTACCATCTTTATTACAAATTTAAAAAAGAAATAAACAATGCAGCTTCAGGAGTAATAATTTAGCCTTTAGACCTTTACTACACGCTGTTGTGGAGCAGCAGCAGCAGCAGCTGATATACTGATAACTCAGTCACATCAGGCAGAGTACCAAGGTCTGCTTCAAACGTGTTTGCGTTTGAAGCAGACCTGCGGGGAGAACTGTTGGAGCAGCCAACAGTTCTCCCCTCAGTTTCCATTAAAGTTAACAACCTGCTGTGCCGTTACCCGAATTTGCTCTGTTTATAATGAAGCTGCTTTAAGTGAAAAAGGGGAAGTCATTCAACTGGAAAAATCCACATAGCGTCTCTCATTTGGTGATTCAAATCACTGAATTCTATGGGCCACCCACAAACATAACAGATACAGTTAAATGCATGATATGTAATTTTGGGATGTCTCAATTCAAAGCCACTGGTCAATTAAAACACAACCAAAATAAAAAGTCCTGTGACCTTGAAAAAAATTGTTGGAAATATTTTGTAGTACACAAGTCAAAAAATATATAACGTAGTTGTAGACATTTTAATAAAAAAACTGTTGCATATAATATCTTGATAGTGATGTCAATGTTATCACTCATACTGATGGAGGCAACCGTAGAGCACGAGCAACCGTAGAGCACGGTGTTGTATCTGTCTTTCACCTGTACTTAGGTTCACCAGATAGTCAAATGGTTCTGTATCCAATAGGTCCCAGGTTCAGTCTTGAATATGTTCATTTCCTGCCACGTCGCTGCACAAGTTCATGAACCCTTTATTCGTTTTCATTTAGACTTGCTTTATAACAGGTTGTGAGAAAAGGCTAAAGACTGCAATCTAAAATGTGAAAAACTCTTGAAAACCATGAACTCCCTCTTAATGCAAAAGTATTTTTTGCTTTTTCAATGCAGTTATTCAGTAAGAATTGGTTTTACTGTGGCTCTTGGATGATCATTTGGATTAGAAGCAGAAAGGTGTCCTGCAGTTCCTCAGTCCATTCTCCCTTGTGACTGCTGCGAAAAGATCAATTGTCTTCTTTTAAAATTATTCTAGTAAAAATCACACAGTCGTTTTATTTGAATACACTCAGCTGGAACTGTTAATGGACAAAAACGTTCCACTTACACTCCATGAGAATCCACATCATGCCCATTTACTGGATCAGTTAATTGATCAGTTTATTATCTGTTCATTGGTCCGTAGAGTGAAAGCACTATACTAAGGAAAAAGGCCAATTAAAACATATGTGAGGTAACTATACATAAAAGATTAAACCACACAGTGTAAGTCCAGATTCAAATATAATTTCCTCAAACTCGATTACAGGTTTGCTTATCAGCATTTTGCACAACTTGATTGCACATCTCTCTTAAGGCTATATTTGCTGAGACGTGCTGATTTTATAATTGACGCTGACTTCCTTACTTCCCCAATCAAGTGCAGTAAAGTGTAGATTTTTTTCCCTAAGCCATGATAACGCAGGTGTTCAAGCAGCTGTTAGCCAGTGTTTTCTCTTTACAGCAAGTCAGTATGATAGGAACTGAAACTATGCTGAACCTAACCTCAACATATCCGTCTCCTAACAGTAGTTTCCACACGTACATTAATCTCAACATTTGGTCCTGGTTCTATTAGATCTAGTTTTATTGCCCATAGTCGGACACAAGCCTCCACCACATGAGAGTAAACGAGATGCGTAGAACTAACGGGGAGTCAAAGATTCAGAAATATAGAGAGCAGTACGTTAGGCCATATGACATAGAAGTGAGATATGACTAAATCAATAATTCAGGATGTTAGAAATCCCTGTGCTGGCCGTTCACATGAGCTCTCTGAATTTTTAGAAGAGAATAAAATGTACAGTCTGAATGGCACATGCATGTGCTTTAGTCTGGGGAATAGGAAGAATCAGATGAAGTGATATGTGTGCAGATAAAACATTTAAATGAATGTGCTTGACATGAAATGGTTCGGCCCTGCAGTCAAACCTCGCGGTGCCTGCTACTATTGAACTATGAGTTAAAAGCACTGCTGGAGCCTCATGTCTCTGCTTCCAGCCAGCTTCTGGCTTCCAAAAATGAAAAGAGAAACAGATTCTCTGTGAATATCTTTTTTATAATCCAAAAGAGAAATTATTAAATTATTTGTACTGACTAGAATGTTATTTTTAAATCTGCTGCTGATTTGACTATTTTGTTACGTCATAGATACATATACTAGAGGTATATTTACACCATTTTAATTTTAAGTTACTCTGAGAATTTAACAAATTGTTGAATTGTGGACTTCAGTATTAAACCAAGATTATGACCTTTCTGCTATAGACTGTATGTCTAAACATAACCAGTAAAACTCTTTCCTCATGCCATACTTGGTACAGTCCGATGTCGCTGACAGAACAAATGAAAAACATCATCAATGAAGGTAGGAGGGAACAGCGGTGAATCATTGAAACAGATTAATTGTTGTGTTCCTCTTGCAATCTGATTGCTATCAATAAGTCTATGAACAAAATGACTACATGACAAGCACTCTAGATGTTAGCCTCGGGCTAGTAGTTTTCATCCCCTTTCCTCACTGTGATGTCTCTCAGAGATAAACATATCGCAAACATACCCGTCAGCTGCCCAACACATTGCTGTTAAACCAAAAACACTGCGGTTACATCGTGCCTTGATAATTTCTTTAGGCTACACTCAGCTTTGCATGGCTCTACAAGCACAGGTGACTAGCTGCTAGCTGCCATGCAGGCCTGCTGAGAGTGAGGGAAACCCCAGAATATCTTTTAAAAGCAAACATTTAGGAATTTAGGAACTCTAACTAGCAACTGAGATATGACAGATCCATTTGACCACACTGCTTGGCAGCTGGATCGCTTTGTTGTTTTCTCTCCTGTACATTGGCCAACTTTATTCATATGGAGCTTTTTTACCTATCTTTATTCAATACCGTGGTCTTTCAATTTGAGAGCAAGACTTGTTGAAGTTATGATCAGATTGTGTATTACTTTTCATCAAACCCTGCCCTTGGACTCAAATAGCCCTTGTTTGCACTTAAATTTGCTCTGCTTCTGATATATACTCAGATATATTGTTGCTCGCACAGATTTCCTGCGCTCCAGCTTCAGCTCTTCTCCGCACTCAGGCTGCTTTCTGTGTGCTCATGAATCTTCTCTCAGATTTATCTTCCTTTTCAGTTGTGCTTGTGGTTGTATGTTCTCTCGACTTTGCGTCACCCATTAACTCTATAAGGAAAACCTTTCTGAGAACGTACAGGGAATCTGGACATGTCGATGATTGAGCGTTCGTTTAGGTTGGGATATGCTGATGCTCCAGCGACATCTAGCTGCCCTGAATATTTTTATGCTTTATTGAACTTTACGACAGACACTAATGGTTTTGTACTCAGTAATATTTTTTTCCAACACTCATTATTTTCCCATGTGGACCTTTTTATGGCCCTCTTGTATTTGCTTGTCGGGAAAGCCTCTTGAAGAGTATTTTGACCTTCAGAATCCACTCACACTCCCTCCTCTCCGGCTAAATAAATTCCTTTTTATGCTTTCAGCTCAAGGGCAGACAGGGTGATGTATCTATTAATTGACAGGAGGAACCCTGGGATATGTCAGGTATTAAAATGAGAAATTAACCAGAAGAACTGACTCTTCTGCTCAGCTAAAAATGAAATGGTAGTAACATGTTCACTGGCTGTGGTCATAGAGAATGATCCATATCAGATGTGATCATCTCATTTAAAATTAAATATTCCTAGTAATGGATACAGTTTACATGTACAGTAGGCTGTTGTTTCACATTAAAACCAATTAAGCTCTATATGTGGAGTAGAGTTATATATATATATATATATATATACCTGCCACATTTTTTTAGATCGATAGTATACTAAACCATATACAATATTAATCCCATATGCAGTTATGAGAGATGGACAAACATAAACAGAAAGGACACAGTGTACTGCTCATACAAAAACAGTGTTTTTTTAGGTAATGAGTACTCCATTATCTCTCCAGTTGTATTGCTCTCTCTTCCCCTCCATTCATTTTCATCTCTCCTTCCTTCGTCTCTCCCTCTCCTCCTTTCTCTTTCTAGCTCTCTGTGTCTGTCTATCTCTCCATGAACACTAAATCACTGTCGTCCCTTTAGACCGCTGGCGTATGTTGTCTTTTCCTTCTTTCAGCCCATGAATAAATTATCAAAGAGAACAAGACTCTGCTTTTCTTCTTGGAAAACACTGGCGCTTGTTTTCGCCAGAGATTGAAAGGGAGGGTGCGTGTATGTGTGTGTACGGTACATGCACATGTTTGTGTCTTCGTTGATTCAAGGCAGGGGAGTGTGTTATCGCTAGGTGCTCTGTACATCTGGACAGAGTTGGGCTCTCAAAGGTGCCCGAGATTGGATGTCTCAAGCACACACAAACACACCCAAACCCACACACAGACACACACACACACACACACACACACACACACACACACACACACACACACACACACACACCCACCCCTACTGCAGCAGCAGCAGTTGCAGCAGCATATCTGTGGTCGATTGGAGTTAGTTTGAGTGGATGGTGTGAAGGGCAGCCAAAGGAGCAGTGTTCTGTGACTAATAACGTGACACACACACTTACACTCACACACTCACACACTCACACTCACCACACATGTAGAAAGCGGTGATCTCTGAGGTCTAGCAGTCAAAAGAATCGATAGTGTAGCCACAAGGAGGCTAATCAATAAGCTGGATTTACCCTGCTGGTGGAAGAGAATCAAGCCTGTTTCCCACAAAAACACACACACACACAAAAACACACACAGACACACACACAACACACACACACACACACACACACACACACATCCACCCTCCCCCACTTTAAGTGTACAGACATAATAATTCACATAACCACACCAGCAGCAGTGCATGTCCCCCACTGTGCTGCAGCAGAGGCTATATGGCGCTGAGACTGTTATATCCCAGCTTACCTCTCCAAACAGAGTGAGCCATGTCCGCTGAGCAGGTTGGCACATTTATTGTCCGTCATAGATTTATTTCTGTACCCGGCTGAGGGAGAGGTTCCATTACCTATTTATTTTGACAGTGATCAGTATATATTGCCGGGGACAGGTGGCAGCTTAAGTTTATCATATGGTCCCTGTTGCTATTTCACTATATGTCAATGTTATCGTTTTCACATTAATTAATATTTCAGGAGGCTGATAATCAGATTGAAAGGCCCTTTATTCTCTGGCTGACTTTGTGCCAGCATCAATAGGGAGTGTTGTTTTCAGTTGACGCAGAAGCTCTGGGAGCTGAGAGCAGGCAGGATGTAAAGATTCTTCACAAAACAAATATGTTTAATTGAAGACAGTCGAACAATTAAATAAAGTTAATAAAGTTAGTCATTGAGCAAAGAACAATCCTGTTACCCGCTGGGTAAAATAGTCAAAATTGATCTAATGTGTTTCATCATATATACACTCAATACCAAATATATATATTTCAGCATATACATACTTGCATCAGTGAATGTAGCAAATTTTCAGATATACATGGCGGTATGCAGCTAGTTGGCATGTCTAGCATTGTTAGCCTTGCAGAGCCTTGCTGTGTGTAGCCCATGGACTGAATAGAAATGTGGTGAAGTTGCAGGGACAGTTTGGTGGGCAGGTAACAGGTGTGTTTACAGTGTGTCTCTGAAAGACGTCACAGCGCAGGAAAGAGGTGAGAATTGGTGTCCTGTCTACATCACTGCTTATTGGAGCTGGAGCCATCTTTACACAGGAAAGGATGAACAAGAACTAATATAAAACCAGAGCTGTGCTGCCTATTAAAACCAAGAATAGAGAAGAAGCTCGAATCACAACACACACAAAGGCAGTGTGACTTCAATCCCTGCTCGGGAGACCATTGCTCTACTGTATCTTTATATAGATATTAATGAATACATTACTATATTAATGTTTATAATCCCATGGATATATAAAATTGAGATCAGCAACTTCTACATGTGTGTCACCATGTAGAGCCTCTCACCTCTGTCTCTCGCTCTCTCACCTCATGTTGTTGTCTCTTGCAACAACATGAGGTCCAGTCCTGCTCCTGCTGTGTTGGAATCAGACATGAGAGGTTGTGTTTGAAAAGACGAGCAAAAAACAGCTTGTCTAAACTACAAAAGCCTAACACACACACACACACACACACACACACACACACACACACACACACACACACACACATCCACACCTTTCATTTCTAGAGGTTAAAAGAGTGAAACCTGAAGGCAACTTATTTTAATCCCCAGTAGATCATTGGCCCAATGTTTTATTGTGCAACAGCTTGTTGTGCGTGCCACTCCCAAATCCAGCTGTGTGCGTGTTCCCCTTAAAGCCATGTGTGTCTCAGTCTGTCATGTGTGCTTCTCTATGCCAGCTGGGCCTTGGATGTGCATACCCGTGATTAAAGCATCTGTTAAGTTTGCATGTGTTGTTTGTGTGTGTGTGTATGTGTGTCAGTGTGTTCCTTAAATTCTGACCTGAAGCAAGCTGCCACTTTTTTGAAACAATACAGCCTAACAAGATTCCCAGTGTTCGGATACTGTTAAGTGACGAATAAGATTAACTTAAATCAGAAATACCTAAAACTATTTAGTTTCAATTGATGTGAGTGTGTGTGTTAGTTGCCAACGTTTTGATTTGATTATTCTTTCCCTGAACAGGGTCGTCACACTTCAGCCGTCAGACCAAAACCGTGACCTTTCTCAAACACTCCACTCTGTGTATTTGTGTTTATTTGTGTGTGGTGTGTGTGTGTGTGTGTGTGAGAGTATGAGTGTGATCTTTGCTGTTGGTGCTCCATGACTGTCAGATGAATACCACTGGGTGGAAGAGATGCTTAAGATATTCTCTCTGTGACAAAACCTTTGTTTGTGTGTGCATGTGTCAATGATTGTGTGAGTTTGTGTGTGTGTGTGCCACAAGCTGAGTGACAGATCATGTTGAATGGTGCAGAACTGCAGCCGCCCAGTATACTTAACAGCCTCTGACTTACTGCTGTTCCACAAACACACACACACACACACGCACACATACACACTCTCACAAACACACACACACACAGACACACACTTGTATGCTTCCTTTAGCGATCGGATGCTCCTGACTTTATGATAAGAATGTTTCAGTCTGTATTGATGATAAACACACTTCTCTTCTACACACACATACACACCACTCCTCCTCACTTCACTGTCTCATGATCTTTCTTCTCTTGTCATCTCCTCTCTTCATCCTTTGTTTCTCATCTTCCATTTCTTTCTTCATCATCAGTCAGTGTTTCGTCTGTCCCCTTCCTCTCTGTCCCTCACATCTCTGTTCTACTAATGTTGTTTTGTCATCCTCTTCTTCCTCTCTTCCTTCACTGCCTCCTCTCCTCTTCATGTTTCCATCTCTTCGTCTCCCCCTCGCCCCACATCCAACACTCTCCCCACTCTCGCCCTTTCCCCCCCTGTCTCAACGCCTCCTTTTTCCTCTGTAACCCCATAATTGACCCCCTTATCCTGTGAACTCTCTCCTTCTCCTTGTCTTTCTTCCTCTTCCCTCTGCTGCAGCTGTCTGTCTTCGGCATCATTTGCTCATCAGCCGATGGCAGTTTTATTATTCTCTTTTATAGTGTTAATAAGGCAGCTGTCACCAACCGAAGACAATCCATTCCCTGCAGCGCTACTGGAACTTCCAGTGAACGACTGCTGCTACCACATCTATTGATAATCATCGGAAATGTCATACTCGGGGCACTGTTGAGTTTCTCCTTTTAAAACCCTTATTTAGGCTTGGGAGGTTACATTGAGGTTATGCATTTGAGCTGACGGAAGACAAGTTGAAACGTGTACATGAATTGTTTTCCTCACAGAAGCGTAAGATTGAATGGAAAATATTGTCAAAACAATCTCGACTTATGTTCCAATTACCAGAATTTTTTTAGGCTTTCAACCACATCGCATGATCTTCCTCGGCAAAAAGAACTGTCTGGAGTGGCATCATGTCATGCAAAGCCATTGTCAGGCAAGGAAGTCTCAAGAATATCTGCGGGATGGGGTCCAGACTTTCTCTGGTGTGTGTCATTCGCAATAACACAGCAATTGATTCTTCGCTCAGATGCGTTCACAACAATACAGAAGTCTGCAGAGAGTTAAGGTGAGGAGGCGGAGCAGCAGGCAGAGGCAGGACGTGACGCACCTGCATTGGCCTTATGTCAAAAGCTCTCTACACAATTTTGACAGTTTCTTATACCTATATGGCACAATTCTTTCATCCTTTCCACCTTTGCATCTGTCACGTTTTAGAAATATCAACAATGTAACCACTGAATCTTCTGGAGGAATTCCTGCTGTGTTCTCCTATCAATTTATTACCCTGAGATTTTACTGGGGGGGGCTGGCTGGAGAAACCGCAGAATGTCCGGAGATTATCGGGAGTTCAGTGTGTGTCTGAAGGCAGCTGAAGTGTCTGTCACTTAAGGTGGTTGTATTGGGTGAAAGACTGTAGGCTCCTTTCTGTGTTCAAAGATTGTGTTGGGTAAGAATGACCTTTTTACATTCATAGTCCTCCAGCAGCACAGCTGGTAAAGCTTCTAATCTGAAACACCTGCAGTTTATGTGCATGAGTGCTGAGTTTTCATTTCACCAACTTCTCCTGCATAAAAAATGTCACATTAAAAGTCTTCCATCTGCTAAAAGTCATGGACTGCAAGATGTGCTCAGTTTCATTTGACATGGCACTGACGGATCTAAGATTCACCTTTATCAAGGGCAAAGACGGGGACCACCATTTACACAGAGGAGACAATCATCTGTCCAACATCTATGCACAATTCCAGATTCAGTGAGGTGCATGTAGAAGTCCTACATTGTTTACTGTTAGCTCCAATGGACCGACAAAAGGTCAAAGTATCTAGAGATACATTCAGTATATCGACGTTGATGTAGTGTTGGATTCAGTGCAGTGGACATGTGCATTGTCATGAATGAATAAATGTTTTGAATTTGCATTTAAAGCCAAAATAGAATAGAAGCAGATGAGGAACATACGGTGGCTTCTTTTACGAACTGCAAAACAGAAACAAAGCTCTGATTCTCTCTGTATTTTGAGTTGAATAAAATATCATGGAGGTAAATCAAACTATTGTAGAACAGCTACCTCTACTCTCTCTCTAGCAGCAGGAGCTTTGATTGCCTCTGTTAGAGTCCTTCTTGTCAGCTGCATTGTCTGCAGCTATCTGTCTCATGCCTCCCTCAATCATCCTCATGTTTATTCTCATCCTCCTCTCCGTCCTCTATTTCCTCTCCCTGTTGTGTTTGTCCTTTGTATTTCTCCCTCCTTCCCTCCCACGCCCCCTACCCCCTCGCTCTCCCCGCTAACCAATTTGCACCCTCATCTCCTGCTTGTCCCCGACCACAATATTTGTTTTTCTCTCCCTCTTTTTTTAAAGTGTTGTCCGCTCTTCTGTTTGTTCCATCACCTCACTCTGCCCCTCCTCTGAGAATAAGATGCTTGTTTCATCTGCCTCTCGTACGTGTGATGGAGGACAGTGGAGCGCTGTGTTGTGTAAGGCTGTTGATTACAGTCACAGTGGAGACTGTACAGTAGCAGCCTCTCTGCGAGGGGGCACACACTGCAGGTGTGTGTGTGTATGTTTTGTGGGTTCCAGGTGTTATTTATGCAGGTTAGTTGGTGAAACATGAGTTAGAATGGTGTTTCTTTTGAAGGCCGTCACCCACCAAAGATGTAGACAGCTCATGTATTATCAGGTTGTTTTAGCTGTTTTTCCTTTACTTTGCAGCAACAATCAACATTTGAGGTATTTTGGTCTAGTTAAGATCGAGCAGTCATATGAGAAACATGGGGAGGTCTTTTGTCATCAGACCGAAATGGTGTTTATTGCACACAATCAATAGATGATTTATGACTTTACCAAACAAAGACCATAATCTCACCATGCAAGTGTTTCTATGACCCAAGACTTTGATCCAACCAACTGGAAAACAACCTCTATTATGTAAAATACACTGACCTTGAAAAAATATATCTAATTTCAAGCGAGTGGCCTAGATTTATTTATTTAACTATAACATATCAGCTCCATGGTTCTAATTGAACCCAGATATCATTGATACAGTTCAGATCAAGATTATACAGTGCCACTCTGATGGATTTAAAGGATTCAAAACTAAAATCAATAGAACACTCTGATGTAGTCTTTGAGATCAAATATGTCAGTTAGGTCAGCCTTTGATCAGATTTTCTTTGATCTGATATGATCCTAGGTTCACCTGACAATGAAGTGATTTAGCTGTTATTTACTAGGAAATGAAACAATAATATAAAGAATTATATTTTATTTTTATAGGACTTTGTAACATATATCCTTAGAAAAAGGCTCCTATTGGATAAAATACACATTGCAAATAATACACATACATTTAAGTCTGCATGTCTACATGCCTCAAACATGTGTATACACACATATTCTTACACATGAATTCATATACATAAACATAAAGCACCTTTCCAAAATTAACCTAACTAAAGAAATCGATTTGGCAGGTTTTTCAAACAAACCACAGATAAAGCAGATTTGATGGAAAGTGAAGGCTGCTCCAAGATTAAGAGCTTCATCCTCAAAAGCCAGATTTGCCTCTAGATGTAACATGATCGGAGAGAAAAGAGAAGAGGCCTTAACTAGATAATGACAGGACAACCACTACTGCTACTAAATGAGACGAGGTCAGATGCATGCAGGGCCTCGTACGTCATGCAAGTGGAGTAATGGGGGACTGAGGAATCGGTTCAGCTGCACATTGTTGGTGTAGCTGGCAACTCTGTACGAATATACTTCAACACAGTAGAAAAGACTTATTACTGCAAGTAAACAGGGATTTACAATAATCTAAATTAGAAAGGATGCAGCTGTTTATTACTGGGGCTTGAATCCCTCTGGAGCAGCCATTGGTTTGATTCCCACCCAGCTCTCCGTCCAGTTTACGCTCAATCTCCACTGTCCTATCAATAAGATAATGGTGAAAAAAGGTGTTTACTAGAAGTTCTGGTACCAGAGATACCAACACAGTTTAATAGTCTGTTATTTACAATGGCATGATGAGTTGATGCAGATTGGGACTTTTCCACAGTTTAGAAAGTTATTGCTTAGTAGCAAATTTAAATTAAGGAAACTTTTACTGTTGACCTATAGCGTGCACTCAGGTACATATGGGCTTATTAAGTCAGAAATACTGCTGGGAGCAAATCCATTTAATGCTTCATAGTGAAAATTACCATTCCGTACTTCCGGACTTAAAATATAACCACTATAATGGTATAAGGTTTAAACTGTTAACTGAAACTGAGCTGTCTTACAAATCACATCATTTGCTCCTTACTATTATTTACCATTTATCCTCCACAGCAGCAGCGTTCTGTTTTCCCTCCTCTCTAATGTTTGACCTGTTGTGCACGTGCTGAACGTGATAAAAGACTACATGCTGTAGCCTAAATGCCAGCCACACAAGCTGCTTCCTGCTTTCAAACAGCTACTTATCGTCTCATCGAGCACTTTTTATAACTGCATTATCTCATGCTTTGATGTAATTAGGATGCCACAGGTACCCAAGGGATATGAGGTCCAGTTTCATGTACTTAATGAATATTTATATACAGCTTCACCGTTTCTGGAAGCTCGCTCGCTATCGTGATTAATTCTTTGCTTTGTGAGTCCCCTGGCGTTGGTTTGTCAGCAAAAATTAAAAAATATTTCAGAAATATATTTTACTTCATTTGTTGAATATTTATCATGTTGAATTTAATCTGGAGATGCTGGAAACCGTTAATTATCAACTGTGGTCACAACCATATATAGTACAAGGTCTTTCTAATACAGCTGCTCCGATCTGAGCTTATATTATCATTCTTGACCTTGGGATTTTGCTCTTTGAGTTAATGGAAGAACATTAACGTACAGGAAGTCTGCGCTTTTCATCAGGACTGACTCGGCTTTCATTGTTGGTCCCTTTGGCTTGGACTGTTATCCTGCCTACCTAATAAGTTATCTCATCCAATCGCTGCCACTCACAGCTGCTAATTTTATGTTTAAAGCCTTTTAGCAGGTCAAAGAGCAGGATATTTGCCAATGTTGGTGACTTTTTAATTTTGTAAACACATGTAATTGAAAAGCTGCTCTGTGGAACACATATCTTGAGGAACAAAAACTACATGGTCATTTCATCATTGTGCTTTATTATATTATAATAGATTATTATTTTACACATTTTTATGTAGTTTGTGTATTCATTTTCTTCTTCAAGTTATTCTTAAATTTGTATACAGACTTATCCGTTTCGTTTATTTTACTACGTGTGGTGTGATTTTATCTCTATCTACAGCACCTTAGATCTACCTCTATGTCTGAAATGTGCTTTATAATGACAATTACCTTGCCTATTGTTGACCTATTTAGTGCAATATGGAAACATTATACATTCACTATTATTCAAATTTTAAGAAACGGGTGACCTGTGCTCTTTAGCAGCGGTGGCGCTGACTCATCCACTCAAGTGACATTTTCAACAGTGTGTTCATGATGACATATTCTTTTTTGGTACCAAGTGGAGCTTCACCGCTCTTTGTGCAGCAGCGGTGGTTCAGCTTTAGGGGTCTGTGGTCTCCAGGAGACGTTCTTTACTCGCTCAATTACTGCAGGTAACTTTTACAATTTCAGAGAGAAAACTGCAACCAGAATGACCCCAGGGCAAGAAAAACAGTCCATTATGAAGAGACATGTTTAGAATGGACACTGCACAAGCTTATACTAATTCAATAACTGGCAATGTAAATGATCGTTAATCAAGACAGCAGGTTACCATGGGGGGTTGATGGGCCTTAGCAGTACTTTACTTGTCACTGTCACTCGTCATGTCTTGCATGTCAGCAGGCGCTGTTGAGTACATGAGGGAGGAACTTAAAGGAGACCCAGACATTCAGTGTAACAGCCGTCAGCCGATGGCTGTTTTCTGCTCTGTATTTGACAGCAATCTGATGTGATAGCTGTCATCAGAGGGTTTGGTTTGCTCAGTGCTTCTCATTCAAACTGGCATCTCTGTCACTGCCAAAGACTGTTCACGTGGTGGTGGTGGTGGGGAGGTCGGTTATTGATTGCTCGCCTCCATTCCAATTCCTCTGTCTTTCTCTTGAAACACAACAGAAACTGACAGCCAATCACAGTCTGTTGCTGGCCATATGTCAGCCTCATCACTTGGTGTCAACCTGGATAACTAATTACGAGGGAGAACCCAAACCAGTTTTTTTCAGTTAGTCTATCGGTTTTCAGACTAATTTCTTCCAGCATGTCGATCTGAATCCCTCTGAACATTTTGAGGCTTGTTGTGCACAGTGACATTTATGGTTTTCTTGTTACTTCATTCTGTGTCTCAACAGCTGTGTGGTTTGGGTTGCACATTGAATGGCTATGTAATCTCAATTGTGTGACACTGCACATGGTCTGAAATGTCGAAATTCGTATGGACAAGCATAGCAGTCTTTTTTGTTGTTGTTGCTTTCTCCCTGCCAACCGTCTCACCGGAGATGTGGGCTTTTGTCAGGAGAGCTTCAGGTTCAGATTTGACCAGTTTTTTTCTTTCTATTTATTGTTTCCCAGACACGTAATGTGACAGATCCACATTAGATAGAATTTCTCCATCAATAACCTTGTTATTACTGCACTGTAATATGTGGCAGTAAACTGAAGTTGACTTTTTTCAAGATCTTGGAATGAAGCAATACAAAAAAGTAATAGCAGATCATTATTGATGATTATTTTTAGACCATTTGGGTCCTAATCCAACATCAACATGGAACCTCAGCAATATAAGACTTAAGGGCTAAATATAAGAATATATAGGATATAGTTGACTTATGAGGATAATTGCTGAGCAACCACATTTGCTCAGAAATCCCCAGTAAAACTTGCAGTGAAAGCTAATTGTATTAAACTGTCATTTTTTGTTTTTTGTATTAATGGGTCATTTTTTTCTTCTATTCCGCAAGAGTTTGGTTCAGCAAGTTTTGTTTTTATGCTAAGGGGATCCAAGAAATGCTCTTAGTGTGGATGCTGTTTAAGAGGACTTTATTCTCTGAAAGGATTCTGTTTTAAGCAAAGGGCTGTGAAAAGCATTCAGTCATGGCATTCATCCTTTAATTCCATCACCTCATGTTACCTTACATAATATTTCCAATGAGTTCCACATAATGACTTATATAGATTTGCATTTTATGGAAATTTAAAACCTAGATATTAGATATGAACCTGCAGATACCCTTAGTTGAGATATTTGGTAAAGGTGTCAGAGGAGAAATATGGATAGTGCAGCCTTTTAATTATATTTTCTTGCATTTAGCTGAAAATGATATCAAGGCTTTTCAAGACTGTTACACGCAGTGTAGAATAATTTGATTTAGGCCTTCAACTGAAGGCAAATCCACTAAAATGCCAGGAAGTCAAAAACAACGTTTTATGTGACTATAAATAATATAAATGTAACTTTGTACTGGTAAAGCACTAAAGTTCTTGTTGTTGCTCTTGTTTAACTGACTCGCGTCAGTTAATGCTTAACTATAACTGAATCACTTACCAGCTGTTCTTTACCAACTGATGAGTAATCAATGCTATTATGTCAATCATTCAGACAGACTCTATTACCTGACACTTCTCCCTGACACCGCATCCAATCTCTAATAATCATGCATGTGGTAATGAAGCAGAGTCTTCAAAGATCTGACTCTTTTCGTTCAGCAAAACAAACTGTACATTCAATTACTACTGTAAATTATATAATAGTATGCCACTAAGTAGATGTTTTACCTTTTCCTTAGCTTAACCCTACTTTTATCTTTGATATCATTCCCTGTAATTCCTTAAATGTGACCTATTATGCCAATTTCCAGTTCTGTAGTTTTACGGGGGAACTTATTATTCACAGTTCTGAAAAAGTTCCTGAAGGGAATCCCCCCAGTGCAGCCTCTGACTGAAACTCAGGCTCGAGCTCAGGTGTTCCTTAGAGGCCTCCTTCAAAGCCTTCTTTCTTCTGATTGGCTGAACCCAGACTCTGACTGAGGGGCAACACACCCTGTGATTGTGAGCACCACCTCATCCTCTAGTGTGTGGATTCTGAAAGCTAACTGTCCATGTTGGAACCTGAATCTGAGACAGAACATCACTAACATCTGAATGAACAAAGATTATGAACCGAACTGTTTGGTAAATATTATGTCCCGTACCTACTTATTGACAGATATCATGATCCACATAAGCTATCGTTGCCAATACAATATTATTCTATTGTCACCAAACTAATGTATAGTAAACCTGCACTGTGTGTATGCAGGAGTTCACAGTATATGTCTATTGTACAACTCAGGTAAATTGTACTGGGGAATGACTGAATAAAGATATGTCACTGGTTGGCATCAGCTCGTCACAGAAGTAAAAAAAAAGGCACATTCAGAGCAGACCAATGACTAATGAGCTTTTTATCTCATGGGGATTACTTTTACATATATTATACATATATATGACAAAAAGTGGACTAAGTGGAATAGTCCCCTGTTTTATTTCTTTCCCTGCACTTCACTGTTGGTCTATTTGAAGGCACGACACCCAGCAACCTTCTGCTGCAGTACACAGACCGCTGCTGTTCAAGCTTTGCTGCAGTCTCCACACACATCAATTCGGAGCCAATGCATTCTTGATTAGGTGTGGACATGGTAATTGTTTTCATTGCTTTGGAATGGAACGACATTGAATCTAATGTGGCCCATCGATCTTTTGTTGGGGGGAAATTGGGTTTGTTACCAGCGTTGTAGATCTCTCATGGCCCGCGTGCTAACCTTTTAGACTCCCTCTCCCTCACCACATTTTCCCCTCTAACATCTATCTCCTCCCTTCCTCCCCTCTTCATACGCCTGCCTCATTCTGGTACCCTTTGACTTTTAATCTCTCCCTCTTTCTCTTCCTATCTGTCTTTTAATTTGTTTTGTTTTTTCCTTTCCACACTGCCTCTTTTTCATTCTACTCTCCTCTTCGCAGTTCATTTAAAAACTCAATTTGAACCATTGCTTATTATAAACAATATTACCAGGGAGGTTTACCACTGACAAACATCTGGAAGGTGTAACCAGTTTGTCTTTGGTATTTTACTCAATATATTACGGAAAAGATTAAGTAATTATCTATTGTGTCATCCACAGTCTGTTGGCTAATTGATTTAATGTAAGGAAAGTATTTAGGTGAGCTCCTCTATATACATGTGTTTACCTTTACTGTGCCTTTGCTTTACTCAAGGGTATACAAATGTGTATTAAATCTCTCTACTGTCTATTCCCAGACCTCCAGACACCTAATTCAAATATATGTTTAGTCCGGAAAATTCTTAATTCTTTTGATTCTTACTGATGGAGCAGATTTCTGCCAATTTTAAGTTGTGGCATATGCCTCCTTAAATACAGAATGAGGAATCTTGCAAAATCTTTGTGTTATGTTCACATTTGTCTCCTCCTTTATAAAAGGTGCACTAATCAATATTGTGTATTAACTAAAAAAGTCTGTGTTTTGAAAGGTGTTGCTTATAGTAACAAATGCACCACTTCCCTGTTTTACATTCAGTTCATTTGCACTGCTTTCATTAACTCCATAAAGAACAGCAGCAGATACATTATTTTCAATGCAATGCTCTGATGTACTCACTGTGCGCTATTTGCACAGCACAGAGAGCAATACAATAAGGATGTGAGTCACTGGAGACCGTGATGGAACATTCAGCAGCTAAACAGAGCCAGTTATTTCAGTTGGTTGAGACCCAAGCGGTGCTAAAAGGAGAGAGAATGTCAGAGTTGTATTCATACGGTGGGCAGAAACATTACTGGAAATAAATGCTAATGTTGCTTTGTGTGTCTCCTGTTTTTTTGCATTAACCATAACAAATTATTAAGGTGATATTACTGCATATAAGTGGTGTGTTTACAGCCAAGAAAAATCGCTTAATACCTCCTTTACCGTCTGTATTTCCATCATCCTTCTTCACCTGACGTTTTTTTGTGCCCTTTTATGCTTTTTGGCACATAACCATGTCCAGCTGTCATAATAAATCTATCAGCAGTAATGTGTTTTATTATGAGAGAAGGTCTTCACTTATCAGGGACACTTTGCCATCAAAACAATACATCTCATGAATAGTTGTCCAATACTCAAAAGGGCCACTTAAAAAAAAATCGAATTAAACAATAGAAACTTAGATTTTTTAATGCAGGGTGACTTATCTATTTTTTGGGGGGTATATAACAAGATATGAGACCAAAACTCCTCATGATCAGTGACATCCATAATTGGTTTACAGACTGAGGTCTATGGCTCTGTTGTTGGGCTTTCCTGCTCTTCCGTGTGCACACTTGGAAAGCCAAAGCTAGAGAGCCTGCCTAGCCTTTCATGAGCCTTTATGGTAAGTGAGGGAGAGAGAGCAGCAGCCGAAAGACTTCGGCAGAGAACAGAGCAGCATCAATGACATCGCATGACAATGATTTTGGTCAGATTCTGTATGAAAAGGAGGGGTGTGGAGATTGGTTACACAGTGGCTTGGAAGAGTCGGAGGTATATTAGCTTAGATAAGGTGCACATTATGAGCTTTGTCAATTAAATACAAATGAGGAGTTCTGATCATGTGTGCATGATCAGAGATCTGCTGCGGTCATGTAACATATACTTGACTGTGGCTAAGCTTGGCTTTGTAGACTACCTGAACTAAATCTTAGCAAATGTTTTAAGGCCAGTGGATGACACTTTCTGTTTATAAAGGTCAATATTGAATTGTAATGTCCATATTGTAATTGACTGGTCTAATTCTTACACATAATTGCAAGTATCAATAATAACATGCAATTAAGAGCTTAGAGAAGTCAGCCAGAGCAAATTGGATGTTACGACTAACTAATTTCTGTTCTTTCTCTCTTTGTCTTTGTGCCTCTCAGCAGACAGAGTGCAGAGCCAGTCCTAAGAAAAGCACAGAGCCAGCTGTGGACCTGCTGGGCCTGGGTAAGACATGACCACCCTTCCCCGGGCGCCGTACATGGTTGATCACTGCTCTGTGTGTCCTGCACCAGATGGGTCAAAAGCAGAAGTTAAATTTCCCTTCCTGCATGAGTGTGCATGTGTTTGGGACTAATAAATGCATCTCTTATCTCTTATCTACCAAACACCAAAATAATAACCCACTGGCAATAGAATAATTTGGTAGTCTGCCTGATCAGATACAGTGACGGGGAAATGTTTGCTGGAATTGTCTAGTTTGTAACCCTGCTGCATCATATTGCACTCCTCTCCGTTCTAGGAGAGGGATCCCTCACATGTGGCTCTCTCTGAGGTTTCTACGTTCTTTTCCCCCTCTTTAAAAGTTCTTGTTTAGGTAGTCTTCCTTACTCTTGTTGAGGGTTAAGGACAGAGGATGTCACAACTTGTTAAACTCTTAAAGAAAAATTGTGATTCTGAATATGGGCTATAAAAATACAATTTATTGATTGATTGATACAAATCACAAATGTAGATAACACAATGTGCTTTAACTTATTATAACACAAACAATGATAAATCATAATACATTGAAGAAAAAACACAAAAGGAATGAAACTCTTAATAAGTAGCTGAGCCTCATTTGGCAGCAAAAACCTCAAATAACCGTCTTGTATCTGTAGATCCGTGCTGCTCAGTGTTCAGGAGGAATTTTGGATGATTCTTCCCACAGAGCGGCTTCAGCTCACAAGTGTTCTCATGGTGTGAAGGACTCTCTGAAGTTCACTCCACAGAATCTCTCCTGGGTTAAGGTCTGAGCTCTGACCGGGCCCTGACTCCTAAAGGTGGATTTCCTTTGTTTGACATCACTGTGTAGCAAGTTTACTTTGAGATGTAGCATCATGATTCTGCTGAACCCTCCAGCTTCTACTGAGATTCAGCCGACAGACAACCCCCTGACATGATCATGGAAGGTACCTTGTTAAAGTTGGGACTTTGTTTTGAACTGTACAGGCCAAGAGGCAACGGAGCAGGTCAGAATCACAATGCTCCCGTGAGGTAGACTCATGAACAGAAGGATAGTTCACCAAAAAATGACATTCCCTCATTATCTACTCACCACTATGCCGATGGAGGGGTGGGTGAAGGGCTTTAGTTCACAAAACATATTGGAGTCTCAGGGGTAAACAGTGTTACAGCCAAATCCAATACAATTGAAGTAACATGCCTCCATACTGCTCAGTGGTGTCATCCTTGTGTCCGTAAAGACCGTGATTTACACTGCACTTTGCTCTTGTTGTAGGAGAAGGGGTTTATGGTTACCTGCCTGCTCTGATATTGATTACGAAATAATAACAATTATAAAAAAGTAGTGGGGTAGAATGTACAGATATTTGCTGATATATGTAGTGGAGTAAAAGCGAAAAGTACCAGAAAATATATCTTCTTATGTAAAGTACAGATACATGGAACATGTACTTAAGTACAGTGAATAAGTAAATATACCTTTTCGCATCCCACCACTGTATTCTTATATCTCTGCCCTCTCGGAAAGTTTGTCTATGTGTAGGCTGATGAATAATATCTAATATCTCTTAGATTACTTTTTCCTGAGTCTTTTAAGATCTTGTTTTTGAGAGTTACAAAAACCCTCCAATCTTATATCAGCGACAAGCCCCCTGACTCCACTTAGCCATTGTTGATGTCAGTAGCAGAGGCTTATATACTTTTTCCAACCCACACTGTGAAAGTTTAAGTGATTTATTCACTGTAAACCAGACCAATACAACATGTGTTTCGTTAGTTGGGTTTTTGTTTGTAAATGTAACTTTGATGAAGATCTGTCCACAATTTAAAACAAACTCAAATGTTTCACTTATATTGTTATGTTAGTAAAAAAAGTTCAGTATTATTAGATGTAATAACATTTCTACATTGTCAGTTAATATGTCTTTAATGGCTTCAGATGCATTGCCTAACATGTAAGTGACTGCAGTCCAGTCATATGCTTGAATGTATAATAATGGTTGATTATGTTTCCCAACATGGAAAGTAAACACTTCTGACCTTTAGGACAATTTGATTTTGAATACCATTTAATTTTAAAATATATTACCAGACCTACATTTTACACCCTAAACCAAGCTTTCTAGCAATAATTATTGATGTATTAATCAATTGCAATAAATAAGTTATTGAAATTCATAGCGCAATCTGTGAAAGGGAAATCTGTACAAAACCAAAATGAAACAAAACAAATGTAATGGCATGTAGTTAATGACATTAGTGAGCCATCACATGAGCAGCTGCCTTGAAATCCAACTAGAGTCACTCCAATCAAAGGCTGACAAGCTGTTCTATATATTGAGAAAAATGTCTGTCTCACTTTAAATTACACATGAATTCACCAACATTTAGTTGTATTAATTTTCCACCAGCACTGAAACGCAGAATACTCTTCTGTATGTAGATCAATGCACACACATTTAAAAACTGTAAACAATGACACAAAGCGAAGCTTTTCAAAAGAAAAACTGTCAGTTCTGTAAAGTTGAAGCTAAAGATCTAACTATACAAATTTAATGTTTATCCAGGCTGGGATAAAATATATTCTTAGATGTGTTCAATTTGCCTGGCAATTGCGAGTTCTCAGGGATATGCAGTTTATGAATACCTCAAATTATGCACTGATCACGGTACGCCTCTTCTCAAATTTGCTAAAAAACACCCATTTCTGACCATTTCTGTCGATATGTTTTTGACCCTCTGCTCTCCTTCACCACAGACAGGCTCTCCAGTGCATATGCAAGTGTGTGAATGTGAACAAGTCTACTGTCACCAACTAATGTTAATTTCATGAGTAATGTAATGACAGATCAATACTAGAATGGCACTCAGAGCAAATACTGTCAAGCCCCAACAGTACCCTTAAATTCAATCATGTCTTATACATATTACGTTATCTCAACTACACACAAGTGGTAGTAGCAGGTTTCTACCTTTATTTGTTACCATACAGTAGCAGAGAAAACCTAACCCTTTAAATCTGTTAGATGTGGATTTTATTTGGATCTGTACTGAAATGTACACACTTATAGACATCAGGCCCATACATTAGGGTTAGAATCTTCACTCTGTTACACAACTGCACCATCACAAGTGATTCTGTGGTGTCAAGAAATCCAGCAGAGTGATACACCCTCTTTCTGCTGAATCCTCCTTGTTCATTCAGCTCGTCCAATGAAGCTTATAAACAGGTTTTATGAACTAGAACTAAGTCGTAATTCTTTCTAATCAAGTGCCTTGTGAAAACAAGGTATCATAAATTAGATAGTGCGCAGCAGGCATTTCAGACTGTTAGATACATAAATAAACATTGAGTAAAATGTATATTGATCAGTCAATTTATTGGTATTGGCAGATACCCAATAATAAAGGACTGATTGGGATTGGGGCCAAAAGAGCTGATTGGGATATTTCTAATAACTGAATAACTTGTGAAATGCTGTTGTTAGCTTGCAGCCGGGGATAGCACTGTGTCTGGCCCCAGCTGCTTTATGTCAAGTAAAGTAAAAAATCACAAACCAAAATCAAGGCCTGTATTCACTTGTTTCAGCATTTACAGACTGTGTTTGACTTACATCTGCCTGACTCCATACTTAGTAATGTTATTTCTATTATGGCACAGTGTAAGTGATGGCAATAACAGACACCTCAGTTTTCTAGTATAGTGGCTACAACCAACTTCAACTGGGCTATGTTATTACCCTGAATGACTGAAAACAATCTTATTGTGATATATCCACTGGCAGGATTTGTAATTCACATTAGTTTATCAATGGTGTCAATTACCAAACTGTCAGTTTAGAGGAACAACTTGTCACATGTTTTTTATTGCTTGCACGCATGACATTTTTGCTTTACTGAAGAACACAGCAGCAAAAAAACTGGAACGATTAAACGCACCAGAGATATGACATTCAACAAAGGTCACAAGCTGGATTCAAACATGTGACATTTTGAGCACATGGTATGTGTCTTGGCCCACTTCTATCCGTCAGGAAAACCTGAGCACCACAGAGTAAGGCAGGGTTGTTTCAGGGTTTCACCATAAATTTGTAATATGCGATCCCCCATGTTTTCCCAACACAAGGCTGTATGGTATCGGACGACAGCTGAGGCGGGGCAGTGCTGACAGAAGAAAGAGCTGGTGGATATAGCATTGATCAGGAATTCCTGGCCGTAGCATGGGAGTGAGTGAGGGTGAACGTCCTGCTATAAATAACCAATGTATGCACCTTGCAGCTGTGTCCAGCGGATGGGATTTCACACATAATCAATAAGTCAAATACGTGGCACTATGCCCTCACCACTCAAAAACCCCTTCATCTATCCCACCACGATTTACGGTTACTTTACTCTGCAGCTGTCAAAGAGACTTTCTCTGTGTGCTTCTGTGTTCCTGTTCAGTTCGATTCACTTTAACAGGCTGTGCTGGAGTAATGTAAACAAAATGTGGGGTTTGTTCCCCCATCAGGGTTTTCTTGCCTCACGTTTGCAAAAACAGAAATCAGTCTAAAATAAGCTTTTCATTTAACATCTAATATCGTAAAGAAAGCTTCTCTTCGTCTCATAAAAACATGTTTTATTTAATTGCCTCAGGTCTAGCTGGATGATTTCTGTGTCCCTTGAGGATAGAAAAACGTCTGAGAGATGTTCCCTCCTACCAAAAATAGATCTGTTCAGGAACGACTGAATCAATTTCAAAACGTTTTATTGATGGAGCGCCCTGTTTGTTGCACGTCCATCTTACTCCCAGCTCAGTCCTCTCCTGTAATGGCTCTGATATGGCGCTGAATGGACTTCCTTCACATTGTCCTCTCAAGTGTTATTGGAGCAACAGAGTTCACAGTGAGTCTTGGAAGCAGCATAGGATCTCTCTGATCTGTGCCCAGCCTGGTACTTATATTTACTCAAATGACACATCTGCCCATGAGAAAAGTCAGAAGATAGTGACGACAAATTGCAGAAATCATTATACACAGCAGATGATATGAATGATTAAATATATTTATTTAATATCTGGCACATCATAGTAACAGGCTAAGCTTTTTATTTCTTTAACATTTCTTTCAACCTGTTTGATCCAAACACTGTAGGTCTGAAGCTGACGTCAAACATCACCTGGGGACTTATGTAGTATAATGTTTCTTCAGTTTTACTGTAAAAAAATAAAACAACCATAGGATGAAACATTCAAGCTTTATTTGTGTTCATCTTGTCAGACACCTTCATGATCATAACATATTGGTTTGTGTGAAGGACTTATTGTCACTGCCTTGTTAGCACAACGTCTCTATGGCCCACAGTTAAAATCATTATTGTGAATCTATTCAGGTGTCTAACAACAGGGAAAAAATGTGTCTGTAAGAGGATATAAATTGTGAGTCTGGCTGTATTAGAACATGATGTAGGGTGAACAGGAGAAGACAGGATAAAGATTTAACTAGACTATTCCCTGTCACTCCTTACAATGTATTGGCTGTGAAGCACAGTTTGGTTCTGTTGTGACTAACATAGACGACTGACCAAAACAGAAGGAGGCTGCGACCCATGATGTTGTTCTGATCTGCTGTTTCCCTCCGTCCATATGTTGAAGTTAAACTTGGGAAAGACACTGAGACCCGAACGGCTCCCAAGATCAGAATATAACACCTTGCACTGTAGCTCGCTACCATGTGAGTTATTGAGAGGAAAACTGTAAAACACTTAGGATGAAAGCACTTTATAGATGCAGCCATCAGAAGAGGAAATATGGAAAAGAAGAAATTAAGCCTAATTTACCTGAGAAGAATATTTTTGGTCCTTTTTTGCCTTTAATTGATGGTGGTAGTCGAGAGAGAGGAAACAGCGGGAGGGAGAGGAGAGGACGGAGAGTGACTGGGACTCAAATAATCTACTATAAGGTCAACTCCCCCAATCCTTTCGATGCATGAGTGGCTTTTAAAAATATCCAGCTATGAGTGGAATTGCTTTAAACAAGGCTGCATTAACCTTAAAGGGGATAAAGGTCCCCCTTGTTGTCCCCCCGAGGGCCACCCACAACCTCAGGTCCTCAGTAGCCTACATTGTATATGTGCCCTGAAGTTGCCAAATTGTTCCAGTCCAGTGCACACAGATGACTATATACGTGACAGTATCATTATAAGCCCAAAGACCCAGAGAATATAGTTCGCCTATGTGGGAAAAAAATGGCCTAAATGTGCAATGGGGGTCTCTAATTCAAAACAATAACAAAAGACTGCTTTTAATGATGCTTTGAAGCAGTGACTCAGATGAGGTAATGTATTAAAGTCTCATTTACTTTACGCAGCAAACTTCAATGAGCAATGGTGATTCATTATCAGTGACCAATTCAAGATTTCTCTGGGTTTGAACATTTTGCATAATGTTAGTACACAAGTAAGCCAAATATATAACATAGGGCGGGTCGTTTTATTTTAATGAGGAATTCTTACATAATTCATCTTAAATGTCACTTTCTTAAATGGTAATAGAATTCCAACTGTGGGAATATGCATTGTCCAGATGAATGCAGTGAAGCACTTTCAGGCTCTGGGGCACAGGGTAGTTGCTCACTTTGCACAGTTAGTATTTCAGCTTATGCTGTTATCCAGCTTTGTTTTGATGAACTTAAAAGCAAACAATCCCCCTTCTCGGTCTGTTGATTGGTCTCACTCTCAAAATTGTGGAAATGCTGTATATTTTTTTTCTGCTGCACATTTCCATTTACAAATTCATAAATAATGTTTTGATTTTGCATCAAAACACCAACAGAAGAAGGTGATGTAATATATTTATTGTTCAGTTGACAAGGACAGGACATGCTAATTATTTTAACCCCTGTAAACACACATATCCAGTTTGAAGTAATTGTGTGTCACTCTTCCTGAGTTGCCTCTACTTGATGCCTCTTCCTACCAGGAGCTAATGACTGGACTCTCTAACTGGGCTAATGTCCCCTCTTTCTGGACTCCAACAATCACACACAGGGGAGTGGGCAAACTTCATTTCATGCCCTAGTTGTGTTTTGGGGAAAAGTGGGTTAAATTAACATATCTCTTTGGTTTACGGCTGTAGCAACACTTCGAAGATCAAAACCACTGAATTTGTATTATTGACAGGATGGAAAACATGTGATACAGCATTTTGACCATTGGGAAAACAAAAATCAGAAACCATCTACACACGTGTTTATGTAAAATCGTATTTGGGTTATTGGCTTTGGAATCAGCCCAGCGCTTAATCGACTGAGATATTTTAGCCCTTGTGTTGGCGGCCAAGTCCTTCATGTGACGGCCCCCCGCTGCTGAATGAGGTCACTGTATTCATTGAAAACACTGGGAAGCCCTATATATATACAGTATGTCTATCGAGTGTGTGTGTGTGTGTGTGTGTGTGTGTGTGTGTGTGTGTGTGTGTATACACTCGGGGCTAAGGGGTTAAGGCTGATTATAAAACACCCCCCCCGGCTGAACTAGTGGTCTGTTACCATGGTGAGGTAGGCAGTGCTCTCAAGTGGCTCCATCACATACTGAAGGATGGTGGGCACATTGCCCGCCATGGCAGTGATAATGATGGGAATGATGGGCCCTTTTCTCCCCACAGCTCATAATGGGAGAGAGAGTTTTTGGTAAAGTGGGGAGCAGAGTGTTAGAACATGAAATCCTCTACCTTTCACTGTTCCGTTTCAATGTGGACACCTGTTATTCTCAGCCCCGAGGTGATAATCCTAATCAAAGTAGGTTTTATTCTTCAAGCACCTTTTAGGGCCATTTACAAAGTGATTTCAATAGTGCCATAGTTCATAAAGTAAATGAGGGGATCACAAGATGGAAGGAGGGTAAAACATAAAGAGAATAGTTTAAATAAGGATGGAAGACGTAATAGTCAAAGTCATTATTTGAGAATGAGTTTTGATGTGGAGCGATCTTTTCTTGACCCCTCCTCCCCCTTCCCCCACAGTAAATGGTTTTCCATGTACCCTGTTGTCTCGCTAAAGGAGCTCAGTCTTGTTCACACTTTCAAAAGGCTAAATTATGGATGTTTCATCACTGTAGTTATATAAATGACCTCAGCTGCTCACTTACTCTCCCTTACTCTCACACACACTGATGTCTCTTTTCACGTATTTCCTCTCCACTCCCTGCCTGCCTCTCCATCACTCCCTCTCACTTTCTCTCAGATGGGTGTACATTGTGAACCGGGGGTTCGCTCTTCATCAGACTAGGAACAGGTTCTTTATTCGGACACCACAGGCTCTTCATAATGATAATGTTCTTTAAAAAACATTAAGATCAGTACAGCTCATGTGTTTGATCTGAACTAATTCGGATAAAGACATACATGAGGCTTCAATTTGACTTGGCTGCAGATGATTCTCCCAATCAATCATCACATAAGTCCCTTATGAATGGTAGGGGGGGCACCAATTGCGTGACTGAATCTATAGAGCTTAGTTTAATTTGTGTAAAAAAAAACCTCTTTAGATAAGAAACTGCGTTGCATTTCCTCAGTTTTTGGTTTCATGTTTTGAAGCACAAACCTGCAGGTCTTGCTTGTCTACCTGCTTGGTCCCATACATTTGTCAAATTATTCTGAGTACCACAAAACTTACACCAGCACTCAATGCAAGAGGACCCTGAATTTCTTGCAGCCATTGTTAACTGGCTTAAAAATGTTGATGGTATGTAACCGAAAAAGTGACAGACCACTGTGACGTCATCTATTCCTTTGTGAGCTGCGGTTTTGAGGCCTCAAGTTTGTCTTTTGACACCATTTTGAGGTCTTGAACCCAGAAGTACCCAAGCTCAGGCAGCCAGCGTGGCCCGAGCGCAGGACGCAACAGAGCCCAACTGCTACGTGTGAAGTCACTGTCAGCAAAGTCAGCTTCTGTGATCCAAGGTGAGAGATAAAAGTAAATATTCATATTGATGGCAGTTGATATTGTAATTGAGTAATGTTTTAAAGCAATCAGCTGTAATTATAGACAGACCAAGTTTCCTTAAGGTTACAATTCATTAATCTAATGAAACTATAACATTATTAAACTTAACTGTTGGTGTCTCCTGTTGCTGTTTGTACGCCAGACAGCAAATGTTGATTGAAATTATCTCATTATCTAAGTTAAATCTGAGAACACTGCTATTGATTATTATTAATTCTCCCAGTTGAATGAATAATGTACCGCTCTACCTTTCTTGAGCATTAATATTATGTTTGGTCGTGGTTGTAGGCTGTTTTCTGCTTGTTCTGTTCCTTTCATAGTTGATGATATGCGTCCAAAAAATATATATGGTAATGATTCTTTCTCTCAGTTGTAGGAAAACATTACTGAGTGCAGGGATCCATCATGGTATGTTCACCCACACAATGTCACTGCAGTAAGTATGAGTTCCGTTGTATTACTATTTAATGCAACACTAAACCGCATAAGGTTATTTTTTTACATCTAAGTTCAGGGAGTCATTTATTTGTCAGATTATTGTTTTGAGCTCATGGTATAATAGCTCTGTTTCTCCTTTTCTTTGTAGTCGACATTATGATACATTTCTAACTATTATAATTGCTTTTTTTTGCAGTTATAGTGTCGGTCCTACCCGTTACAGCTACAAAAGAAGTACCTGCGCCAGCTCCACCTGCAGTATCAAGACTTGAAGAACATCCTCCCTGGCATAACCCACAGATGCATATGGAGGCTAGTGTCAGTTCAGATAAGACTGACGAGCCCTCGCAGGTTTATAACTACATACGCTCATTGTTCAGGTGGATGCCTTGTGCACATCCTCACTATAGCTTTAACTCTATTTCTGCTTGAAGGACTCATCATATGGGGAAATTATGTTTTTAAATGCTTTTTAAAGTCCATTAAAGTCCAACTTGGGTAACAGTGAAATGTTCATGTGTGACAGTTTGTTTGCTGTTAAAGTTCTTAATGGATTTTTTAGCACCAAACATAAAAAGTGTTTTATGTTTGAAAATTGATGCCACAACATCAGTTCAAATTCACTGCAAATGACATCTTCCTTCAATTGTCACTATTGATTCATTGTGGGCCCATTTAAAATGACTGTAGAAGGAAAACACTTAAGAAATGGTGGAGCACAGACAGTGAATCAACACCGGTCACACCCTGTTCTTTAAAGGCTAATGGGAGATCAATTCAGGGGCAGGTCCAGGGGCAGGTCCAGGTCCAGGACCAGGGGCAGGATCAGGGGCAGGTCCAGGTCCAGGGGCAGGTCTATGGGTAGGTCCAGGGGCAGGTCTATGGGTAGGTCCAGGGGCAGGTCCAGGGGCAGGCACAGGTCCAGGCCAAGGTCCAGGGGAGCCCAAGCTGAAATCATTGGCCCTTTAGGTGCCCCTGTCTGTCAATAATCTTTTCTTTAAAATTTAGGTCACCATTAACAATACTTAGAATCCTATGACAGTGTTTTAACTTTTCATTTTCTAAACATTTTTAGATACAGAATATTATTGAGCAAGGAACAATTTTATGTATATGCAGCTCCGCTCAAAGTTATAGAGCTCACAGTAAGGGAGTAATGACATGTGCCCTTTAAACTGGATCAGGAATTGTGCGTGGACGTTGGACCGATAATCGGCCCATCTGTGTAGATTTGTTGCCCCTTTGTGGCCCCTGGTTCAGAAAAATCTGCCACTGGACATTAATAAAATGAATGTCATGATGTAAGACTTGAAATTAGTGATTGTTTTTTAAATGTTTTAAATCGAATATTAGTAATTTTATCATTCAATTCAATTCAAAACTGTACAGGTAGGAGAAACTTCCTTTCTGTTTTTTTGACTTTTCACACTAAATGAAAATTTTTATACAGTCTAAAGTTATTACTTAGGCCTGTGCCCTCTCTGCTTTTAAAAATAAATATTTAATCAGTACACTAAAAACAGGTCTTGAGAGGAGAGTTGTAAAGCATGAAGCTACAGTTATTCCTATTGCGAATTCAAGAAACCAGCTGTACGACACATTATCAATACATTGATCAGTTTTTGTTGTGTTTTTTTTTACTTTGTGAGCCATGGATTCATGGAAACTGTTGGAAATACGTTTTATTTATTACATTTCTCATGGCCTAGAATGAACTCTTTCAAAATCAGCCACAGACCTACACCAATCAGCTACAACCTGCAGTTACCATATGAGACAGTGTGGCTGAGCGGTGCAGATCTGCAGTCACTGATGATTAATCAGTACGTCCCATTCCCAAGGGAGACTCATAAATAAAATAGGCGTCAACATCTTAAGGAGTGCAGTCTTCCTGAGGATGTTCCAAATGATCAGTGTGTTAATTCTAAATTGAGCTGGGCTGCGAGCTCTTGAAACATGTCGATTTATTTCCGGCATATATATAGAGGTAGTTCTGATTTGTTTCTATTTCTATCAGTGCCTTCACTTTTATTGTGATATTGATTTCCTATTATCTCTGCTCATTAATTCTCTTGCCTTTATTTTTATGATATCTCGGTCTCATCTTTATGTTTATTTATCCGACTCAATAAGTGTTTTCCATCCATCTGTTTGTACTTGTATTTCCACTTAGTGCATCATAAACACACACACACATGCACACACGCGCAAAAACTGAAATATGTCGTAAAAATGCTTCCACACTTGACTGTGGTTGTTTAATTGCTCCCGACTGGAGATTTGGTGACGCCAACTGTTTACCTCATCCTTATATTCAGAATGCGATTTGATTAAATTTGCACATTAATTTTCCTTTTTGTTTTTTCCAAGTTTCTTTAATTTTTTAATTTAAATTGGTGCCACATTTGGATTGAAACACGGCTACAGTCTCAGTCAAAAAAATCTGTACCATGAGTAGCGTTAATGAAAAATATTTTCAACATTGTCACCCAAATTACTTTGATTCTGCCATGTGTTCTTGGAGATACAAATGTTGATATAGATTCTCTGTCTTTGGAATTTAAATTAAATTATATTTGTTGTAAAGAAATTACGTTTTCCCTAGATGCCCCAGAGGGTGGTGGTGGGAAGAGCTCGGGCAGTGCTGCACCAATCAGCGATGACCTGGACATCTTTGGACCAATGGTCTCCAATCCTCTCCCCTCAGCCAACAACACACAGCAGGCCCAGGTGAGGCGTGCGCAAACACACACACACACACAAGCACACACACACACAGAGGCTTTCATCATGTGCTTATCACTGCAGGCAGGCTGCAGCATAAGGAGTCTGTTGAGACTCATATGAAGCAAATACACACAGACACACACACGAGCACATTCACAAACACGCCATCTCTCTCAGACACACTCTCTCTTAGGATCATACTGAAGTAAACTGTCAAGGACTCTCCTTTATTGAAACAATTTAACCAATGTCCTTCAAAGGAGAGAGTAGGTCTGACAGAGAGAAACAGTGGTGAACCAGCACAATGTAACAACAGCCGGGAGAGATAGGAATATACCATATAAAAATATACAACAAAAAATCTTAGCCAATTGATTTGGAAAATATGTTTATTTAAACATAATGAAAAATCCAACTGTATTGCTGGTAGGATCAGAACTATAAGAAAGCACACCCATAAAAATGTCTTTAAGAGGTAAGGAGTTTCCCTAAATGATCTCAAAAGAGAGGGCGTCCTGACAGAACAGACCCTCTGGTCCTCAACCAGGGCTGTGGAATAGCAAGTCAGGCCTTGGTGTCATAAGATCTGAAATGTACTATGATCCAAATCCAGAACGGGCCTTAAAAGTCTGCAATAAAATTTTTACAATCATTGCAAAACTTACGTGACGCCAGTCAAGAGAAGCTAAAATCAGACTAAGGCTTTTAATAGATTTGGTGAGAAGTCTGGCTGCTGTGTTTTTGACAAGCTGTTCCAATAATCCAAACAAGAGGAAATTACAACATGAATGGCATTCTCTAAGTTTCTTCCAGATAAAAATATCTTTGCAAGTTTCCTTAGCTGCAAAATACATGAGTGTTCAAATGTCTTGACCTGCTTATTTAAGAGGGGGTCATTGTCAAAGGTTACTGTATGATTTTGACATTTCTAGCAAAAGTTTTGGTATAGAGAAAAGTATTGACTGTGTAGATACAAGTTGGATGTTCAGTAATACACACTTACACACACAAACACACAGACACACAACACAGTGGTGGGAAGGACTTTGTGCCGCAGGCAATGTGTGCTCAGATGCACAGATTCGCCACCCCCAAGTGTCTGTGCTTTGACCGACATTATAATGATATCCTAGGTGTTTCACAGTGACACAATGTAGCAACACAACAACAAAAGTCAACATGAGAAAAAAGCGAGTGAAACTCTCACCATTCTCCTGCCTGTGGTGGGATAAAGCCTTTTAAACACACAGTGCCCAAATGCAAGGATTTTAGTTTGTGACTGTTCCCAGACCTGTCCGACCAACAAACCCACAATTATGCAGGGTTCAAAGATAAGGGGGCACTGATAACGTGATAGGGTACGGAAGTGTAGAGTGTGAGATATTTGCACCCATTAGCACTTTCTCCTGTTAGATGTTTGTTTCAGTAAGAACAGGTACAAACTATCAAAGAAAATCTGAGAAAAAACAATAGATGACAAGTGTGGTATCACCAGAGGTTTAACCACTGAACAGGGTGTAGGGCAGTGCGTCACAGAAGCAAAGAGAAGTCACGAAAAAGGTTTCAAACCAAGTCCTGGTTTATTAAACAACAAAAAGTCTCTCTCAAAGCAAAACATAAAGTTCATCAAACGGTTAGGATATGTCCTCCATCCAGTGGCTCCTCACACGGTTCCTTTCCAAAGGTGTTTGGTCCAAGTCTCCCTGTTTTTCTGCTTCTTGGTGGTCTCAACTCCTTTGTTCTCCCCACTCGCTTCCACACCTGTGCTCCAGCTTTAAGTAAGCCTGAGAGCTTGGACCCTCCCCCAGCAGTGCCTCCTGGGAGATGCAGTCCTCCCGGCAGCCATCTTGTGGGGATGTATCCACTTCTGGAATATGGCACATAATGCCCCTCTATTACCTGCCCTCTTGTGATGCCACACAAGCTTTACTGTATCATCCAAAAACTCCTTCCACCTGTCTTCTCTGACTCGTTCACTGACTGCTCTCAGGGGAGAGAGTAAGCCTGGTTGAATTAAACATTTTCAAAGAGTAGCCTTGCGTTTGAAATGATGTTGCAGTCTTTCAAGTGTGGCCTTTGACCTGCGGCTCAGCTGGAGATGAGGACACACACATTCATACAGAACCAAATATATACCATCTCTCTTACACATGCATTTACTCCAAGGATGGAGACATGCAGTTGCACGCTTCTGGTCGAAGAATCAATATTTATTAGGGATGCACCGATATGGAAATTCTTGGCCGATACTGATAACGATGTATAAAACAACAATCTAGCCGATAGCCGATAGCAATATTTGTTTACTCTGTTTTTGTTGTTATTCATTCACCCTTTTGTGCCAGGAAAATAATTAAATAATTATTTAAAAAGCATTATTTTAAACTTATTTTAGCCCTTTATCTCTCTTATCTTTTAATGAGCACAAATTGAATCAGATTTATGAAACAATATTTAGTTTAACTAAACTTTATTTAAAGGAGACATATAATGCCCATTTTACCGCAAGTTGACATGGTTCCTTGGGGTCTTAATGAAATGTCTGTAACATATTTTGGTCAAAATACCACAAGGGTCATTTAAAACACATTACATTACATTACATGTCATTTAGCAGACGCTTTTTTCCAAAGCGACTTACATTTTTAGTACACTCAGCATTTATGAGGGGCCATTTAGGGGTTCAGTATCTTGCCAAGGACACTTCGGCATGCAGATGGGGAAGAGTGGGGTTTAAACCGGCAACCTTTGTGTTGGAGAACCCCCGCTCTACCACCTAGGCCAAACCACCTTTGTGCCCTGTCTAAAACAGCCCTCCTAAGATTGACCTATTTTGAGTGCTTATGTTTTGTTAAGAGACTGTGTTAAAGGAGTATTAAGATGTCCTTAGGGTCAGCGAACAGGTCGGGGAGGGGCATGTGACAGTTCTAGACCAATGGGGTGGGGTACCGATGTACGGCCGATACTTCACTGCACCGCTAATATTTATACAGAAAATAACCAGGTGACCATATATCCAAGTCATATACTGCACAAGCACAGTAAACGATCACGCTTGAAATCGATTTTTTCACTGTCTTGCCTATTCATAGTTTTCAAATTGTATATCTCACACTGTTACTCACACACACACACCTCTGTGCCTCCTGGGACCAGAGCAGGCAGGGGCTGGCAGGAGACCCTGGCATGAAGAAAAAATTATGGGCTGCTGTAACTGCATGCTACCCTTTTATGCCACTACCAGCCTCCCACTTCTCCCACTTATCCTTTAATCTCCTCTCCCCGACCACATCCGCGGTGACTCCGGCTCCTTCAGCTCTTTGCCTGCCTCTCACCTTGGCTCATCTCCATGCATCCATTCCTCCTAAATTGACCAATTAATGCTAGTTTTTTATTCTCTGTGAAAACCTGGTGTGGTCACTGGGGATGCGAGGTAATTCTACAAAAGTAAAAAGTTGAGAATTTTCCTCTCACAAGCTAATGGCCCAGTATGTTGCTTTTTAATGTAAACCCAATGGATTTCGGTGACCTTGTGACCTTTTCTATGGTACCCCGATCAGGTCAGTTTACCAGTTTTATCATGAGTTCATTTTCCGGTCGTTCCTTTGTTCAGATACTAAATGTGGTGTACAGTTTCATACATCCAAGGGGAAACTACAGGAACCCGCCTGTTGCACCAGCCTTTCCATTTCCATTAATATTCCTCTGTTACACCTTTAAGCAGTAAACACAAGGACACAGCCGCCCATTCTTAAACACACATATATTTATGTAGAGGGCTGAATTTGGGATTCAGCAAGAGGATATTGCTTTAGAGCTGTGATTAGCTTGGTGCATCAAGAAAGAGGAAGCCCACTGCCTGCTGATTCGAGCAGCTATTACCCGGCATCGGGGAAGGCTCGCCTATCTGCAAATACGTCAATTATAAAAATGTGATTACAGCTTTGTAAGAGGGGGAGGATTTGTGTTATCCTCAGCTTTCCTCGCTGTCCCTCTCTTTCTGTCTCTGTCTCTCTCTCTTTCTCTCTCCTACACACACACACACCCATGTTTTCTACTCTCTCTCTCATTCACCACACCCTGTGAGGAAAATGTGGATTTCAGATAATTTTTATGCGAGAACGCTCAAGAATGTAAAACAGCAACTACACAATCAGCTTACAGTGGTAGGGATGTTAAGGATGAAGCAGGAGAGAGCGACAAAGGTCAAAGTAAAGGTGAGAAGTAATGCTTTGAGGGCATTAGATGGAGGGAAAGAGGGGTGAGTGGGTGAAGAGCAGGTTGGTGGAATAAACAAACAGCGGGGCGTGGAAGGTATAAGGCCAGGAGTACACAGGACGTGAAGCGTGAAGCCCTAAGAGAAGTAGAGGTACTGACTTGAGTCCCCACCCACAATCCTCCTTCTGTTTTCTTTCTAAAGCTACTGGATTCACACCTGTCACAAAAACACATGCTGTGTATTTATCAAACAGATTCACCACAGTGCAGTTGCACTTCCCGTGTGATTTGTCATTTCAGCGCCTGCAAGGTGCGTCTCTCTCCTCACTGCCTGTATAAATTGTGTAAATAAAAGGAGGTGACATATTAAACAAGGAGGTTTATGTATTTTTCTAGATTTACTGAGGTCACGCATTTTTGTTAGTTTAAGGGGAAAATTCCCACACCTGTTAAAGAAATGTTTTAAACACAGTGCAAATGGGGTTTAAAGAATCCACAAGAAAGACCCTGGTGATAAAAAGAGTCATGCATGGCTTGTAGCTGAAGAGAAGGTCACGAGATCACAGCAGGGATTTATTTTCTTTTCCGTTACCTTACAGTAAAAGTGGTGTTGCCTCTGATCCACAGAGGTAGACTGAGCTTTATGTGATACAGTACTGTGTATAATGTAGTAGACCACTGCTGGTTGTTACAGCAGCAGCCTCAGCTGTGTCTGGCTCAGGTGCCCATCTGTATCTCTGCAGCTAGATCATAGATTTCATCTCTATTGTGGCTGTAGCCTGAACAAAAACCTACCAGACAACCACAGCTTCATCTGCTGCGACCAGGCGGAGCTGCTGCAGCTTTGCTCACAGTCAGTATCAGCACTATTGAAGAAAGGAGAAATTAGCAGTAAAAGCATCATATAAAGAGTCACATCATCTCTCCTCCTCTACAGAGCAGAGGAGGGGCTGTTGTTAATGACAATCTGATTATTTTGACAATAATGAATAGTGCATGGGGAGTTTGGGTTTGCCATCATTAAACTTGAATATGACTGTATTAATAATAAGTGAACCCATCTGGAGAAGTCATCTGAGACTTTTTGGCAACACTATATTTGCTAAAAATAAGCCTACTGTATTTTCTGGAGTAAACATGTCAGTTTCTTTAAAGGTAAAGTTTTTGGTCAAAGAAAGATCTTGGAACCAAGATCACCACATTATTGCAGACTGTCTGTTTGTTCCAGTGGTTCATTATGACGTTTGAGGAGCGTTGATGAAGCAGTAAGGGAGTAAACCTGTTCTCCTGAGTGCTCGAAACTATCGCAGCCCCAGAAATTGCAGGCAAATTGCACTCAAAGTCCCTAAGTGGGCAGCAGAGTGAAAGCTGGGGAGATTTTCATGTACAGGTAGACATGATGTCAGCACACCGTTTAAATAACCTGTATACTATCTGTTTAAGGCAGAACAACATCTGTATCTGCAGCCCAACATACAGTAATGCATCTGATCAAAGAGCGGCCTGTAAAACAAGATGAGAAAAGGATTTACAGAGTTTCCTCAGGAGCCTTTCGGGAGTTCTATGACAAATGACTACCTCTATCTATTTCTGGTTGCTTTATACACAGCTTATCATAGCATGCAGCAAATCTATCCCAGAGTGCCTAAATTGGAGAAATAAATATTATAAAGTAGAGTTATTTCCACAGAGTAGCTGCAGCATGCATGGCTACAATACCTGGCTATCCCTGGCAATACATGAGCAGCCGGCTGTCTCCACGACTCTACTTTCACTCAACGCTGGCCTTGCACCATGTTTAGCGTCACTAACGCTCTGGATGCTCAACCTTATAAAGCTACCTTGAATATAAAGTTGCTGTGATTTTAATAGTTCTTTACAAATTTTGTCAGTTGATAGAAGTAGTTGTATACCTCAGTGTTATTTTATGTGTGCTACTCACCATCAACTCCTTCAGGAAATACAAGGCAAATGACAATGTCCATGTAGCTAATTTAGGTCCATTGCTTATTGTCATCTATTGTGAACAGTGCTGGGTGATGGGCTGTTAAAGAGCTGTCCTCGCGACTTTGTGAAATCCATCGGCACAACCATCCCTGATTTTATGAGGCTAATGCATCATTACTGTAAATGTTGGCGACTTGCATAAGTTCAACCACAAAGAGAATCAGGTTAAAAGTGTATTTAGCCTGCATTCATTGATCTTTGCCGATTGGAATCAGCACAAACTCTATAAATACAATATCCTAGCTTTATACATGATGTTGCACTGGTGATGAAGTTGAGTGACATAAAATTAAAACAATGAGCTCATATGGGTGTGGTGACCACATCATCCCTGTGCTTGCCTTTCATCTGTATTTTATTCTATTGCTCAATTTAGGATCTTTAATGGACTTGTACCAAATATCTTTAAGATTTATTGACCTGGTATGTGCCCTCTTGACCAATGAGATCCGTGGATGGAGCCATGCTTGGTCCCACTTTCCAAAAAAGAAGCCAAAATTTGTTGGATACGAAAGCTAACTCTTTGCAGTAGCGATAATGGGATGGAGCTGTGGTAGCAAGGTCCTGCTGATACAGGCGGTCGACCTATTGTGTGTCAGTCTCAGCTGTCAATCATGTTGTTTCACCCCGTTTTTATAGCCTCAAATGACTGTTATAAACCAAACTTACCTGAAAAATGTTAACTGTGACATACATCAGTGTAATAAGAACGACCTAAAATGACAGAAATTTTCTTTGAGACAAATTCATTTGATGTGTCCTTTTAGCTGCATCCGTGTCCCATCCACTAACATGGAGGAGGCGGGATCTATGACTCTGTGACGATTGAGATGCTTTGGCCTCATTTTTGGGGATCTGTCATGTGTACCTTCTTTATATACAGTCCATGATTACTCTCAGTCTCACCTCGTAACAAAGAAGGACCAAGCCTTTCCTTTCAGAGCCCCATGTTATGGAACTTGCTGCCCCTTAGAAATCAATCTTAAACTGTAGCTTCCTTTAAATTCCTTCTTAAATCTTTTCTTGTTAAGACATCTTTTACAAATGGTTGACATTGGCTCTGACTTCCACTGACTAATCTTATATATTTATTTATTTAAATGTTTATTGTTGTTTTGCCATTCTGTTCTTCTTCGGTCATGTTCCATTGACTGATCCTCCCTTTATATGCATGTCTGCTGTAATTAATTCTTTCTAAGGCACTCTATAACATTGTTAAAAGTGCTCTATAGATAAAGTTTATTATAGTATTATATTTTATATAATATAATATTATTATTATGAAACATTCAGTAGAGCTGAGGGGAAATGCACAGTTGTGATAATGCTTAGCATGTTTATTATTCATGCATCTAAGCTGTAGAAAAGAGGCTTAGTGAAGGACAAGGAGTTGTCACTGTCTCTGCTTTCAGTCGCTCAGTCAACAAACCTCAGTGCCACTCAGATCTACTCCCCTTGTTTGTTAGATTTACATGGTGCATGGAGGAAAAACACATCAGAGAACAACATCTAACCAGTGTCCTCATGTTGAGCACAAACTCTGTTGTGTTTACATGGACACAAAGGTAAGCTTTTGTGCAAGTGTCTTGTGTTTGGTTTTGAGGAGTTGCAGGATGAAAGAGAGAAGGGAAAAGGAAAAGGATGACTGGGAGTGGGAGGAGGGTATAAAGGGAGGAGGACAGGAGAAAAAACGCGAAGGGTGAAGGGAGAGTGGAAAGAAAATGTTGTGAGGGGGTGGAGAGATGGAGAGATGAATGCAGTGTGTTGAGGGAGGTAGAGAGGGATGAGGTAATGAACTGTTGACCAGAAATTGATTTCTTCCTTCCTGTTCTTCTTTTCATTTTTATCTCTTTTATTTCTCCTTACTGTCCTATTTTCTCTCTGGCATGCTGTTACTGGACTTCCAAGCTCTGCTTTTGTTTTCAGTAAACACACACACACACACGTACACACACACACACACACACACACACACACACACACACACACAAACACACACCCATACACCGAGCCCAGTGTGATTTTATAGCCACAGATGGTCTATCAGAGGGGAGTGTATGAGTATTTCAAGCAGTGATGGAAAACCGTGGGGAGACATAGTCTTTTGTGTGTGTGTGTGTGTGTGTGTGTGTGTGTGTGTGTGTGTGTGTGTGTGTGTGTGTGTGTGTGTGTGTGTGTGTGTAGAATTCTATCAACAGCGACAGTGAGGAAAAGGCTGTCACAGTGGAGATTCAGAGTTCTGGCTGCAACAGCAACATTGGTTGAGAAGAATGGAGCCTTGTTGAAGACGCTTTCTATTGCACAATTTGCTGCTAGGAGCCCAGCAACACTTCACGCACTATGTGGACAGTGTTTGTGTGTGTGTGTGTGTGTGTGTGTGTGTGTATGTCTGTGTGTGTGGCATTGTATTGATTGAAGTTTGAGAAATTGCCAGAAAAAGATAAATGCACACGTGACATACTGAGCTTAAGTTTCTTCTCCTTCAGTGAGATTGGATAGATGTACGTTGTGTACTGTTCTGCTTTGGCAAGAACACTCACTGTTTCAGTGCAACTGGGGCTAATAGTGCTTTAATGTCTGGCACTCGCAGATGGCAGTAGGAGTGAAAGGCTGATGGGAAACTGGTTTCTCTTAAGCAACTGTATTAATGCCAAAAGAAACTTAATTTGAAGAACCACGTGCACCAGTATAATGTAAAGGCCACTGATCCCCCTCACTGTCTTAATTGTGTCACTTTTACAGTTAATAACATTTCCACTGCCTTTGTTTTCTGTATTAAAATGTATAGGTGGTAGAGCAGGTTGGCCATTAATTGACCTGATGACGGTCCCTTGTCCTTGAGCAGCACCTGCTCTCATCAGGAGAACATGAAGGAGAAGAAATATGATTGATATTATACTGGTTTAAAGGAATTCCTTAAATCAGTAGTTTTTAACCTTTTACCAACAGTTTACTGTAGCACCATGTCACAGTATCCAATCATGTTTGATGAGTCAAACTCTGAATCTGCTGATTAAAAACTCTCTGGTTCCATCAAGAGGATTAATAATCTCAGAAAATCTGGAAATTACACCATTCATAATTACAATACTTAAAGCTAGGGTTGGTGATCCGCGAAAAGCTAGCTAGAGCAGGCTACACTTTTAAAATATTAGCTATAATAAAGCATCAGCCCTCTCATCAAAGCTATGACCCCAAAACACGTAACCATTAATTTAATTTTATTACAATCCGACGAGGACTAAAGACGCCAGCAATTTTTAAGTTTTGATTTATTTATTTACTGATGGTTAATCGGTAATTGAAGCGGATTTAAACAAATGAAATATGAAGGGGTTTCAGCTAAATTATCAACCCTACCTTGAAGCTTATACAACCATGCTTGCAGCTCTATGATGCTGGACTCTAAATGCTAACCTCCGAATGTTTAAAGTCTCCAAATGACAATGTTAAGTTCAAGCTTTGACCTGAACTTCATAAATTGATGGCCATAAACAGAACAATGATATAATGAAGCAAATGTGTCCTTGAATTTACTCTTAAACATACAGTGTAGCAAATGAGAAAGTGTATATAAGTGACATTTATATCAAAGTTTAAGGCTTGTGCAGCAACAACACAATTAAAGTGGCCCCACCTCGGAGCACTTTCCACCCCACATGCTCCTCCTCATGTTGCTCTTCTCCTCTTAAATCATTGTGGATGATGTTCTCATCTCACGGTTCAGAGCCGGCAGAGCGTGTCTGAATCACCCTGCCTATTCAACACACACGTCTCAGAGAAGGAAGATGAACGGACAGCGACTACTGTTGCACTTCTCAGGATTTGAGGTCCTCTTAATGCATTTTTCAACGTTGGGAACGAGCTAAGCAGCAAATAGGCTTAGCTGCTTTGATGGAGTCATGTTACGCAGAACTGAGTGACGTGGCAGGTGAAGACAGTTTGCTGCCTTTTCTCACCGTTCTTATCTCTAGTCTGTGCAGGAGTGAGGAGCACACTAATGTGCTGCAGTTATTATTAGGTAGCTCCACCCAGCCTCCATCAACACCTGACTCACCTCTACTCCAATAACTACAGATAAAATGAATCCTGTGTTTGTTTGCATGAATAACCATCCACCTATTCTCCTCAGCTTTTTTCTTCCTCCACTTCTACTTCCTTTCCTCTCAACTTGTCCTTGTCCTCCCTTTCCTTTTTTCCTTTCAGTCCCTCCCATCATTCTTCCCGTACCTTTATACTGTGTCTTCCCTGCCTTCCTTTCCTCTTCTTACCTTTGCAGCCTTGCCATCTCTGTCCTTTTCGCCCTTCCCTGTCCCTTATTTTTTGATGCCTTCCTGCTCTTCTCCATCATTCCTCTTTCTTTTTTTCCCTGCATCCTGCCTCTGTTTCTCGCTGTGCCCCCCTCCCCTCCCTCCTTCCGTCCCTCCACAAGTCAAAGAAAGGGAGCAGAGATAGACAGAGGGGAGCAGCACTGCCTGCTAAGCAGTTGAGCACAACACCCTCACAATGCTTTGTGTGTATGTGTGTGTGTGATTTTGTCGATATGTGTGTTACACTGGAGTATTTAGTTTGTGTGTGCTTGTGTGTGCTCGCTTATATATAATTTGTGTGTATACGAAGCATTCTTGACATTGAATTCACAATGTTGATGCACTAGTGTGTGTGTGTGTGCCTTTGTGCCTTTGTGTGTGTGAGTGTGTGTTTTGCAGAAGCCACTGTTTATTCATGGGGTCCACCTGACTGAGGTCCCCCTCTTCTCTCCTCTTCTAACCCTCACACACACACACACACACACACACACACACACACACACACACACACACACACGCATACACACACACACACACACACACACACACACACACACACACACACACACACTTGTTCAGAGCTCTTTAACAGGTGTTGCTTTCTTGTCAGCTCCATCCATTAGGTGTAATAGATGTTTGAGTTAAAAAAAATTAAACAGTGGCAAGAACATGACTGTGTGTGTGTGTGTAGATTGGTGCGTGCATGTGTGTGTGTGTGTGTTTTCTGTCTGCAGCAGTTCATGTCTACCTCTCTTTTCAGCAGCTTAATTAATGTAATCTGTCTCACTTACTGTGACGATGCTTCTCCCCCGTTCTGTTTCCCTCTTTTTATGTCCTTTACTCGACTCTTCCTCTTCTCCCCTCAATTTTGTCCTGTCTCTTCCCCTCTTCTCTCCCTGTCTTGTCACGTCTGTATTCTTCCCTGATTTCTACAGTCCGTTAGATTAAATCAAAGTAAAAAGTCCTTCTACACATTTTTTTGTTGCTTGTTTGAATTTAAGATTGGAGCAGAACGATTGGAAACCAGTTAAAAGCTGTTTTCAGACATGCACTAAACTCTGGAGATCCTTCGGACTTTCTCTAGATGGGTTGTATATGTGAATTTAATAGTCTGAGGGAGAGCATTCAGACTTTCTGCGGTCTTTCCAGTCTCATAGTATTAAGTACCCAGAAAGAGGAGTCGAAATGGAAATCCCCTGCTGGACTCACAGCGTACAATTAGAGGTGTTGAAGCAGAATTAATATGTATCGTCCTGCCTCTGCCTGCTGCACCAACCCCTTACCTGAATGCTCCAGAGATTTGTGTGTTGTTGTGAACACGTCTGAGCGGAGAGTCTCCTGCTGGGTTGTGCATGTGTGAAAGTCAGCGTCCGCATAAAGTTCGGAACCCAATAGTTCTGTACATCCTCAGGAGGTCATGTCTGAAAACAAATGCTGTGAATGAAGGTTTTAGAGAGTTAGGAAAAAGAGAGGCTGGCACACTGGATGATAACCAGGCCTGTGGACTGTAGGTTGTCTTCTGATTATGGGCAAAAAATGTCACTACCACGGACTGCTTCTACTCTGCCATTTTGTCTCACTATTTAATCTGAGCTGTACTTTGGCGTTCTTTTAATCACTATGAAGCTAATGTCATTAAAACTTCCTGCAGATTAAACGCCTGTTAGAAGGAGATGGAGGATACCCTTTGAGTCATTGTGCAGGGAGTGTTTCATTGACAGCAACTCAACACCAATCAAAAGAATGGACGTACAAAAATGATTGGAATTAACTTACTTGACATTAACTATGACATTACTGGTTAAATGAAGGAATTAGTGCTGTGGAAATGACCATTATGGTGAATATGTCAAGAAAAGACATAAAGACAGCAATTATGGTGTTTCCAACCAAATTTAGCTAAAATATAGTATACACAGTCAATTATTTGTAACTTATGTTTAAAAAGTTCAGTTTTAGTTGAGGATACTGAGCCACTGGCATTCACATCAATCAGCTACCTTCCATTGTCCTGTTGAGTGGACATGCACAGGTCATATGAACAACATACCATTAACAACATTCATCTTTTATGACTCTCCTCCCCCCGTCTGTCTCCCTCACAGTCTAGTTCCAGTACAGCAGCTCCGCAGGCGGACACCTCCACCTCCTCCTCTATCTCCACCACTATGACCACAAAGGCGGAGGAGAAGAAGCTTTTATCTAAAGACTCCATCCTGTCTCTGTATGCCAGCAGCTCAGTGGGCAGTCAGCCGCAGAGCCAGCAGCAATCTGCCCCAGGACAAGGTAACACACGTCCACGCACGCACACACACACACACACCCACACACACTCACACGCACACAAATGCAGCATTTTTCATTAACTCTTCATTGTCCAGAAGTCAGCGGAGCTTGATCAGCCCCACTAGCCAAGTTCATTCGAGCTCAACAATTACTTTGATTAGTTTAACCCTAAAATACACAGCATTGGAACATGGATAGCACTAAATATCCAGTGAGCCTCCTGTTCTCTCAGTTGAAAAGTTTAACATGACTAAGATTATAATCCGTTCAAGTTTCCAATCCTAAAGTGCAAAAACTCAATCCACAACTGACCTTTTGACCTTCAACTCTTGGCATCTGACTTCCCCTTCCAGAGCTATCACAGTTTACAGACACAGTATTCAACTCACCACATCAGGTAGAACCTTGCTTAACAATAAACCAGTCCACTTGGCATTGATTCTCAGCTTTTCATCTGCTCCAAGGGGCGACAAAAAAAAGGTCGATCATCGTTTAGTCTCGCCTCATTTAACTTCACTCTGTCCTCATAATACCAACCTGCTGCTGAGGCCTGCTGCCACTGGTCTTACCTTAGCTGCTTTTACTAATATAAACAGCTTCTTGATCGAACAGACCACTGACCAGCCTCAGGTAGCATTAGATATTAGCTGGTGAGTCCATCAGCTATCATCCGAAGAGGAGAAGGCAACAAACAATATTTTAGGGCGTCCGGTGCAGGGAGCAGATATCCTGGCCAATACTCTGTCTTCCATTCGCCATTCACATTATCTGTTTGAGGAGTTCCTTCTATTCCACAATTCAAACGTTTCTCCACACAAAGCACAAACAGAGATGCTCTTTGTAGGTGTTGGAGGCCCCTGACAACATTAAGCTAATGTCTGTTAACAGCTGTCTGCAAATTAATTCAGATAAATGAGAAAGACGATAGACAATGCATTTTGGTCAATGTGCTCTACCTCCGTCTCTACTTTGATTGTTAACCTGTAGGCAACCAAAGCCTGGTCAAACATGTTCAGATTGGAAACAGAAACTAGAGAGGTTCCGGCCCTAAATGCCAACAGATATTAAATATTCATCTGCAGAATCTGTGTCTATTGAGGTAATCAAAGTTTACTAAGTGTACTACCTCTGCATGCACAACACCGCTGCCACTACTCTCAAAGCCTCCTATTGGTGCTACAGGGGCTGCATTGCCGCACGTTATAAAAAAGTACTGAGATGCTGCAACAATAGTTTGTTTTCAGTTTAAATATTGAGCTTACTGTCGTTTGTGCTCAGTTCTGAGAAACAAAGCTCTGAAGTAATTGTGAAGTTCCACAGTGATGATGTGTAAATAGGCAACTGTTTGCTAACATATTCATCGTATCATCTTCATGAGGGCACAACATGTCAGTTTTCCTTTTATAGCTTTTGGCATGTTTGAAGGCAGCAGTGGAAAGTGAGACGTGTCTGCAAAACAGGTGTGACACTGGTCCAAACGAAGGACAAGGTGTGTCCACACGAGTTGAACATGGAATGAAGAGTCTGTTACCCAAAGCTAAACGGCTTCATGTGTTGTGCATGCAGAATGTAAAAGGGCACTATAAAAGACACTATAAACGAGGATACTGCATTAACACAAGAGCACACACTTAGACGTGGGGGTTTGTACACAAGCTGAGACACAAACCTCCACACAGAAGAGGAAAGATGTATCATAAAAGCTGAGCAGAGCGAGTCAGATGAAAGGTCAGCACGCTGAGAAGCAGGCAGGTCCACTCCACGCTGCATTTACTGGAGTCCCAGCGCAGCCGTAAAAATAGAGATGTGTCTGCGGATTCACACTCATCTCACAGTTATTATGAGTGAGGACCGAAGTGCCAAGACTGTTTATGTGAGTGTATGTGTGTATGTTGGCAGTGCTCATGCATATATACAACAAGCTAAGCATGTTTTGGGAGTGTGTGCAGGGACAGCATTAGGGTCCCATGTTTTCTGAATGGTGGGTATGTGCAGCAGGCTCATGTGCATATTGATTATATTGCTGCACAGCAACACTGATGTGTTCAAAGGATTAGGAGTGAAAATCAGGATGAAGAGCTTTCTGGTGCTTTATTATCCCTGAATCCAAATAAATGCTGGTGGAGATCAAAGCTAAAAGAACCTTGCAAGGCTAAATGCCCCAAATCATCGAGTGTGTACTGTTATGTGTGTGTGTGTGTGTGTGTGTGTGTGTGTGTGTGTGTGTGTGTGTGTGTGTGTGTGTGTGTGCGCGTGTGCTTGTGTGGGTGCCTTTCTGCACTGCAGCAGGACGGATGTGGCATTTTCAAAATGTCAGAAAACACTAATGTGATAAGATATAATAACCAGCCCATGTTTGAATGCAGTATAGGACTTTAAACCCTGAATAGATGTCTTGATTCAGAGGCTGCAGTTCTCCAGTATGAGGAGGTTTAATTCAACATTTCCTACATGCAGCAAGCACAGCCGGCTAATATCAGAGGTTGTTTTTGCCGGTTTTAAAGAAGTTATCTCTCCGTTGCTCCTTGAGGTCTTTCCACTCAGTAAAAATACTGATAAATCCGTCGCTCTATATTTTGCCACTTATCATTTCCCCACAGTGGTGTCATGCAGTGCTGATGAGGAAATGGGCTGAGAGTTTTTCTACAGTCCTTTGGAGGTAGCAATAAAGAGTGTGTTAAAATCATCTCAATTCATGCAAACTTAAAATCTGGTTTCTCTACATTTTTAGTTTTGTATTTAGGTTATTAAAATCAGTCTTGTGTTTATTTCAAACTGACTTTAATATAAAAGTCCCTGAGATTTCTCTCTGGGTATATTTCAAGTGGGTTCAGAAGGCAGAGCACTTTGTCCACATACCAGGTTCGATGGTGGTTCGATCCCTGTCTCCCCCGCTCCGCATACTGAAGTGTCCTTGGACTGAAACAGTGGTGGATAGATGACAGAGAAAGTGCTGCAGATAGATGCATTGTATGATTGTATGGATGAAGGCCAATCTGTGCTGTAAAGTGTTTTTAGTGGTCATTTAGACTAGAATAGTGCTTTATAAATACAGGACATTTAGTTCACTTGCAGAGATCCTCGAGGTTCCTTTCCAACATTATATGTATTGACCTGCAAACACACCCTGAGCTGCTCCTCTGCTGGACATGGGACAGAGGAGCTGGTCTGTGTGTTTACTGAACACCAAAACAAACTGCGGGACAGGTTGTCACAGTGTTTTAATCAAAAACAGAAGTCAATAATGTGGCCTTTTCCCGTCGTCACCTGAGCAACCATGATCTGATTTCAGGCTGCACACTGTGTCCTCCCACATGTTACTGTGGTGTGGCCTCTGACACAACTTCCACAAGAGATCGTCGCCTGCCGGTCGACATCTGACATCTCTCTGTGGGCAATCCAGTTTGTTGTGTTCCTTCCTTGCAATATTCATCACTGAGGCACTGACAGAAATGACCAATGTTGTGTTCTCAGTGACAAACCCCAGTGCCAGATGTATTTCACTCTCTGGGGCTGATTCACGAGACAAGCCCCTGGGTTTTGCCAGTTGAATATGAAACAGCAGCGGTAATTTAACACAGCTGTAATTTCTCAATATGAAAAGTAAATCATCGAGATAAAACCATGAAAATGTCTCATATGTTTTTAATGAATCTTATTTAAACCACTTTTCTAAGAGCAGAGTGTTTTCCACAGAAAGGGACATAAAGTAACATTACAAGATAGTAAGTGACTATTGCGGTTGTACTTTTTTTGTGTTTTGTTAGTGAGATGTGTGGAAAAACAATTTAATGTTGGTTTTATGAAAAACCTGTCTTCCCAGTTGTTGTAATACTTTCTATAAAATTTTAGCAAAACTACATTTATAGCAATTTAGTTCTTCTTGTTTGTGTCTTTTGTTAAAACACAGTTGAATGGAAATTCACTATGACGTCTTGCACAAACCTAACTCTCTGTGTGTGTATGTTGTTATCTACTCCAGCAGGTATGTTCATTGGCCAGCCACAAATGCAGTTCACTCCACAGGCCTTTAACCCCGGGATGGGGGGAGTCGCCCCACCCACCACTATGATGGGTGGAGGGGCCATGATGCCGGGGATGGCTCTGCCCAACGGGGGTTACATGCAGCAGCCGGGCGGGATGCCAGCCAGCCAAGGACAGAACATGTACAATATGCAGCAGGGTCAGCAGCAGGCGCAAGGACAGTGGAGCATGAGCCAGGTACACACAAAATATATCGTGTACGTGTCTGAAACACACCGAAAATATGCTGATTCATTTGAATTTGCTGATTAACTCATTTTAACACTTAGCTCATTATGGTTCCACTGCAGTTTCTCTTCTCATTAATCTTTTAGGCAGCACTCTTCAGTGTTTACTGTATTTCTAGTAACTTAAACAAATAGACCATAAATGTTTTTCTTTTATGGAACCCTTTCTTTTTTCTTGTGAAAATGTTCCATTAGTCAGGTCATAAAAGTGACTTGTGTGCTGCTCTGTGCAAAGCCCAGTGCAGAAATGACCTCACCCGTTCAACCCGTCTGAAAGCCCAGGAAGAGCAGCTTTGAAACAAATACTCTTACGAACTAGATTTATAATAATATAATGTCATTTTTTATTAAGGTTTCACTCATTTGTCCATCGTTCAGTGAATTGACAAGCAAATATGTAATGACATCACCTCCATAAGGTGGGACTCATTTCAAAACACCCAGGCTGGGGGATAGCACCACAACTAGAAGAGTGAAACAACACTGCATGTACACAATACATGCATTTGAAGTATAGTTAACAAGAACCTAGAGCTAATAATTTACATGTAATTTAATCAGTTGTTATTTTAAATTGTGCTCATTTCTTCATTGGTATCGAGCAGATAAACATTGGAAACAAGCTCATAATACTGGACCCATGAACGATTTAGCCAAAGTTGTCCAGCTGGTTGAAATGCTGTGTGCCCCAGTCATTGTTAAATAAAGTTGAAATATGGACATAAAACAACAGGAGCGGAGGCTGGTTCTCTATCACCCACCTCCCACTGTCCTTATTCGACTCTCAGCGGAGTTTTCAGATTGTTTACAGAGTAAACAAGCTGTGTTCTACTTACAAACAGCTCTGACAACAGATCACTCTGTCCTTGTTTTACCCTTATTACTCAACTCTTATGCCTCATTTACACCTGGTAAGCATACGCCTGCATTCATTAGGAAGGCAGGGACGTCCTGTAATGATTCAATTCCAAATAGTAACTGGATCACAATATGCAACTGTTAACAAACATGACGAAGCCCAGGACGAGGGGAGCAAAGCTGGTGTGCATACTTTACGGATTTTCCTCTTTGGAAGAAACGCTTGTCTGTTGATAGCCTCAAAGTGAGGCGATCGTAAATACATAGATTTTATATAGATAGAGCCATTCAACACTTAGTTTCAAATCCTACTCTCAAAAACAAGAAGTCAGGACTAAATGAGCAACATTAAGGTTTAACGTACAATGTTCACTACCACTAGATGTCGCTCTCGAACCAACATCCCAGATCAAAGCCAAGTCTTCATTGGACAATCAGGCTAGCTGCTTTGTTGTGTCTCATCGACACGTTCATTCTCCTCTCACTGTGTTAGCCTCAATGTCAGACTTAAGTTATTCGATAATATGTAGGGTATTTTTTTTTAAATGTGTTACCCAGGCTTCTTTCATTCCAGCAGGCCTGCATGCCAGCTAGCAGCTAGTTAGCATGGCTAGCATCGCTAACATAGCCCCGCCCTGTAACCCATGTGTAAAATAAGTTGTAGCCAGGTTTAGGATGGTGGGGAGCTGACAGGTGTGTTTACAGTGTTTCTTTCTCAGTACTGTAATCCCCTGGTGGTAATCTACACATCAACAAGTTACTTACACCTGAGTTTATTAACATCTCTGACCATTGGGAAAAGTTCTAATGCACATACAGATATATTTTGGACCATTAAGCATATGAACTCTTTTTCCTTATTCAGATGACATCACATGTTCTCACCAGACACATAAATGAACTGAACCAACTCATATTTAGTGTTGAGTTGAGTTGAGCAGGCTCATAAAGCACTCAAAACTGTTCCTGCAAGACAACTGGGGAGGTTAATGAGCGATCATAAATTACTGCTGACACACACCCACACATACACACACACACACACACACACACACACACACACACACACACACACACACAAACACACTGGACACCAGCTTTGAAGAGTGAAGGCAGGAGGTGCAAAGTGTGTTTTCATATCGTGCAGGAAGATGGAATGGAATGGTGAGTTGATAAATGAGCACATGGTTGCACGTAATGTAAGGCTAAGACTGGCTGAAACGCATGCATGACCACACACATACCTGCACACACACTCATCCACAGCTCTCAGATGACCAGATAAGTGTGTAGCGCTGCAGCAAAGCACATTCATAATAGATGAGACAGATTGGAAGGAGGAGGGCAAGCAGGAGGAGCAGAGGAGGAGAATGGGGGTGGGTTGGGGCGGGCAGTAGGGAGAATGGGAAGATGGAAACCTGTGAGAACAGAAGAGCAAAGGTAAGAGCGAGGGATGGAGGTATGGGAGTGGAGCTTAAGGATGGAGGGTCAGCCCACCCCTCTCGCTGCTGTCTCTTTCTTGCTCACGCTGACTCCCCCCCTCTCTTTTCTCTATCAGATGACCCAGCACATGTCAGGCATGACCATGAGCGGAGGAGGGCCGACATCAGGCACCCCCGCGGCCGGTTGGACTGCGGCTCCACCCACGGCTTCCGGCCAGACCCTCAGCACTCAGCTGTGGAAGTGACGAGGAGCAGGTCCAGAGGATGAGCGGGGGGGAAACACGGGGCAGTCACATGGCAACCAAGTGGCTCCTCCCATCTCCTAACAGCTTTTAGTTAAATAATAACGCACAGCGGGGACGGTCTGCCTCTCCTGAAATCCCTTCCCAAATCCCTCCACCGTCATTACTCTAAGAAGCCAAGATGTCATCCCTCCAAGACACCGCGGAGGCAAGTGGGAAAAAAAGAGACTGGCAGCTGTCGTGTGCTGTCTTTATCTGGGTGTCCTCGTTTGGTTTCTGTTTGTTGTTGATGACTGAAAAAAGGCACAAAAACAGCTGAACGAAAAAAGAAAGCTGCTGGACCAGTAACTTCAAGTCCTATTATAGTAATATTACAAGTATATCTTACCAAAATGGATAGTGTGTGAATAGTCCCTGAGTACTTACAGTAGATATGGCTATGTTGTGGTTGGTTTACGCTACCCTGTCCTCACCCCTCTCTCTGCTGTGTAAATTGTAACCCCTCCTATCTCTTCCTCCCCCTCCCTGTAGGGCGAGCAGAGCCTTGTAGCAGATAATCGTGTGTGAGCAGTACTGTATCTATGTGAATATGACGTGAACCCCCCCCACACACACACACACACACTCTTTCAGAGCCATAGGAGAGAGGCTGATGCCGTCACTCTCCACAACATTGGTTTGAGTTTTATTTATCACATGGCACTGTATGTGTGTGTGGTGGTGCTGGGGGATGTTGCTGTGGAGATGAAGTCCTCCCTTTACTTAAAAACAGCCTGTGAGGTTTAGCATTGCTAAATCCCCCAGGCTTTGACTGACATGTGTTTAGAGCTGCTTAGTTGTTGTTTTGCACTGATTGATTTTCACAAAACTTGATCATTTTCCTGCAAAGAATTTCTACCACATTCAGAGTATCAAAGGAAACAGTGTCTGATTGCAGCCAGCAGTGTTTTTTTTATCCCCACACAGCAGCCGGCTCCGAAGTAAATGATCATGACAGCAGTGGTTCCTTACTTACCTTACAAGAAATAGATAAAATAAATATATTTTTCTGTTTATTTCAGAATAATATACCTTGTTATTGTGAGACACTGGTGAGCCTTGCCTCATAAGACTCTAATAAACAATTCAGATTCAGCTTCACACTTCTTCCCACTCTACACATACTCAAACTGAAACAAGGTGTCACAAGTAAGGTCACAATAAAATATCTTGTATCTTATGTTATTATACTATAATGATTGTTGTAACTGAATGCAGCTCTCATGTTGAATTTTCACTGAAAATATAATTTTTAGGATCGTTGTCATAATTCAGTTTTCATTTTTTTGACATTGAAGATATACTGCACACACAAAAACTCGAAGGAAGTAACTGTCCAGCCCCAGTTAAAAGGAAACATTCCTTATATCTGTATTCAAGCTAACAAAGGCATGGAACCACTGATGAATACATAACCAGTATCAATACTTTTATTAAGAGATGAATATATCCAACCCATTTTTTCTCAAACTGCTTAAAAACAACCGAAATCTGTAAATGTCTTGGATTCCCTTTAAATGTCAGTAATTGCCGGGTGGCCTGTGAGTCCCTGGGATGTCTTTGCTCGCCTCGCTGTGATGTTCTGAAGCGTTTTTAAACCAAACGAGCTGGTTTCAGTGGAAGCCGGGCTCTGACCCAGTTAAGACACTTCCTTGTTGATGAAATGAGCCGTTTCCCCCTTTGCTCCCCAAGGCAAATTAAAGCACCACTGGAATCACAGTTTTTTTTTGTCTTTTTCTGCACTTTAAATAGCAGAGCAGGTACTGTACTCCCACTGGGTTGTGATTTGTCACTTCATTTCCAACTGCAGGATAAGGAAATCCATCTTCTTTTTTTTGTTGTTTTTACTTATTTTCAAGCCCGACCAGTGTGACACCCAACATGTTTCTCCTTCAATATATGATGCTGTAAACATTTGTTCTGCCGTCCGCCATCTTTATTGTGGTGTTTTGTTGTGTGCAGATCAAGAGAAGCACAGTATGTCATGAGAAAATAAACCTGGACGACCAATTAGAGGGCTAGACCGGCAGGAGGAGGATAATGGGAGTAAGATCAGCACAGAGAATGAGAAAAGAACAGAATACAGACACACACGCACACAGAGCTGCAATCCCACTGCCGGGCTTCAGTGCAGAGTTTCATGTCCGTAAACACAGGGTCCCTCTGCCATGCAATAACTGTACCACTCTGTGACACAAGTGGTTTGTGTGAATGACACATATACATATTCAATAAAACTAATGTCCTCCAGGTTTATTTCCAATGTGTTTACATCTTATGGTGCCTAGTGCAGAGGGGGGGAAAAAATGGTTTCCGTGCATTGAAACAATAAATAGCAAGAAAAGTTTTTCTGTGTTCGTCTTTGTCCAATGACTCTTAACTGTAAAAGTAGTGTTTTATCTTTTGGGGGATTTTGTTTGCTCCTGTATTTCTGTTCCAAGTTTTAAAAGAGGGTCATTTGGAATAAAGGCTGTAGAATCCTGGCTTTAGTCCTGTTTTTTTACTTCCTGTGTGTACTGTGCGATACAAAGACATATTCAGTCCCCTCTAAACTTACACCTGCAGTGTGGAACTCTAGTCTCTCCCCTTCTGGCAGTGACAAAGACATCGTCAAACACAGAAATGACCCTAGTTCCAAGACAATAATTCGGTGTAAATAATAGCTACCTAATGCTAACCTATCCAGGAGCTTGTCCTCAATGTCCATCACTTTCTTTTTCCAACCGATCCTTCCTCGGTGTTCGACTCTCCTCGTTATGTGGAGCATCAGAAACTTTCCTTGGACGCTTCCTTGCATTGTTCTGTCACAGTTGCTGAAGCCAACTGCATCTCCATTGTTACGGTCGCTCCCCGGTTCATGCAGAAGGCATCGCAGCCACTGCACAGTGCGGCAGCGTTGCCACAGACACCAGATTTAGACTCTGTTATTCTGCTAAACACAGAGAGATCTCCCCGGCCCTGACAGGCTGCATCGGCTCTGTGTGAACTGTTTTGGCGAAGTGCTTGAATGTGACAGACGTTCAGAGTCCCGCACTCCAGCTGGCAACACGGCTGTTAAAGCACACTGAAGAAATGGTGCCTTGCAAATTTGAGCTGTGAAACCAGAAGCACATCTGATGTGCTGTTTACATCCCATCTACTCAAGCCATCCCTCTTTATTCTTCTGAGGTTTTCCTGTGAGGCCAGTTGTTTGTTGTCGGCCTGCAGACTCTACATTATTGATTGCAGATTGTCAGGAGTGCTGCTTCTTGTTACTTCACGTGTGCCATTTCCAAACCTGATCACACCCTGCGCATGTATACAAGAGAGGAGGGCGAAGGTGGCTCCAGTTCATTATATATGATCAGTTCAGGGTGATTTAAAGGAGAATGACGTAACATTTAGGGATCAATAAATCCTTACCGTATTACCTTTGAGACATGTAATTAAGGTCAACAAGAAGACCAGAGCTGGTTCTGTTTAACAGACCTGGAGATGGGGGTGTTCTTTCAGAATGACTGGAGCTGAAAAGTTTGGAAGGTGATTAAAAGACTGAAAAGATGATGTAAAAAAGCTAAATGGCTCAGTAAGAGAGGTGTGAGGGTGTGAGTTGCAGTGTAATAGTTAATATTTTTGCAAACAAGCTCACTTTCCTTCTTCTGGGAGTGAAAAGAAAAATAATGATTGTGTATGATGCATTATGCAACTACAAACAGGATGTGGTATTATCTTGTCTCATGTTACATCCATACCACTCAAATAAAATCCAAATGTTCTGTTCTCTTTCCGCACAAGTATTGAGGGTCTGTATCACGTTTATTACCAGTCCGTACCAACGAGCCTGAAAACACATATCATGTGACCACTTACGAATCAGCACAATGGTGAGGAAGGACTGAAAAGACCCAATCAGCAAACAGTTGTAAGAGTCAAATCAGTTTCTACTCAGCAGGACTAAAACGCAGCCAGAGAGATTTCAAACGTTATACTGGGAGTGCAGTTCAAGTTCCTCACACAACTCGAGACAGAACGTGTCACAGCCAGAACGTTACGTTCATTAATCATTATCAAGGTAAAAGTTTGACATAATGGTGATATTGATTTGACGTCATATCTTCCGGCCAGAATTGTGTCAGTAGTTTGGTTTTTGTAGTGTTTCAACTCGAGGGTTGCAGCCTGTTTAACCTGCTTCCTGTCCTTTAACCTAGTTCATGGTTACCACTGTTAATCTTCTCATGTCACTCTCAGAGAGAAAGCAAGCTCCAGAATTCCCCCTGATGCTGAACACTCCTTTAACTATGAAAAACATCAGCAGGACATTACCACTGTCATCAAACATATGCTGTGGACCACAAGCCTTGTTTATGGAGACTACATCACAGGGACACAGTTAACTTGACAATGAGGTATTCATGATTCAAACAGATATTCATGTCAGTGTTTTCTTTTCATCAGCAAGTCATGGATGGAGAAAAAAATCAACAATCCAAGTCATCCCAGTTTGTAAAAGGAACTTGTTCCATGGCCTCCAGTTCTCACAAAGTACTTTTGACAGACGGCCAGAAGTCTTGAGTCATGCAGCTCCTCCGAGTCCGTGTCCTTGGTGAACAGATCATAGGAACCGTTAAGGAGACAGAGCAAAGTCTTCATTTCCAGCCAAGAGGTAACGGGCAGCCACAAACAGCTCCTGCTCGCGGGTCCTGTGCTCAGCTCCGTCCTCTCACACCTCGATGACCACAGTGTCCTTTCGATGTTTGGGCTCATTTGCGAGGTGCGGCTTCTCTGTGCGTGTGTGCCAAACCAGCACCTGGAACAGAGAGAGAGAAGGGTGAGGACATGTGCTGACAGGGGGAGAAGCCACTCGCTACAAAAAGAATGGAGAGGCTGTTATGCTTGGATGGATACACACAGAGGCAGGTGGATGGCAGAGCTTTACTGATACTGTGAAAGACCTCCGACTTTAGGGTGATACTTCTTCTTGGATTAAAGTTGCTGATAGCTGAAATTCAGTGGCAAATATTTTATTTTCTTGTGAGGGACACAGTGCAGGTTTAGTGCGATGGAGCAATCTTGTTTTTAGATGTGCATCCCCATCTTGTTTTTACCCAAACTCACATGCAGGGGGATTCACACTCACATGACTGACAGATGATGCAACAAACTTAAAACTAAAATTAGCACGCTGCAATAAGCCTCCACCAACCAGTGCAGTTTCTGTCTACATACATTTTTTTGTCACCAGTCATCAGTTAATCTTTGATTCCAAGTGAACGTTAGAAGGAATTGTCTTAAGTGGGCTTTGCAAATGTTTAATAAAGAAGGAAATACATTTAAATCCTTGACTTGACCTCAAAACTAGAAAATAAAGAATTCAATTATAACAGTGACCTCATCTGAATAGACCAGACAGTGTTCAGACTCGACCTGATCCTAATCCAACATGAAGCCAAACCTGAACGGAAGAGCCAAAAGTAGAAATGTATTTTACCTGGACGTCACACATCACATTGAACTATTTGACCTCCCACAATACAGCTGAACACACTCTGTCTACCATCAGATCAAACCACAGTAAGGAAACAAGACAAATAAGACTCCCAGTACAGACTTCGCCTGATACCCCTGATGCTTGTGGGAACCTCCACATCACTGGAGGTAAACAGCATTGGTCACTGTCTGGTTTTTAATAAAATGCCGATATGCTTGTCTAAAGTTAATGGGAGGTTGTGTTCCCCTCACTGGAAACACTCATTACTCGTTGATGCTCTGCCAAATAGGAGACTCTGCTGAATACTTGGAAAAACGGATATGGTGTAGTATCTTCTCGATGTTGGGTTCGAAGCTCACCGGTCTTCTTCACCAAAGAGCCTCACACCCCCTGACATGGACCAAATCAAACACAGCACTGCAGCAGGAAATTTGTCTTGTGTTTGCAGCCAATTTCACAGCAATACACCGGTGAGGAAACACTGCAGTGGAGGCACAGATTGATATTTTCCTGGAGACAGGGACGGATTTAATTCCGCGGAGATAGAAGTGAGGTTATTTGGAGTGAGAATGTTTTTTTTTAGCCCATAGCTAATGAGCTTATAATTCAGGTGTGGGACATTTTTCTGTTCAAAGTGACACACACACATAGACACACACACAGACTGGCAGAGACGTGATTTATTGCTGGCTTCGTAGGCTGCAGTTGTTTCTGGGCCTCTTCAGGTGGAACATGTCACTTCCTGCACACTGTGCTGCTAATTGGCGCGCTTTGCATATCTAACAAGGCTAATGTAGCAGCCACTAAAGCATCACTCCGGAGCTGTGGGGAGAGGGGTAATGCACGGGGGCGCATCCGTGCACACGTGTGCGCGTGCACGCACCAATTATGCAGTCAGAGTGCCCTCTCAGTTCCCCGGGACTCACACTCCTCTTTCTCTTCTCTCTCTGTGCTCCTCTCTCATCATGTTCACTTTTTCCTCTTATGGCTTTGCACTTGCTTTTACCTCTGTCCTCTCTCCTGCTGGCCCTTTTTTCTCTTCCTCCCTCGAGCAACTTGCACACAAAAAGCTTTACCAGGTTAGAGTGTTTTTTCTCTCTTAATAGCATGAGGGGAGGGCAGCCTTGTGTTTCCCCATCAGGAGGAGACATTTGTAAAGAAGCGGTGGATGGAGGATTGAGCAGCGAGAGCTCATAGTTTTACCTTCACAAAACATTCTGAACATCAGATGAATGTCCTTCAATTCCAGTGTCGTCCAAACATGGATCCTTTGTCCATCAATTTGATTAATTGTGAAAACATTGCATTTAGACTAAAATAGACATGTTTTCTAATAAGGCTGAATTTTTAGGCATGTTGAAAGAGGGTTATTATAAGTTTATTGATTGCTTTATTAAATAATCCTTCCTAATCACCCAAATTTAGCCTGTTGGTCACTGACAGTCTGGATCAACAACATTGTTTAAAACGTGTTTAATCATGTATATTTATATTTCTTTTAAAGCTACTGTTGGTTATCCTCGAAAAGCAAACAAGTGCAGGCTACACTTAGAAACAATCCAACCCATAAATTGGGTCCTCACACATGGATGTGCACTGCCTGACAACTGCTAGAACAACTTTTCTGGGACAGGGGGGCTCAGGTATGCAGAATGAAATGATTGGATCTGTTAATTGGAATGTTGCAGACATCAGCTTTTATTTATATGTATTTTTCAGAAAAGTCTATTGATGACTCTCACTAAGTCAAGAAGATTTCAACAAATAAGATAAAAAATGTTTCAGCCATTAACTTAGTTTTTTTTTATCATTACCATTATCATTATCATAAGAATAACTCATTTTTTAAATATAAAATCCACAGTCAGTTCTCATCTCTAACACAGGTTGGAGGAAACTAGCACATGGTGCAGAATCGATTATTGTCACATCAAACCACCTGAGAAGACAAGTGTGAAATCATTTTAGATTCAATATCATGCCAGAATAAACCTTTTAAAACTGCCTGTGACTCAGAAGGACCATGAATACATAGACCAACTTCCCTTCCTGGGCCTAGTTTAACGGTGACAGCAGTTTTTCAATCATGTGTTACTTCTTATTCATTTGAACTTGATTGTTGTAGAAAAGAGACAGCTCCTTATAGCAGCAGATTCTTCTTCCACATGTCAAGGTTTACAACTTCAAGGACTTCAGACTGTTTTTGCAAACTGTTCTGTTTCCATGGTCAAGATGAGGACGAGAAAGAGAATCTCAAGAACCAAATTGTAAGAAACCAGAATTACAGCTGAAGAAAATGCATCAAACCCATTTGCAAAGGCACTTAAGATGCACTGAGGATCAGATCACCCAAACCAGACCTAACGACTTCAACTAAAAGAGGTTAGAAAAGCATTTAGCCACATTAATAAAGTAAAAATTTAGTTTGGCAGAAACCCGAGAGCCAATGCAAATGAAATAGACTGTGGTTTAATCTTTCAGTCCATGGTGGCAGACCTCCACGCGTCCCCTTTCTTTCTTTCTCCTTTTATAATCTCCACCTCCAATCAATCCATCCCCTTTCCTCCATACGGCCTTTTACTCTCCCTCCTCTGCTCCTCTCTCCTCTATCTCCTTTTCCTCCTGTGCTATCATCTGTCTCCATCTGTTCCTACCTCCCCCCACCTCTCTCGCCCTGTCACTGCTGTCTGTTGCCATTACTCTCCCGCTCTAACTGCATTACAGCTCCTGTCAGTCGTCTCCAGACACTGACCTGGCCATCAGATGAGCATTTCTGGCCTCTATTGTCAAGGTCGCGGATTCAGGCTCTCTGATCTGATCCGAGATACCTTCCCCAGGGTGGACAGAGCCTGGGTGATATGGATGGCCTCTCGCAGCTGCTGGAGAGGCCATCCACATCAAACCATTTCAATGGCAACTGTTCAGACCAGCCGAACCCAAACAGTGGTGCTTTGAGATGTTCCTAAATCTGTCCAAGGCAAGATGTTGAGGCTCAGTCTAACAGGATTTAGCTGAACTGAGCGACAACTCTAGAAATGGTCCAATAACTGGTAATATCACTTACATAAAGTGTGTAATTTACTGCATATTTAGTTTTTTAATTAATAAATGATGATGATGCGATTACAGGAACATAATTATCATATTGTTGAAGAAAGCTAGTGAATAATAATGAGAATAATGTTTGACTCTAACATCACTTTACATTTCTTGTCATATGATTATAGTTTGCAGTTTATCACAAGCACACAAGATCCCTGGATAAAAAAATGGTTCACTTCATGAAATGTCATCCTCATTATATCGAGGAAGTTAAACAGGATTTCCTGTGCTGCTTTCAGACATGCACTGAACACGCTGTATGTGAAAACACAATTGTCCCAAGACAGTTTCTCTCTCAAGCTTTCAATGAAGATATATGAAGAATGTCTGTGTGAGCGCATGTGAGAATAAAGCAGGATAATGCATCAACATACAAATATATCAGGATGAAAAAGAGGCGCGATGCACGTAGACTTTGGTGAAGACAATGTCAACTTGGAAGGACAACCGCTGATCTGGAAAATGTTCTATGTTATATATCCTTGAGATGCAGAGATTTCGGTTGATTGATTCCCTGCAAATGAAAACATTCCTAACATGGTCAAGTCCACTTTAAAGAAATGATTTGCCATTGTGGGAACTTAGGTTTTTTTTCCAGCACAGGGTCAAACCCTAATGAGACCAGGTCAAGGAAAACTGTTGTGGAACCACATGTGGCTAATGGCATAAGATGATCAAATGAATAAAGTAGCAAATTAATGGCGTTATTTCTTCATATTTAAATTCTGCCCAGTCTCAGTTGGTTTCTGCCCTTTATCTTTTTGCTTTTTTCCAAGTCTCTGTGCTCATTTACATAATACTGTACTTTAATTCAACTAAATTCCAAATGAGGCTGTTCTCATCGACACTTTGTTCCTTTTCTGTTGTCGAACAGTGGAACCAGCATGAAACAGTGACTGACACTGCCCATTATGACTTTACTGTTAACCAGCAGTCACTTCCACTACAGGCCATTTCCAAGCTGCTGCTCCGTTAAAACCCTGATTTTATAACTTCTTCTGACAAACTCCACACACAAATTAATAAAAGACTTTGTATTCAGTTGTACTTACATGTATAGTGATGTACTGCAAACTGCTGTGAAAACCCCAGTGTGCCTTATAAATACTCCTAAAACCTAAATATTTACATTGAGATTTCTTACATTTGCTTTTATCCAAAGCAACATACAACTGGGGACATACATCAGATATAAACTTAGATCAGAATAATATCAGCATATCCCATGTAGCTTGTTCAGAAAACGCTAAATTTAGATCCACATACATGTTTTAAGAGTGACATACTGTAGTAGTAATAATAGAGTGTGTGTACAGAATGAATGTTTAAAGGGATAGCTTCCTAAAGAAAAAAGTATTATCTTCTATTGGGTGAAGTGTTTGAGTCCACAAAATACTTTTGGAGTTTAAGGGGGTAAACAGCGTTGAAGCCAAATCCAATAATATTGAAGTCAATGAGGACACCTTCTTCAAACGTAAAATACAACAGAAAAAAACACAAACAACACAGCCAGAGACAAACGAGTCGCTTTTCAGAATCTTTGATTCTTTAACGCACGGTGCAAACATAAATTCAGAACTTTTCAGCTGAATTCTCTCCAGTCTCCCGTGTGTGTCTCCTCGTGTGTTTCTCTGTGTCTCTCTGCTGCTGCCTCTTTAACCAGAGGATCAATCAGCCCTCAGCCCTAAAGCTGCACTGAGGAATCCTCTGGTGCAGGTGAAGTTGCTCTCTCCTCAACCTCCGTGCCCACAGCAATCATCAATCAAACACATTTGTTTAGCCCACATTCACAAATCACACTTTGTCTCATAGGGCTTTAACAAGGTGTGACTTCCTCTGCCCTTAACCCTTAACAAGAGTAAGGAAATCTACAAAAAAAAGAATGTAGAAACGTCAGAGAGAACCACATGTGAAGGATCCTTCTGGCAGGATAGACAGAAGTGCAATAAATGCTCTGTGTAATGGAGAACATCAGAAAAATTAGAGTATTTACATTGGATTATTGTCAGTTCTAGTAGAGCATCTGAGTAGACATATTGTATATCAAGCAGTCTTGTTGTAATCATAGTCCACCATCAGCTGCCACCTTGATCGTGGTCCACCACCATTATCAGATGCCAACACGTTTCAGGATCCGCAAAAAACAGTAACAAGCCTCCATGCTGCTCCTGCTCAGTTATCCAAGTGTCTGTCAGCCCCGACATTCCAATTCGACTCGAAACCAGGTAATTTACACAATGTTGTATTAGAAGAATCTGTCACCTTTGACTTCAGTTGGATTGGATTTGGCTGCATCGCTGTTTACACCTGAAACCCCTGAAGTGTTTCCTCAAACACATCACCCACCCCCCCATCGGCATGGTGCTGAGTAGATAATGAATGATTTTCATTATTGGGTGAACTATCCCTTTAAGAGTCATGACATCATATCTCTTTCACACGCTTTCACCCTGCAGCTTCATGAGTCATGATCAGCGATGTCACAAGTAAATGTGCAGGAACCACTTCCTGAATCACGTCACATTTTCGAACTACACAGCATGTGAGTGATATTGTCACATCCCGCTGCTTTTGTAACTCTGAACATGATAAATGCTGATGTCACATCCTGTTGTCCGTGCAGTGCTGGGCGGTGACTGATGATGTCATAGCCCGCTAATGGTCTGTATTAATATCAGCGGCAGGGCACCTCCATTAGTGTAATGGGGCTGATAATGATGATGATAGCTTCAACACAGAGCTGTCTGCAGTGGTGGCAGAAGCCAGCTGTAAATGATGATCCAGCAGCTCCAGGGGGCTTTATCCGAATTCCCTGCAGGAAACATTTACCCGTAACCCACTGGGGAGTGCAGCCATGTGACCTGCACACATACGGTGAACCAGTAAATTTGGATTTTACATTTGTTTATTCCAGATGAAGCATCTCCACAGAGAATGAAGAGACAGTTTGGAGAGTAAAGGACAGAGGCAGCCACAGAATGAGCGATTCGGTTTATTCGCTGCTGGTGCACCCTACATGCTGCTGTGTCTGTCACACTCCACAACACAAAATTACTGGACTGGCAGCTTGGATGATGTTTGACTTTCATCCGCAGCAGGGGTGCAGCATAAAATAAAACCAGGCCCTGATCATATTCTGCCCCACTGTGCTTCCCTTCCCTTTTAATACATCCATTGTTATGTACAAATAACCACTTTGAGGACTTAACACTTGCCTCTATGTGGGTTATGGGGGCGATCAGTGATGAAATGTTTTATGCAAAACATACATTAAAACAAACACAAGGGGAAACATCTGTGCCGTAATCTCAGCATAGTCCGTTGTACAACTGTGACACCTAAACTATGTTGTTCAGCATTTCAGTCATGTTTCTAGCAGAAGTAGTAAAAAAGAGACAAGCTTCTTTTTGGCCTGAAGTACAAGTTTGCCTTTTGATACTACCTAAAAAACAAAAAAGGCCCAAAAAATAATAAAAACTAAAATTACACCAAATATTTTTTCAGTTAGAAATAAATAATCTTTTTTGTTTTTTTGCCTTTGTGCAGCACTTTTCTGAAACTTGTCAACCTTTGAGTCGTTACCTTGGAAACTCTTTACATGATGGCCTACTGTGGAGGAGGGGAGGGGCTAGGGTCTGATTAGCCCATGAAGTGCCCCTGTCCTTTCAGTAGTCCTTAAACAAATAATAACAATAAATAAAAAAATGTCATAATATAGGACTATAACACTTTGTTAAGGATTAAGAACAAAATTGAATTGAATAATGAACAGACGTATAATTGGCCATTGATAAAATAAAAGTGACTTCGAGGATGATGCCTCCTAAAAATATTTCAGAGGTGGGGTCCCAATGCAAGCACAGGAGGTAAGTTCTATTTTGTTGAACAGTTTTGAAACCAATGGAAACAAGATAATGACATATCATCAAGCTGTGACATAAAGGGCATCACCATCACCAATATTAACCAAAGCAGTTACTGAAAAGCAATTGATATATTTAAAATATTTAAAGACAAACAAAACAAACTAAAGCCAGTAAATGAATTCCACTTGCATAGTTGGTTTTTGTTTGGAAGAACTGGGGTCGTGACACTTTGAGCTCACACATTCCCTGAAAGTAGAAAACATAATAGAATCCATTCCTCACAAAAACTCCTTTTAAGGTGGCTCCGTGAAGGTTGTCAAGAGGATGAGTGGCTTCATAAAACCAAGTGCCGACAGGGACTGTGGTAATTTGAGATGAGCTGCATCGATCTCAGCTGTCTAACCACACAACTAGAATTGATAGCTCTATAACACCATTTCTATCCAATTCAAGCTGTGTGTGTCTAAGTTTGACTGTGCCAGCGGCTGAAAGCATAACTCATGCTGTCAGTCGTGGGGGGAGATGCTCCATGTTTAGCTGCTGCTGTGATCGTGATGATTATGACTGCAGTTTAATATGAGCCCCAGACACACACACACACACACACGTAAACCCACAAGTGCTACATGGAGATAAATCCGCCTTTTATTGAACCCGAGTCTGTCTCATCCAGCCCTAATATGCAGGTCAGTGCAGTGTGGGGACAAACTTCATATAAGATTGATCAATCCTGCCCAGCACACTGCAGTAACTGTGACAAGGGAAACAGACAAATCATTTGATTTCATAGAGGATAAAAACAACATATTGCCTGTGTGACCTTTGACCCTTACAACCCAAACGTGGGAGATGGATATCTTATTTAAACGTAAACTGACAGTTGTTACGACTGCTTATTATTTTCTACTGCCGCTTATCCTCCTCATAGGTTAGCTGCTCCACACATATACACATGCACCTTTTGTAAAAGTATGATTATTATGATTTTGATTGTCTTGTCCAAAATGCAAATATTCCCCACTATGTATGTTGGACTTCATAGTAAAATCTTACACTAAAATCATCTTTCTGAAGTAGTAAAGTATGAGTATGGTCACTTTATCTCACATAATTTGATCAACCCTCTCTTCACATCAGTTATATCCCCAGGAGCCTCACTAAGTTAACATTACACAGATCAGATGAAATGAAGTTCTATGTTGCTATTTAAAAGCTGCAGCTGATCAGGGTCAAGATGGAAAAAGCTATTGAAAAAAAACAAAGCCAGTTGTAAAACAGACTAATTGTTTGAGACTGTCTCGACCTTGGGTTCATAAATATCCCATCTTCTATCAACTCACACAAGGTGCCTCGCTTCACAATCGGGTCATGAGGTAAAAATAACACTGTGCAACATCAGTCAAGCCTCATCCTGTCTGCACAACCAACCTGGTTATGACGGATGAAAAGTTTCTGAGGCTCACTGAATAAAAAAAGGTTTGGTGTTATAGGACATACTTTAACAACCTGTGTTTGTATTATATGGATTTTTTTTTCATTAAAAGACTGAATTTAATAACAGAATTTGTTATTTGCATAAATTCAAAATTGCAAAACTGTCTGTTTAGCACATTATCTGTTCACATCAGGATACTGTATTTGTTTGGATGCTGAATGAATATTTTAAGGCACAAACAGTAAATACTCTCATGCATAAATCAAATCAGGTCCTTGACCAGTATTATGACTTATTGTGACAAAAAGACTTTCCGTCTGTTGCCACGGTGATAGTGGTGCCTGATTACTGACCCTGGTGCAGTTGTTGGCCTTGGGCTCCAACTCGGTGACCTTGGTGATCTGCTTGAGGAAGTCGGACTCCTGCATCCCGGGCTGGGAGCCACGCCTCTTGAACAGCGCCCGCGGGTTCGCCAGGACCACCTGGAGGTTCACTGCAAAACCTGCAGCAGAGACGGCGAGGAAGTGGTAGAACACAGAAGGAGAGAGGGTGAGAGGGCTAGCCAGCAGGAATTAAAAGCACATTATGAGTCTATTATAATCACAGCAGAAGATGATAGAGTGCATTAGTGTATCTAATGACTATGATATGGCTGATATGAAATTCATTTACCACAGGGGTCTGCCATTCTCCTGTGATAATTGTGCTATAGATGAGAAGGAGAGCATGAGAGAGTCAGGCGGAAGATGATTGCAGTGGGTTGCATCAAGGTGAGGATTAATAGTCGGCCTGTAATCAGATTTAATCAATCTGATTAGAAAAAGTGGTGACTGGGAAAAATGGCAATCTGACATTACATAATTACTTTATTCTACAACCTCACAATGACCTGAAGGAAAAACTTCTACAGCTGCAATCAAAGACTCACAGGATCTACAAGTTCACTTTATATATAAAATGTGTATAATAATATATGCATAAATCAAATACAAAAAACTACACCCAAAAGCTAAAGCTAACCCTCAACTTATGTAACTTAACCTTGAGCCAGTCAACATGTGTGTGGAACACGCCATTCACACATCTGATGTGTTGTATGACCCCGGGGCAACAGATCTGGAGGTGATCACACGATGAGTCCAGAGATGAGACAGAGCCGCCCATCATGGGCTTTATAATGCAAATTGCTTCTGAATGGTCACTCTGCCTGATGGCAACACACTGGCCTCCATTCTCCCCTGTTCTGTGTTCAATCTTATTGTTTTAGTAATTTTGCATTTTAATTGACTGCTGCTCTTAAAGGCTCAGTGTGTAGAATTTAGTGACATCTAGTGGTGAAGTAGCATGTTGCACCTGAACCTCAAAGCACCCTCTCCTTCTAGCGTCCAGGTGTCAAATAAGTGTTTATGTAATAAAACAGTGATCCAATGTTATAGAGCGAAACAAACAAAAGAAAGTTAACTTATCTTAACTGAGCAAAGCAATTTAAATCACATGCACATGGCTACACACCAATGTCTTTTCCCCCCCTGAAAATGAAATGGCGACTGCTTATATAGCCCCTTCCAACACCAGAACATAATCTGCTTCTTGTAGGAGCCAATTTAATATCAATTGTTATTAATAATTATCTTGTATTATGTTAATTAGTGTGGTTTTATTTTGGGCTTGTAAAGATGTTCCCACTTCCCTCCTCTGGCGTTGAGAGTGGGAGAAGTAAATATAGAACTACCTTAAATAACTGCTGTGCTAGAACAGATCGCCACCATACTCTATATACAAAATACAGCAAATAATAATACAAAACATCTACACCCCCCTCAACATGGCTGCTCCCAGGGACATCACTGCGGTGTCACCAAAGGTATGAATTAAAGTGTAGCGTCACTTCCTCCATTTTGTTCCGTCAGCACATGGTGGGAAGGTGAACCTATAAACACTAAATAAACGGGATGAATTCAAATGGTTTATGAACTTTAACCAAACATTAGGCAAGACACAAACAAACCCAGGACAGGGTGTCTGCCAGCTGCAGCTAAAAGGTGATGCCTGACACAGACAAGTGACAAGTAAAACCAATGTGGATTATGGTTTCAGAAAAGAAAGACAAATGTCTTGTTCTCCCTCACGTTCTCATCTGTAGCTTCCTCAAGCTGTTCTGAAAACATCCCTTATTGTCTTTTTACAGCTGATGAATGCTGCTGGCCTTCAGCTCACTGACCTTTTGTGGTGTGGTCTTTTCTCACCTTGGTGCCAAATCTTTTTTTTCATGAGATGCTCCTGACACGTTGTCCTCTACTCGTTCATCGTGAGATCATATGTTTATCACTAGATATCAGGGAGTTACGAGTCCTGTCAGGAGGCAAATTATCATTTCTGTGTAATTGTATGTTGGACTAGGGAACAGTATTGAATACTACTGAATATTGAAGAATTACAGTACTTAGGCATAGTGGTATGCTACACTGTAGGCTATGCTCCTGATGAGCATGACGTGGGGCGGATTTCAATTAAGTAAACCTTGAGATTTGTGTATTTTAGGCTGCTCTCATCCTAATCCCCCTTAATCCCTTCATTGAATAAATATGAATTATACATTAGTTTTTACATCAATGTCAGGTCTTACGTGAGGATTTGAGCTAACTGCTAACATCAACATGCTTGGAATGATTATATTATAATGCTAATTTATTGCAGGACATGTTCGCAAGGTGGCCAATTTAGTTAAGCATGGTATAGCATCCTGCCAGTGGCCAATGACACAAAATACAGCTGAGTATGATGGAAATTTAACTAAAGTGTCATACAATTTAAAATTTTGACCTGCTAGTCGATGTTGGCACTAGATGAAAAGTCAGCTGATCACTTGATGTCAGCACAGTTCATCCCAGATGAAACATATTAATCCAATAGTTCGGTCTGGACCAAAGTGATGGACTGATCGATCAACTAATCCACACTGTCTGTATCCTCACTGCTAGTGTCTCTGTACACATAAAACACCCACAAAACATATCTGAATGATTTAAAATAAGTGTATTTTCAACGAAAATACTTATTCTGTAATGAAAGTGGTAATTGGCAAATAATATCTCTAATGTCCAAATCTGAATGTTTCTCCTTCTGTTCACAAACATCATAGCAGGACTTTCTCCAGATAAAGTCTTCATGCCTATATGGGTGTGTACGATTTATTGTCCTCTGTCTTGTTTATTTGTCTGGGCTTAAGAAAAACAAACAACTTAAACCATTAGCATCTCCTCCCCTTCATTCTACCCGCTGATTAACTCTCTGCCTTCCTGCTGAGTCAGAAATTGGAAGAGAGGAAAAGACCTTCTGTACATTCACATTCATTTAAGTTGAAGGTAACTACCTGGGAGATACAGTTTGGGAGACTAATACAATTCTTTAAAGTTCAACATGATTACATATCAATGGTAAGTAGCATATAATCATATTTTCAGTTATAATGTATCAAAAACCCATTCTGTGAAATAAATGAAAGTAATTATTACCGCAGGTGATTGTGTCTTTAACAGTGATTCACTATTTTTTATTAATTTCCTAGCTCACCAGTTCAAGTCATAGGTGCCATTTACACTGGGGACATATCCGCACCACTTTGTGAAATGGCCGAGCTCAGACTTCCCAACGTTCCAATGCACGGTGTTGGCACAATGTCAAACGTAAACAGACCTGGCTGACCGTGAGGAGCTGATGTGTATTTGGCTCATGATGAGACAATTCAACTGTGACCAGTGTAGCCAGATCATACACAAACAAAGCAGAGGAGGGGAAATGATGCATGAGACAACAAGCACCATTATTCTTCTCCGTGAAGTTGGGGTAGATGAAATTTCCTAGAGTTTACAAGTGGGAACTATGACTGTGATTTGGCTTTTTCAAGTAGAAAGTTGGAAAAATCTGACATCGGCGCTGAAACACAACATCAGACTCCAGGCTGCAGCAATGTGCTTCAAGTACAAATATGGGACTGGTATCCTCATCTCACTGTCAGACAGGGAACGAATATGTGTCAGTTCCAAAAAGTCAAACTGTTTCTTTAAATCTGAAAGATAAGCAGAAGCACACACATATGTGGTTTGTTGCTGTTTGACTCAAAACATCTCAAAGGTTGGAGTTTCACACAAACACCTGAATGCATCAAACCAGAAGCCTTTTTCCTTTCACAGGTAGAAGGTAAGATCATCAAAAACATGTGAGGGGCGAGGAACACATGGAAATATCTAATCTCTCTGGTGAATTTAAGAGCACAAATCATTTGTAGTAAAATAGATGAGTCATTAGTGCACTGGTTAAACACCAGAGTCAGAAGAGTTCAAGAGTGGGTGTGCTCACATTTGAAGAAGGATCTCTGAGGGATGCTGAGGTTTCTAGTTTTGAGCGTGACAGGAAGATAATGTAAGAAATTGCTGTGATCCTCCAAGCTCAAGGTCTCGCCATAATTACTGAATATTATTTATGCAATCTGTTAGTGGGTGGCACGACTTGGCAATCAGTGCGATAGTGTGGGAATTCACCCCGAGTAATTCTTTCCTCCTCTCTTCTCCACCGCCCCCACCCCCCACCCCCCCACTAACACATAGATGGCAGACAGCCGTCCTCTGAGTAATGTGAGTCAGTCAGTGCAGGTCACATGCAGAGAGGGAAACTGCAGACATGCAAATGAATTCATCTTATCGCTCTTTGGTTTAAGGCGTGTTCACATTATTATGATTTCATTTTAAACCAGTGTTTCATATAAAAAAGAAACTCCGACCTGATGAATGTTTTAGACTCAGATCTGATCTCATGTTAACTCACCTGGGAGTACAAGTCACATGACCATGCAGGTATGTACACTGCCCGTGTGCGGACAGGATGTGCATTATCCTTTTGCAATTGGTTGCTTGGCTACAGAGAATACAAGAAAAACAATAATAGTGAGGAGCTGTTACTGACGGTATAGTTTCCAGTCCTGTCTGATAGGACTCAGTTCGGAGGTTAACATGTCTGTCTGCAGCACTTCACAAAAGCCTCAATTAATACGCATGCAGACTTAAATGCAGCCCAGGAGTTTTCAAGTATATATGATAAACTAAAACTAAACAAAGGTGTCTATTTTGGGGAATTGAAAACTGAAGATTAGTGTGGTGACCAGACGAGAACATATCAAATGGGCTTTCTCTGGTGTTTTCCTTTCACACATGCACAACGGAGCAGGAGCTTCACCTGGTGAGACGTTCAGGTGAGGGGGGGTGCAACAAGAAGAGGCCTTCTCACCGAAAGTTCTGCCACCTGCCCTACACATATGCTGCACCACTTCTTCATTCTGATATATATTTATTTTCTTTTATATTCAGTTTTACATCTGTCTTATAAGAAGTGTCATTAACCCAATCACCTGGTCACAGTGAATCCTCCAGATAATCTCATCCTGTGTTGTCACATGGGCTCATACAGCAGCCAATATCAACAAATAAAGTAAATAAACCTGGATGAGTCTATTCATTAAAACCTGTTTATAGATTGCATTGAGCAGCTAATTTGACAATTGACAGATATCCATAGTATTTTAGGGGGAAAGAAAACTCTGGCAACACTGACCGTTGACTTCAAGACCATACCAAAGCTTTTATACCCTGATATAATACCTATACAATTGTTAGGTCACACTGCTATCAGGTGAATTACCGCTCTGTGTGCGATACTGCAGGCTAATCACACAGATAAATGCAGCTCAGGTGGAGCAGATAGATATGAGTGCAATTACAAGATAGACATCTTGTGCCCTACAGCCAGCCTCTGTGATATAGAGATCACAGCTTCTCTCAAGCATGTTTGCCCCGGAGGCTATTGTCCAGACTCTGCACTAACTTTGTCCCACTTTACTACTGACCCACTCTAACCGACCTATATGGGTGTATATATGTCTATTTAATGCTACATTACCCATTTGGAGGAAAAAATTTTTTGCATAGGCCATGAGCCTCCAGTACGTTACCAACAAGTGGAAGTTTAAAACTAGACTTTCAGTCTGTATCAATTGTGTAAGCTTATTGCCTGTTTATAGCCCGTTGCCAGGGGCCCATAGCAATTACACAAACCCGGGAAATTTACTTACATTGACAGACGGATCCAGAGTGTAAATGCAATTTCTCAGCCGTACTTCCTGGGGCTAAAAAATGGTGTCTGGTCTTTACTGCACATGAAGACTTGTTGACTGAAATTATAGGTTCACAGTTTTTCAAGTCTAAAACCTCATATTTCCCTCAGATAAAAGGTGGAATATATTTATTGCACTAAACAAGGTTTGTGAATTCTCTCGCTTATCTCCAGTTTAGAGGAGCCCAGCAGGAGAAGGTACAACAAGCAAAAGGATATCAATATTCAAATGGACATCTGATTATTGAAACATTTGTAATCAACTATTGATCCAAAGGTTTTGTTGTGTCAGTATGGCCAGTCTGAGGTCCCTCAATTCAGGGCTTAGTGTGGATGAACCAGTGTCTGGCAGCTCATGTACAAACAGGAAATCTTTCCCACATACTCTGACTGTATCTGATATTGCTCCGATGTAATGCAGCATGCAGACGTGCACATATCACGCAGACGTTGCCAGCATCAATACTGTTACATGGTCTGGAATATTGATCAATCTCCATGAAATTGAGGTTTAAACAATGTTCTACGGAGCAGCCCTGCAGACTGGAAGCGATGAAAGGGATCAGATCACAGCAAGTATGACAAAGGGTTTAAAAGTCCTCATGTCGACTTGGATTCAAGCTCTTTCTTGGGGTTTTCTCAGAGAAACATCGGTGGCAAATTAGTGTCGCTCTCTGCTCCACCTGCTAAAACTTCTATACAGCTTCATATACATGCTAGGGACATTTTATAATGTTAAAAACAAAGTTTACGTAGAGTGTAATACAATGAGAGGACAAGAGAAAGTGAGGTTTAGTAAGTAAACAGGAAAAAAGAAAAGTATATAGCCAAATATCCTGGATGTGAACGCTGCCCTCTTGCACCAATCATATACTGCAGAGCCAGTGTCTGCACAGAAGCGATCGGGGGAGCCATGGAATTGAGACCACGCATATGACCATGCTCGGCATCAAATTACCAAACAGATCAGAGACATGGTCACTTGCACATACATCAGTGGGATTAGGACTACCTAAAGTGACAGAAAACATCTTTCAATCAAATGTATTTGACGAGTAGTTCAGCTCCATGTCCCTTCTGCTAACATGGAGGAGGTAGGGTTTATGACCTATGCTTCAATTTCAAGCAGACATCCTGTCATCAATCTTTAGATACAGTCTATGGTGCAGGGTGCAGACAGAGAGCAGCATTTTTACTGTTCATGTGTAAACACTGAACACTCATCATTGTATTTTGCTTAGTTTTAATGCTACTTCAGGAATGTAAGAGACTCAGTTCAGATCCTTAAGCTCTAAAGTAACAGCAACTCATTAGCCATAATGAGAATAATGATGATAATTGTCAACTGTCATTGAAAAGATGACTTCACCAGCAGAGACCAACACAACACAGAAAGTCTTCTTGTCCCAAGGCTCATGTAGGTGCAGCAGTGCAAAGGGGCAGTTTGAAGGCGAGGGTGTGGTATTAATAAAATTTCAGTCAATACCTTGGCTGGTCTCATTGATGTGAAAGAGCTGTGCCAACTATTTATCCCATAATCTCCCCCCATTAGTTGTCTCATCACATCATAAAAGGTGGCGCATTATACATTTCCAGAACAAAACCTCAAATGCTCCATCTGCTGAAGAGGAAGTTGGAAAGGAGGCAGCGACTCTTTTGTTTCAACAGAAGCTGTAGGAATCACTCCTTCTATAGATATAGATAAATGCAGATGGATTTACAGATATTCATAAACACTTCCTCTATGTCCTCTTACAGCCTTTGACTACAATTGTGAAGTGAGCAAAGCAAAGATTATCACAGATCAGATCTAAATATCTCTGAATCTGGTTCTTGTTGGGGCCTCTTGAAATGAGGTGATGTTTTCACCCCTGTCTGTTTATTTGTTGGTTTGTTTATAGGCAAGATTATAGAAAGACTACTTTACGGATAACCACAAAAACTGGTGGAAGGCTGAGGTATGGGTCAGTGACCAACTCATGTGGCAGATCAAGGAATGTTTTTTTACTGTCTTTAACATCATGAGATTTTTGTTTTTCAACATTTTCCTGCATTTTTCACCATAATTCATGGATCTCGATCTCGAAAATAATTAAGTATGTATAGGGGACTGATATTTGTGTTTAATCTGGTCCAGATCTAATTAATTTAAATGTGTTTTCCTAATAAGTCTGTTGTGCCTTGGCGGAGGTATGTACTCTAGTGAGAGCCACTCTAGTAACATTTTTAATTGTTGAACCCTTTAAGACAATGGGATGTGAATTTAAGATCTGTTTGTTTGTCAAAGGTCCATAGGTCATACACTATTGATCACCAGTATTGATCCCCAGTGTTGACCTCTCCTTGACATGTTTAACAAATGTTGCTCATCCTATCGGGGCAGTCTGTGAGCTCAAGGACAATCTGAATCAGCCTAACGGAAATGTAAAGTTCAGCGAACGTTGGCGTCTTTCTGTTTAATTAATGTTCCCCACACACTTCGCACATGTTATTCAGCGTTTCCTGTTGGGCTCAGCTCTTACTCGAACACTCCAGTGCAGAAGGACGCCACTCGGCTTTGTTTTCCGCTACTCCTGCTCATTGTCTCTATCCTCCTCTCTGCTCCTCTCATCTCTCCATCTCAGGAGCTGCTTACAAGCACCTGTGTCACTGGGGTTTAAACACTCCGATGTCCCCATCCCAGGGTACACAAGTACCACTTCAACATGCGCACAACCATAATTGCATTGTGTGTCTGCATGTGCACCTACAGTGTATATTCAGTTTTCCTGTTTTGCAACGATTCGTCTATTGTGCTTTTGGAACGTATGTGTACTGAGTGCACGCAGGTGTGTGCTAGCGTGTTTCCAATAGATTGCATGAAGTAATTGTGTGTGCACGTGAGAATAGCTCAACACAATCATTGTCCTGGCTCCTTTGTGTCTCGCTAAATGAGACAGAGCAGTAGATGGAAGGAAGGCTTATAGCAGCCCGCTAACAATACAGCGCTGTATAACACAACACTATTAGGACACGCACTGGCACTCACTCAGCGCTCTGCAGACACCCTATTGTAAATCCTATGAATAATAATTTAAGAGTGAATAAAGTTTGGGGCGGTCGCCGGGCACAGTCATTGTTATCCTTGGAGGGGAAAAAAGCAGAAAGTGCTCGGTAATACAGCCGAGGCTGTAAATCTTTGGGTTGCAAATTGACAGTGTAATTATGTAGAGCAGTGTAAAAGTAAGGCTGATAATTACAGTGTGTTTTTGCGTGTGAGGGTGAGCTTAGGTGGAACAGTCAGGTTGAGAGGAGGATGGTGGGATGAGATCTTGGCCGTGGTGAAGCAGGAGAGGTGGAGGAGAGAGAACGAGAGAATCCCTTCTTGTTATTGTGGTTTAATTAACACCAAACCCCCCGGGCAGACCGGTGTGTATGTGTGCATTTGGTGTGAGTGTGTGCACCGCAGCGCTGCCCTCAGCTGTGTCCACATATGGGTTTGGAATGATACAAGCATGAAATCATCACTGGTATCTAGTGAAACCCTCTGCTCAGGAAACACTTTGAGCATTTCAGAGCATGTGTGGGTGAAGTGGCGTGATGAGTGGTGACTGACAGGGTGTAATTATTCGGTCAGTGTGATTAATTATTTTTCTCTCAGGTCAGAGGAAGCGTTAGTAGAACTCATTCCTCTGATTGGAATGTTGCACAGGAGACAGGAAGATGCAAATAGATTGAAGCAGACGTTTGTCGAGTCTTTACTTTACGGATGAAGATAATAACTACGAGACAAATTCAGATGTAGAGTTCTCTTTCGTTAAACTCACATTTATTTATCATCAGTGTCACTGCAGCAGAAGTCGATTTTAGATCCACTCTGTACTTAAAGGATGTGTCAGACCATGTTGTGAACAGGGCTTGGTTCCAAACTCTTTACTTTTGATGGTACCAACTGAATTCTGACAGTACTACTGAGTACAGATTCACTTAAAATCATACAGTTCCAAATTTGGCTACTTAAGAATCCGATGAAAGGGAAATATTCCTCCCAATATTCACAAATAAGGCCAAAATATTACAGATACGAACCCTGCCATCTTGCAGTTGTGTTCACACTTGATGTGTACTTTGACTTTTAGTTTGACCCATTCTCGATCTGCTAATATGGAGGAGGCAGGGTCTATGACCTCTAATGCAGTCAGCCACGAGGGGTTGGGTTCAAGAAGCTGTCATTTTGGCCGTCTCTATATACAGTCTATGTGAGAGAGTAACAGAGAACTGAGAGAAATTGAAAGAGAGAGCGAGACTAACATGAGATCAGTGGGTGGCAGTAATGCACCTGAAAGCAGAAGTAGAAGAAGAGACTAACATGGCAGCACAGTGAGTCAGGTCATTGGTCGAGCCGAAAGCTGTCCCAAGTGTGGCTACACTTTTACAAAAGATGACGAGGACTACACGCACTGCAGTATTTGTGATGTGAAAAGTAAAGTTAGCAATGTTGGCAAATCTGACCTGAGGAAACAGTCGGTCCCACACAAATCATTTTCTATAAGCTGATGCAAGTGCTTGATGGATTGAACAAAGACAAATTCCTGCAGCTAAAGTTAGGTTGTTAGCTTGTGCTGTGAAACATTATAAGAGGCATAATTGAGTACTGATAGGTAATTCATTTGCAATAGATTTTTTATCTCCTAAAATTTGGTGTGTGTGGAAATATTACAGTAAGATCTATGCAACAATGTACTGAAGACAACGACATCACAGAAAATATAAGTGTTGCTGTGGTAAAAAGTTTGCTATGCTGCCAAACTGGTTCAAAGGTGAACAGTGTAGATATAATTGTTTTGGACATTGGTTATCATTTAATCCCAGTAAGAGGCCTTTGTGTCAAATACATGATGTATGATATGTTATTAGAGTCGGACCGACCGTGTGTCAGCACATGGAGCCCTTTCCTTCCATCGATCAACAGCCTGCATGCTGCGTGATCTTGGCTTCAGAATCTATTAAATTCTATACAAGAAATATGTAATGTGTGTCAATTGTTCTATGAGACTTGACTGACTTAAATGTGGTAAGATTGTTTAAATATATTACATACAATATATACAATATACAATATTTCAGTGTTTTGTTCCTATTTGTTTCTGCATTTATTGAATGGTTCAGATCCATTTCCAGCACAGTGACCAACTCAAGTGGTGATTTGATTTGTTTCCTTTGTGACGAGTAAAGAAAAGACAACTTCTCCATTTTCATTTTAGGAAAGTTAAAAGAAAGAAAGACAAAATGTCTATGGAGCCAACAATTTAAATTAAAAAGGATTTTTGTCATTTCTAGGACAGACCATTGGAGCATCATGTGATTCAGTGCTCCAATCATCAGGATGACATCTGCTTGTTTGTCAGTTATGTCTGAAATGAAAAGTTATTCATATGAGAACTTTCAGATCTCCCACCAAGAACAGTTTAATAGGGAAATATGCTCATTTCCAAAAAGCCTTTACTTTAGTGTAATGAAGTGTTGATGAAGCTCTTACATCTGAGAATTCTGATTCTGCCCAAGCAACAACATCCAAAATGCCAGAAATCACAGACTTAAAGGCTCATATTGTTTGCCAGGTTTAAAAGAAACAGTTTGAATTTCTCTATTTCACTTTCATTTCTTTATGAGAGTAGATTAGTGGAGAAGTGTAGAGCAGAGAAAGATCTTAGCAAAAAATCTTACATTTATATTTGTGGTTTTTGGAGGGGGCGTCTTAAACAGTTAATATATATTCACCCAGTGCTTCAGTGTAACAGCTTTGCCGGTTTCATAAGGTAAACACTTTATATTCAAATAAAAAATGAGATGAACAGTGTAAAGCTTTTCGAGTTTATACTTTTTCACTTTAGAAAGATATCATTTCCTAGTTTTTCCCTTCTTGGATTTATGCAAAGCTAAGAAAACCTTTTCCTGACTCTGGCTCCACACTTGGCCTTCACACATGTGACTGTACCCAAAAAATGAAGTGCATATGAAATGAGCTGTTCCTGTGAGTTTAGACATCTAAGACTACTTGGGATGAAGCTAAAGCTCGCTGTTGGTAGGAGCTGGAATATAAGACCAGTCCCTACTGCCACAGCTGCACACTGGGAAGTCCCATTCATCCACCATGAGCCTGACAAATAACTGGTAGCATTATTACAATGGCATGTTATAAATAGTTTTTTGGGCATTTTGATATCTTGTAACGTGTGCTGTGTGTTCATTGGTCTGTCTGGTTGAGGGGAGACATGTCATGGTGGGTGAAGGCAACAAGGGACCAGTGCACTGCATCTGACCAGTAGGAAATAAAGGAGAAACCCATCCCACAGAACATCTGAACTAAAATCAGATTGAGTCTTTATTGCAACTTTATTCTCTCCTCTGGGCCTGGATGGTGAACATAAGTAAAATGATCAGGTTTCTAATGTGCGGTGGTTCCATCCATGCTGCTCAATCATGAGTCAATTCAAAAGGTACATAAAACGATGAGTGGAAATACATTCGCTGTAAATGGACTGCATTTATATAACACTTTTCTATACTTAACAAACACTCAAAGCACTTTACAGTATGAGTCACATTCACACACACATTCATAGAGTACCTCTATATATAGTACACTTTAATCTCATCCCATTCACAGCCGTGTTTCAGTGTCTTCCTCCAGGAGCCGGGGATCGAACCTCCGACCTTCCAATTAGTGGACGACCCACTCTAGAAACATTTAAGCGATCAAACAGAATAAGCAACTTAATGAGGATAAAGTGTCTGTCAGTCTACCATATGTTATAAGTATTCAACACTAAGAGTACAGAACACGTAAACTGGTGAGCTCCTCAGGCTTATTCTTTCATTTTCCCTCCACTCGGTTCTTGCTTTGTTTCCTTCCAGTCTGTTACATTTCAAAACACTTTCACTCGACAAGACTCCACAATCCTGCCTGGGCGATTTATGTCAGGATGGAACAATCAAGCAAAGTAGCACAGCAGCTCCTGTGTGGAGGAGTAACAGTCAGAACGATGAATTGGAAAGACGAGATCTCATTTTAGGCAAATTAATCAATGGAAAAAACTCAGTAGAAAAGCTCTCTGTTTTTTTTACAGAGAAAAATAAACTACTCATAGTTTTCTGTTTGTGCTCTGCTCTGATGAAAGCCAAATGAGTACAGCTGAGTTTTAACTGGTCTGTAATTAATGAACTGATCCATAAAATCATTAAATGTTTCCCCAGCATCATTGGTGACCATAGAGAGGAATCTAACGTTAGATGATACTGTATGTTAGACAGGATTAAGTAGAGAGTAACAGGAACAGGAGAAAAAGCATGAAATATAGCCAAAGTCACACATTACAAAAAATATCTGCAAGTTGAGTGAAATTATGAAAATGTTTTGCCAAAACAACTCTAACGTCTTATTGTTCCTTGATTCGACTTGATTTCAACAGTGATACAAAAGCAGAATGGTTACCAAGGTATCATTGCTTTTCTGTCAATGGCTCATTCTACTTTTCCCATAAGGCAACAGTCTTTCATTGGACCCTAGTTCAGATGTCCCCACTGATTTTCATGGAACTATGCTAATCATGTCACACATGGTGTGTAAAACTCATGTTCCAGTATGGGTGTTCTGCTAGCACTACGTTCATGTAGTGTTCAAAATAGCAATGGTTTATCCTCTGGGGAGTATAGATGAAATGGGGGGATTTTACTTAAAAAATCTCATAAAATAGTGTTGATCAAGAGTCCTGGGGGTCATTGGCATCTTAAGCACTCATCCTCTGGGCACCATGAAAGCTTACATAGTAAATGTTCAGAGACAGATGTGGCAATGTGTGGATGGATGGATATCATATTATGTATGAAACATAGGCTATAACAAATATTTTCAGGTTCAATCAGAAGGGAGCATGACTTATTTTGTAATGCCATGTAATGCTTAAGACCAGTGAGGCGCTCCTTACCTGCCATGTCTGTAGCGAAGGGTCTGTCCGGTCTCCAGCCCGTGTACCAGCCCACCACTTTGCCCCCAGACACCAGGGGGCGCTCGTAAGCTCTGCCACCCACAAATCCCACAGGCCAAACGGATACACCTCGAGTGCTTCGCATCTGTGGAGAGAAGGAGGGGAGAAGAATACCTGTTCAGATATCAAATACACAACTGCAATCACTGGGCGCAGATGTAGAGTACAAACTCAAGTTTCCAACGTGAAGATGAAAGACCATCAGGAAAACGTGAAATCCAACAAAAAGCTGTCATCTCACATGTTGGAGAAATGAATCCATCAGCTTTTGATGTAAAAAAGTCCAGAAGATGGGGGATCTCCATTCAATAGTTGTGTCGTGGCAGCCTCCTCTGTGGGAGTAGTTGAAAGTATGTGTGGTTGAAGATAAGACAGTCATCTAAGGCCACGCTGCTCATTCATCCATATTCAATTTCTCCATCAATCGCAATGCAGCTTAGTGGACATGACGTCTGAGAGCAAAGGGAGACATCCACCCAGAGTGGGAGCAATACGGGTGAAGAAAGTCAGTGATCCGACTTGTGACGTTGATCTTTAAATGAATTACTTGTGTGTCAGTTTGCATGAGCGATTGGAGACGTGTAACTTCATGGGAAATGTGGGTGAGAGCAGCATGCAGAGACTCTGTGGCTGACTGAATAGAGGACTGAATGAAACTGTGCGGCGCCGAGCTGCCATCCATTTCCACAGTGAATGAATTTGCACACAGCCAGAAGCAGTGCGACGAGAAATAAGAGAGGGGGAGAGAGAGAGAGAGTGGGCAAGATAGATGATAGAGAGAGAGGGCAGAGAGCCGAGAGAGCAGAGGGTGTGAGGACAGCAGAGTTCTAGTGTTGGAGTGAAACATCTGTATCTCAACGTACTATGTAGATGCATGTATGTCTGTGTTGGTGTGTGTGTGTGAGTGTGTGTGTGTGTGTGTGTGTGTGTGTGAGAGAGAGAGTGTGTGATTTTATTTTCCAGCGCAGGCCACCCTGCAGCCCGTTCACTCAGACACGGCTCCTCATCGCTCACCCAAACAGCCTGCAGCCAGTCGCTCATGACAAAAACAACAGAACAAAACCAAATCAGTAAGCAGCGCTGCATTACTGCGCCCAGACATCACGCTGACTTCTAGCTTTGAGAGCCAGAGGGAAACCAATCGTACATACGGCCCGAGACAAGGATTTACAGTTCGGTTGCAAATAACTTCCTAGCAACCATGAAGAAAGTGTTGGAGCTGAGGACATGACATGTGTGGCAGGAGAGTAAAACTACCACAGAGAATGTACGTTTTATATATTCACCAGTAAATTATTTCATCACATAGTCTGACGTGTTCTTCCAGCTTGACAAATGTTAGGAATACCAATGACAGCCCAGTGAGTGGTGTGTATGTCCAATATGCTTTAGGAAAGGTTACAGTTGATGTATTAGTGATTGGGAGATGTGTCATTGACAGCTTGATTAAATTATATCAGCCTGCAGCGAAACGCCTGTTGAGCCTCACCAGAACTCAATATCAGTAGCAGGAGATTTGACAGCAGAAATGAACACACTGCAAACTGCCAGTGACTTTGGTACGAGACCCTCTGGTACATGTGGTTAGTATTGTGCAAAATGTCTAGTCTTGCTGAACATTCAAAGCACTTTAAAGTACAGTTTTACATTCACCCATCACACACACATTCATACAGTGCATCTATTAGCAACACTTTTTTATTCTATGAGGGGCAATTTGAGGTTCAGCATTTTGCCCAAGGACATTTAGGCATCTAGATGGGGAATACCGGAGATCGAACTGCTGACCTTCAGGTTGGAGGACGACCACCCTACCCCTCAGCCACAGCCGCCCAAACGGACCATTGCCTTTAGGTAATGCTGTGATTTTATTGAAGACACCATGGCTTGTGTCATGGACCTTTGACAGGTATATTCAGTTCATTCTTAAACAACTGGTTGTTAAAACCAATCAATAAACAGTACTACATTTCAGAACATCCTAGAAAGATCACAAACACAATTATGACTTCAGTAATATGCCAATGTGGAGCCCTATCTTAAAACTAGTGCCAATGCAAATGAACTGAGCACCTATGGGTGTGTTGTTGTGGATCTTTTGACAGTGGAAAGCAATTACACAAATGGACGTCAAACCAACCATTATAGATTCACTCTATAACATGACAGTGAACCCAAACATAAAGCCAGAGAGAAAAAGATCCATCTGCAGTGATAGGAAGATAAAGCAGTCCTGCAATGAAAGGTCTGGACCCCTAAAAGATCATATGAAGAGACAATGAGTCTGTCACTACGTTTACATGATGGCATAAACCCGATTTCGGCTGAAGCCCGGTTTCTCTATCCATGGGGGGTTAACTACTCTATCTCAGGGTACATGGCACTGAGAAATCCGACTCTTGTCCGAAAGCATTTCATACCCCGCTACGATAGGTGGCGCTGTTTTCATTACAGCTAGTGGTGATACAGCCATTTCCGCTTGACCTCGTCACCACTTCCAACAAAAAACAACAACAGCCTTCAACTCAGTATGCGAGAAAGATGACAAACGGAGAGCAAGGTGAAGCTACGTCCCTCTACATGATGTTGTGCATGTTTACTCTAGGAGTACTGCGAATGCGAACGGCGCATTTGATTAGAATGATAATGGCGAGAAGACGCTGCCGGCGAAGGGTCTTCCGGGTCACGGCCAGGGAGGGAGGGAGGGAGGGGGGAGGGAGGGGGCAGGATCTCAAGCATGCGCAAAGACGTCATCTCCAGTTGTTGTCTAGCTTCCAGAGTTACATGCTCGCGTTGTCCGATATACAGCCAAATTCGATCTACTTATCTGGGGGTGGTTATCCGACTTCAGTCGGACACAAGAAATCTAGATTTGTGGAGTTACATGGAGTGGATCTTCGATTGAAACCCGACAACGCCAGAAATCGGGTTTCAATCGGACACATGTAAACGTAGTGACTGAGACAGATACTGTGGATCTCTGGTTTGCCTTTTCTCCTGACTTGGCTGTTTGACTTCAAACTACATTTATGTTGAATGGAAGCAGATTAAACTGTTTCGGAAATGTAAAAGGTTTCATGAGCTGGAAATCCTTTTCTATGTATCCATTTAGTCTAACAACGGTTAGAGACCAAGAAACTGACCTTTATTTGTATCAAACTGTCAGATATAATAACTTATTCATCTTGCATTAGATAGCATGACGTGCAGCGACACTGACCAGAATGAAGGAAGGCAGATATAATTAACATTTAGCATCTGGCCTCATATCAACCTCAAGTAGAACAAGGAGCATCTTCTCCTTTCCTTCACCTCTTCTACCCTTTCATTTTCTCCTCCTTTTGCCCTGCACCCGAGTACCTCTCTCCTTCCCGAATTCCTGAACAACCCCTGGAGCATTTAAGCCCTTGCCCCGTTAAAACTGTGCCCCCTTGAGTTTGTGCGACGCTAAAACCCTTCCCCCTTGTTCCTCTTTTGCTGCAGTCTGCCTTTCTCTCTGAGGTCATTTTTCAAAGACTCTGGTTCCTTTGGTTTGTAAAAAAGACAGATGAAAAGAGAAACAGAGAAAGAGGAAGAAAGAGAGGCTGACTGTGCGTGTTGGCCGTTCCGAGTTCGTTCCCGGTGTACGATCGTTATTTTGGCTTAGCGATTAATTCCTAGTTTGACTGCTAATGATCCCCAGGTTCGACTTGCTGCGCCTCAAAGCTCAGTAGCCTTTGACACATTATTAGAGAGAGTCAAATTGGAAACAGAGTCCATTTGCTAACATATTCAGAGAAGGGATGGCTGGACTAACAGGGGGCCTAATCTTTATCACTTTGAATATTGGAATCTGGCTTTGGTATATTTTTGTTCTGTTTAGCCTGCTGTTAGAGAGAACATCTTCAAACTACATCCAATATCTGTCTTTGTTGCCTTTAACATGTCAGAGTTCACTGCAACATTTTCACAGTCATTTTGAGGCACTGTCAGAGTGCATTTTCATTGTTTTAGCAAGCGTCTTGCAGTTTTCTGAAGTAGCTTTTAGTCAAACATTTTCTCAGCAGAGAAGAAAAAAGATGCTTTCTTGTTTATATCCTTTAAAAATGTCATGTCTCCCAGATGGAAGTATTGTCTCATGAATCTATATTCTGGTTTATTGTTAGAATCCACAAAAGCTATGATAAACCTAAGATGCTAAGATGTAGTAAATTACAAATGTCATTGTCATTAAATGTTGGATATCACAGTCATTACATGTTGAATCTTAAAGGTTCGGCCTTAAAAGAAACAAAACATTAACTTTCATTAAGTGTAATTTAAATGCATGTCCCCATACCACTGGGCGGCACTGTTATAGAACATGCACTAGTTGAGATGTTGAGAGGAAGTGAAATGCAAGATGGCGAGTGCTCTCTACTATACCGCTGCTGTTAAATAAGTTCTGTTTTAATTGATTGTTGAAGTAAACAGTGTGTTAAGAACTTCAGCGTTGTCTTCTTCTTCTGGTGACTTGAAAAATATATATACATTTTGATTATCATTTCTGTTTTGGTCTCCAGCAAGTCCTGAAGGAATTGTTGGTGTTCAGCAGCGTAGTGCTTCACTGTTCACTAGCTAGTGACCATGTGATCTGTGTCTTTAAGTGTTTGGTGCTGAACAAGTAAAGAGTTCAGCTGGTTTATCAGAATTTCTTTCTAAATTCCAAAACAATGAGCTGAAAGACGCAAAAATTCGAGGGGAAGTGAAGTGTTATTATTTTTCTAACATTACTCAGTAATTTGATTGATTGGTTACATAAACATTTGATGAGAGCACTGGATTGCTGTAGTTGCTTAAAGTATCTTGGTTCTTTCTGGCTGTTTTCCTATTTAAAAAATTTAGAAGCAAAGACCAGTGACAGCTCAGCGAGTTCTGCACCCAACCAATCAGATGCAGGGTTTGTGTTAATATCTGATGGAAGCAGTAAGATGTCAATAATTCATTCCACAGCCTTGTTAAAATGACATCTGCCTCAGACAAATGTCCGTTGTGCTTTCCAAATTGCATTAAATGGGCGAGATAAACACTGTGGCCTGGCAGCAGCTGGGTCCATCAACAGCTTTCTCTTTTTACTACTTTCACTCTTGCAGCTTTCATTCATCCATTATGACTGGACTGTGTCCAGGCTATGTAGTTATGTGTGTATATTTTGAGTGTGTCTGCCCTCTATGCAGGTTCTTATTAGCTTCAAAATGACTTCAGAGGCATCCAAGTCGATGCATTATAGGATCAAATGGATGAATAAAAATCACATTAAAATTAGAAATTTCCCTGTAGCTCTAAGAGCCATCGCTTGTGATCAGGAGGTGATCAAAAATTCTATTGTGCTTTCTGTACAGTTAAAGTCAGAGAGGTGCTGTGGGAGAGTCGCCGACTGAAGATGTTGTCTCAATTTTCATTTTCCGAGACTTATCATCAACAACTCAATGTCAACATATTTACTGGGAGCCAAACAAAGCTGTGGGTGACAGTGCTTCAACAGATGGTGAATTATTCTGCTAGCTGGCGACTGCCTGCACATTTCATGCCCCCATCTGCAGGTTACTGCTGGCACAGATAAAGTTTGCAGTACAAACTTGTAGTTATACCTTTATTTATACAGGGGAGGTAGGGTGAGCACACAGTGCAGTGCATGCTGATATAGAGCAGGTAGAAGGAAAAGATATAAAAAAAAATCTGACAGGAACAGACAAAAAGAGAATAATAGACAGAATGAAGGCTTGGTAAAAGCCAAGTACTTGATTGAAAAAATTCTGAGGTGCTGCTGATCTTTTCTCTACGGGGGGAAGAACACTTAGATTAATACGGATAATAATAATTTAATAAATCCAAGTTTAAATGGCTTCACAAGCAGCAAAACAAAACAGATGAGTCCTAAAATCAACCGATTTTCTAGACATTAGTTCAACAGACAGTTCAAAGAAAATAAAAATTTCAATGCGAGTAAGATCAGGAAAGGTTCTCTGCTAAAAGAACAAATTAAGGAGAAGGAACTTAAAAGAGATTACTGAGTGGCCGACCTGATTGTCCTCAGGCAGATTGTTCCAGAGCCGCAGGGCCCAAACAGCAAGCCCTTTGCCGGAGGATCTGGAGCAGATAAAAGTACCTTTGTCCGAGGATCTTAAGGTACTAAAGTGCGAAGCATATTAAAAAGTAAAATATATCTTAGAGGGAGAGGCCATGAAGAGCCTTAAAAGTAAACAAGACCTTGTGTTGAAATCAGTAAGATCTTAAATTCAAGTCTAAAACCTATTGGGTACCTGCATAAAGAGACTAAAACAGCAGGGATGTGATCCAGCCTCGTGGTTATATATTACATATTTTACGATTGGTGCAAAATGACGTCTTTGGCTTGTTATGCCTGAAACACAACATGAGAAGCAAATGACTGAACAAAGCTATTTTCAAGGGAGACCTTGTGATTTGTTGTAACCACTGCTGAGGCTATCAACATAGTAATATTTCCCAAGGTGTCGGTAATAAAAGTCAGGAAATAAGTAAATCTTCTTTGCTTCTACAAAGAGGTTCTGCCGCTGAGACGCCCAACTCTCTCCTGTGTGTGTGGAGGGAGTGAATGATCTTGTCGTTACTACAAGATCTTTACCCAAATCTGTGGTTATATGATTATGTCAACAAACCAAACTGACAGTTGGAGCATGATACAGGTGACCGGATCATTAAAATCTGCATATTGCTTGTAATCCAATACTTTACATCCCACATCCTCTGACCTTTCTCCTGTTTGGTTGTGCCATGCCAATAGTGGCTGTCCATCAGCATGATGCTGGTTATGCTGGTGTCTTTGAGGGAACTGACTATAGTTAGCAAGCAAACAATAATTATATCCCTCAAATGTCAGCCTGAAAAACTTTCAAGAAAAGTTAAAATACTTTTAAATCTAATCAATTTGTGTAAAGGGACAAAATACATTGAGGAACCAATATTTTAACTGAAAGATTATCGGAGTGTGGGCTGGTACCATTTACATATAAATATCAATTGACCCTATTTTACTTTGTTCACTGACACAGAGGAAAGTGAAAAGAATGCATCAATCAAAGCTCAGCACTGGGAAAGGAGGCAATACGACATGAGATGAGGAGCTGGAGCGAAACAGGGAAGGTGATGGAGATGAAGACGAGAGAGGAAGAGCAGGTACTCTGCAACAACTCTCACTGAGATGAAATATCTCAAATCAGATTTCTTAGCGGGAGGCTCTGATTTATTGAAGTCGTCTTCTAGAATCCAGCTGCTCTGAGATGGAACTTGTGAATAAGCTCAGTCCTCTCCTGACTTGGCAGTTGCGAGCGTAGCTGTGGATGCGATCCTTTATCAGCTAAATGCTAACCAGTGGTTTGGTTTCTCTGCTCCTGGCTGTGGCCCAGACTCTCCTCACTGCCAGTTCTGAAATAAACCAGGAGCTCACTCTATCTTTTATTCATTGATTTTACAATCATCTCCTGCTTTTTACTGCCAAAAAAACTCACTTCAAACACTTCCTGCAGTTTCAAAGGGGTTATTCCCACTTTCACTTCTTATTGTTGGAAATATTGAGCTTTTATCTGAGAAAACAAAGTGTATCGTGTTGAAGTCCCACTTAGTTTACCAGCATCTGAACAGCAGAGATTCACACTTTGGATTCTAAGAAGAAAAAAAATCAATACAACCAGGCATGTAATCCTCTGCACATAAAGTGTGTGTGTGTTTGTGTGTGTGTGTGTGTGTGTGTGTGTGTGTGTGTGTGTGTGTGTGTGTGTGTGTGTGTGTGTGTGTGTGTGTGTGTTTGTGTGTGTGAGAGCATAGATCCCTTTTATGAGCAGCGTACAGCTCTATTAAATTATTATAGGCTATTTATTAGAGTAGATAACAACAAAATTATAAAGTTATAGAAATAAATGGCTCTATAGGCAAGAATAAACATAAACAAACAAAGAATGAAGCTTATTCTGAAAATATATATATATATTGAATATTTGTGATTATTATTTACAGAAATGTCCTTTCTATATAATAATAATAATAGCAGTATGAGCTGGCAGCCGCATCTGATCGCAGCCTGGTATTTTCTGTTCTTCCTACAGTCCACAGCGATCCAGTCTATATGTGAGAACACAAACAACTCTGCCAGAAAACCACAAACCACAGAGCTCACCCTTATGATCGGGTTTGTCATCATGAACAAACAGCTTCCCCACAGGGAAGGAAAATAGAAAATGTTGCTGTGAGAGCACACACTGGGATTTTGTGGAGAGATTTTTCAAGTTGAGAGCTGCTGCAACACCAGAAGAGAACACAACTCCTTGGGGTGTTAAACTAATTCTGTGGGTCTACACATGTAGTCTCTTTTTTCTTGCCTTTGAAGCACCTGCACTTTTTACTCATAGTTCATTGGAATCTAATACAAAATAAATGATTACCTTATAGGGGATCAATACTATTTTACATGATCACACTGTTTGGAAGCACTTTGTAATCTCATTTAGATAAGTGCTATACAGACAAAGATATTGCTATTATTAGTATGTATTATTATTAACAGTAAATCCCATTGTTTTATACAAATTTAGCTCAAATTTAGTTTTCTCTTATACCTCTTTAAAGGCTAAATCTGTTTTTTTAGTTGGATAAACCTGCTGAGTGACTTGCTTTTCAGTTTTATATATATACCTAAATAACTATCAAAAACCACATTGCAGCCCTCTTGTAGCTAAAGATAGGTACACAAAGGTTTAAATGCAAATGTCATGTCAGAAAAGGTGCAACATCAGCATCGCTGAGTCATTTGACCTGGGAATGACTACAGATTGTATCTATTCACATTGCAGACAAAAGTCAAATATAAATGTGTTTTGACCAGTTTTTTGACTTGTGAAACATATCATTCTGTCTTGAATCAGCCATTTGTGCTTCAGGTCTAAATAGTAACAATATGTATAAAGTGTATAAATGTCCATTTTGCTACATTTTGTTTCCAAACGTTACGCCTGGGCCATTCCGGCTGCTGAATGGCTTGCTTTCTATTTCCACGAAAATGTTAACAGATTAAAACTGCCAGAGCTGTTCTTCTAGAGATTGAAGGTCTCTGCGATTTGTATATATCGCATAGACAGAGAAAATTATCTTTCATCACAGATTCCATTTTTATCTGTGGAATTTTTCACAAATACAAATGTTTGCAACAATTCCTGTACTGTTTCAAAATAAAAAAACTCCCACCTTTCTCTCTCTCTCTCTCTCTCTCTCTCTCTCTCTCATCTCTCTCTCTCTCTCTCTCATCTCTCTCTCTCTCTCTCTCTCTCTCTCTCTCTCTGTCACACACACACTCTAACGACTGATGAGCAACATGTCCCCCCCTAAAGCTGCTCTAAAAGGTTCACTGTTAGTGCAAAAGAAGTAATTAACACAAATGTAGCAGTAACTAACAACGGCAGCAGCATCAGCAGTGGTGAAAAATCTGAAACTAATTTTGAGATCAGTGAGGGAGGGGCATTTTGTGGTGAAAAGTAGTGCGGATTAATAAAAAAAAAGCTTCTAAATGGTCCTCAACAAATGGGATTACAGGCAATGTAATCAGGGATTGGTATTAGGTCAGATTATGTAATTACAGCAGGAAAACATTATGTAAGTGTGCATCCAAAAGGGCGTGGCCTATGAGCTACTACGTGATCGACAATCCAAAAATACTCTGCATGGAAAACACAACAACGTCGACAGCACAAGTGACACTCATACATATGGAACCAACCCACAGCTGCGACACAGTGTCAGTCAAACATCAGAACTGCTGTAGAAAGCTCCAGCACCTGTCAGTCAGACCAGTGATAACAACATCCCACACCACTGCTCTGAAATATGGTAAACAACTCAATTAATTATGTTAACAATGTTACTTCAGATAACAAATTATAAACAATCATAGCATAACATGTTCAGTTGAATTGCCTTGTTTGGGCTTTTTTCCTCTCTTTCTTTGAGCTTGGTCTTTAAGGACTTCAAGATTTCACATTCAGATTTTTATTCTCACTCAAAACCCTGAACTCACCCTCATATATAATATCACCTGCTCAGGCTAAGATTGTCTGCGCTCAGGCTTCAGCTCTTCTCCTCGTTGTCCTGCTGGTTCCCGAACCAATAGGAAATCAGGTGTAGTGAGGACAAATGAAATTCCCCCATCCACGTTTTGGATACTTCTATTGTTGGTGCTGTGCAGGGGGGGCGACAACATTGTTTTTAAAGATTCTAGCAACAGCGTATGTACAAATTTGACATCCTTGATTTTGCCACTGCATGTCCCAGATCTGCTGGACTCCTGCTCCATGAAGGCGTCATGGTTTCTCTTCGTACTCTTCAAAGCTGGAGTAAGCTGTGGAAGGTGGGATATGAATCTGGTTACAGTAACCGCCAATACGGGACTCTCCAGGATATACGGTAATGCTCACACACACACACAACAAGGAAAGGACAATTTCACTTGTCAATACTTCACCTGGCATTATATTGGCAGACTTGTTGCACAAAAAAGACACAAGCACCGGGAAAAAATTGGAGGTCAGACGTTTCACAATGTGCACTGAAGGAGAGGAGCTGAACCTCTGTAGGAAATCTAAACACAGGGAGTTTGCATGTCCTCTCTGGGCCCTCCAGCTTCCTCCCACACTTTCCAAAGACATGAGGTTAACAGGAGAACCTAATCGACCGTGGGTGTGAATGTGAGTGTGAATGGTTGGTTGTCTCTGTATGTGGGCCCTGTGATGAGCTGGTGACCTGTACAATGTGTCTCCCAGCTCCTGCCCAATTTCGGTTGACTCGCCCAAGCTCCCCCCCGCCACCCTCATAAGATCAATCATGCTCTGAGAAAGCTCCTGTCTCATTATTAACATGGATATGTTCACCAATTGGTAGACGCCACACGTGAAAAATAATTTTCAGCTCAGTCAGTAAACGTTTGCTATTTACAAGTAAATAAAAGAAAAGCTGGGGGTGAGAGAGACAGTGCTGAGAGGAATCACATTTCATTTGACTCGCAGCCAGGACACTGTCTGTGGGCACCTCGACTCAGTCGGGTAATCAACTCTGTCTCCCTCCCCTGCAAACTCATAGGTGAGAAGTGGATTGTGTGTACACACAAAGACTCGTAATGATGAAGTATATGAAATCCATTATGGATGTTCTCGTTTCCTGCCTCCTGCCCTGGAGAAAGAGCCGTCATTGTGTTGTTTGTGCACTGGGACGAGTGCTCGGGTGGCTGGGTCGGGTGTGATTTTAATCAAGTGTATTTTTATCTGTGTTTGTGTGTGTGTTATTAATATGCATGGCATAGGCAATCGGAGAAAGGGAGGGAAGAAATGAGCTGGGAGAAAATGAATGAATCAAATTAGAGAGGCCGGGGATAGGGTATGAAACTGTGATTCAATGGTGCATGATATGTGTGCATGATGAATGCTTTATGGGTTTATGTGAGACAAAAATAATATTAAAGAGATGAAGAGGTGTGTGTGTGTGTGAGAGAGAGAGAGAGAGAGAGAGAGAGAGAGAGAGAGAGAGAGAGAGAGAGAGAGAGAGCAGAGAGAGAGATTGTCTGCAAAGTCCCAGTCTTTCATAGCAGCAGGTGGACTAGCTGTCTGTAAGCATATGGCTATATTTATTGATTCAGTGCACAATCCAATGTTTATGGTTAAAATCCAGCTGTTTTTGTTTGTCTAGGTCATAAAATAGTAATGTCAAATTGAGAGACGAGAATAATAGCATTAACTCTCAAGTCTGTGTTCAGAAAACACACAGAGAAGCCAGAGGAACATGAAAGCTCCCTAAATGATTGTTTCCTGGTTTATAAAGACAGATGTTTCAAATATTTGGTCTTATTAATCTTTGTATCAGTGAGTGCAGGCACAATGTTAGAAACACTATCTCACTTTAACCCAGTACATCTCTGCAGCACTACAAACAGCAAACTCCAGCACGACCACAGTGTTGAATCGACACCTCTTTAAAACAGTTTGAACAGTTTCAAACTGAGCATTATCACCTTCATGAAAGCAGGATTCAGTAGAAGGCTGTTGCATAAGAGTAAATTAGTTTTTGCTAGTTGTACCTAATGAGCCTGTAACTCTATATCCTGCAGTTCACAGCACATGTGTGGGTTCAGCAGGTTTCCTGTAATGCAGGCTGCAGATCACAGAGTTTGTGAGCAGCTACTGTCGACTACACTCGGAGCAGTTTATTCACTCCGAACAACAACAAATACCACCAAGCTGAAGGTTGAGGTGACTGGATCAACAACAGCAGATCACGTATGATTTTCCTGACACATTACTGACATGTGTAATGACTGAATCAGTGCCGCCTCTTCTCTGATGTGTCCAAATATATCATATCTGGGAGGGGCTCTGCATCATTGTCAAACATGGAGCTTAATTACTGTACAATATAGTAAATATATTAGTTATATATATTATACAAACTCTGAAACTCATATCGTCTACATGTCCCCCCTGTTTGTAGACTAAGATAAAAAACCATAGAGTGACTAAACATTTTGACCTTTCTAACTTTTGAGCATGAGTCTATTCTATAGTATCTACCAGAGCTGATTTCGATAAGACAGTTGGTTTTTAAATGTTTAACATCACCTAAGTCTTAATCATAATACAAGTCAAGACTTTGTCGCACCAGGAAACACTGCTCCAGCTCCTCATTAAAACAAAGCCATGGGACTGATGCAGTTCCTATCATCTCACTGTTAGAAATAAATACTTTCGACAAAATGTTAAACTATAATTATGTAGTTTAAACCATCTTGTATTCTTGCACACAACATGAAGTCATGGATAATAGTCAGTAATCACCATACTGAAACAGTCAAGACACTCTTCAACAATGAAGAGGAAATCACCAACCTGTACTATCACTACTGCATTCTTGATTATCATCCGATTACAGAAAGCACAGCTATATGTTCTTAAAAAAAAAGTGTCAGCCAAACTCAATGGAAGAAAGTAAGCTTTCAGGAGTTTGAACATTTCTGAGATATTCCGAGTGTCAAGGTGTGGGAGACCCGTTCTGGCCTTGCAGCCCTTCACAAGCCATGAAGCCAGAATGTGTCCATTCTATTTTAATGAAACCGCTTCAGTCAGTTTAACATAAATGTGTCTCGGTCACTGTGACACACGAGTGGGAAGAAAGGGAGCAGAGAGCAGAGGGAAGGTTCGTAGTCAAGCTGCCAGTTCAGGGAAAACGAAAAAGCAGAGGAATGAGCAGAGAGCTGGCACCTAACACCTCCTTCACATTCAGACGGCCTCCAACCTCTCCGTCACCTGCCCCTCTCCTCCATCCTTATCCTGCACCGACCCCAGCAGACACTTTCTCTCAGCAAAGTTCATCTCTTTTCTGCTTAACTTGGCTGACATTACAACTCACCCCCGCACCAGCCCACCCATCCCCCACCCCTGCTTCTCCCACTACTCTATGTAATTATGATAATTGCTCATAGGGTTTGAGGAAATTGAATTGCTTATTTCGCTCTGGTTCCATTATCCCAACAGTTTCTGTCTCTGCCACCTCCCCATTGCCCCACAATTCTCTGCAGGCGCGGAGTCCGCTGCTTGGACAAATATACCCTTAATTTTTGCATGTGCATGTCTTTGGACCATTTCCCATTAAAAAGCATATACTGTACATTTCTTAGCCAATTGCCCAATACCAGCAAACTGGCTGTGTAACATATTAACACAACAAAAGCATGTACAGAAAGTCAATTCATTTCAAACACATACCGTCAAGGAATGAATTGTGTCACAAATTCCAAAAGTTTCTGAGACGTGTGATTCAACATTTTAAAAGATCTTTCTCACATTCAGCACAGCAGAGAACATCACACACTACTACTCAATCCGAGAGGGCATCACGCCACATCAGAACTAACAAATGAACACCAGACCCAGTATGGCAGCATTCGAGAGAGGTGTGCCTCAGTCACACCTCCGCACGGAGCATTAGCCACAGTACCTGCTCCCTGAAATAATCACTGTGACTGCTGCGGAGCCTTACGAGGCCGGGGGAGTTCAATTATTCAAAAAAAAGGTCTGACGGAACTCTCGCCTGGCTGACAGCCTGCTGCAGCTGAATCAAACAGCTCTGCCATGCTGCCGTCAGCTGAAAACCCCTCAATCCCCATAGTCAGCTTTTCAGGAATGAAGACCGGGGGGAGCGCTGCTTAATTTTACTGATTGCTTCTTATGTAACTTAATCTGAATGGGCTCCTTTACTGTGAAACAGAGCCCAGTCTGAGGGTGTGAGGGTCCCAGTAATGGAGTCATTGGTGAACACTCGTAGATCAATCCTTAACATATCAATAAAAGGGAACTTTTTACAGGTTTATTATTAATTTCATCTTATTATAAAAGCTTTGAAGGTAAAAAAAATAAACCTCCTCACCAAAGTAATTGCTGAGATGATGTTAGTTATATCCCGTCATTGCACAGAAAGAACCTTTGCATGTGCACAACTCTGGCAAAGACAAGAGGTGAAAACTGAACCTGTAGTGTGAAAGATCAAATAACATACTACGGAAAACGTAAATATAGAATTAGACAAATTAAATCATTTATAATCCTTTTTTAACTCACCTTGCCATTTTATTTAACTCAGCCGGTTCTATAACGAAATCTCCCCCTTTCTGAAGACTCTGTTTTAATTCAAAATGTTCACTACAATGTCTTGGTCTGTCTGTTGTAACAAATCCAGGGTCGAGCCCGGTGTGTGTTTGAGTGTCTGATCATTCAGACCAAAGAAACAGGAACTAAAGTGACCTCCAACCAACGAGAGAAAATAACAAACATCCTAGTCTGTGGGTTCATTTCAAACCACTCGGATCATCCTACTGCTTGTATTTCATATCTCATGTTACATCTTTTTAGCATTGTTGGCCTGCTCTCATGTCTCAGACAGTCTCAGTTGTGTTAACTCTGCTAGAAGAACCAAGTTCTAATGAAAAAAAACTAGAGATTATTTCATTAGAATGGAACACAACAACTCCGCTAAGGCCCAAACCAGATGAAACCACATTTGGATTCACTAGTTCCAGATTTTTATTTGAATCTGCACCACATTGAAAACACTCATCATACCAAACATTTGAACTGATTATTTTCAACAGTATCCATGAATTATTTACTGAAACAAAACAAAAATGTTGGAAAATGCCCAATCTCGAATCAGGTCTGCACCTAAATTTATTGGGTTCTCTCCTGACCCGTAATCTGTCAGGTCATTTTTGTAAACTCTCATAGAAGCAAACAAACCAAAAAGCAAGTGTAAAGGGGTGAAAACATGGTGGAGGGCATTCATGAAATGAATAAACTGAGCTGCAATCTGCTTTATGGAGCATACTTTTTGTTAATGAGAGCCAAAGTGCAATCTATCTATTCAACCTTGATTTTCCCTCAACCAGAGAAATCCCTCCACTGTGCAAAGGTCCGATTCCACACATCGCTGGAAAACCTACTCTAAGGAAGCCCTAATTTTTATGGGAATTATTTTTTCTTTTTTTGAACAGAACTTATTTAATGAATTTAAAGATGAAAAAAAACCATTCCATTCAGACTCCATTAGCATGTAGCCTTGAGTGAGGGAGCTCCCATGTGAGCACAATGACTCTTGAGGGTAAAACTGCAGAATCACCCTGAGGAGCCAAATGGAATTCGTGTGTTCAGCCCCAATCATCGCAGTATTGCAAGGGGTGGGGTGGGGTGGGGGGGGTGGATTTCACTATTGACTGCTCGGAGGTTACTCAGCCATATCATGTCGTCTGCATAATGAACCAACAGCAGCCGGAGATCTGACAAACGGGTGGAAACGGAGTACGCTCCTCTTTACTCGTGTATTCATGCTAAATGCCTTTCCACCTGATTTCTCGCTCTGACTCCGCTGCCAGCCAAAGAGAAGAACGCAGGGAAGCTTGTTAAACATTTGCTACGTACCAATGTTTTTTTCATAAGGGGAGGAAGCAGAGGGGGTTGAATGGTTGTAACACATTTTGCTCATTACTCTGTGGTAGTTTGCAGCCCACTTTCGGAGCAAAACTGCCCGGGCAGCTCCTCTCGTGTAATCAACAACCCGGAGTCAAAGAAACGGGGCTGATTTTGTTCCAGCTGGAGTTCGGCATTTGTTAATTGGGCAACAGCAGGTCAGAAGTGTTTCACTCTCTGCTCCACAGCAGCTAATGAAATGATAAAATACTGAAACACGAAATATTGAATGAATAAGTCCTTTTTTCTGAGCTTACAACTGCCTAATTCCACATCTGTCTGTCTGTATGTGGATGTGTATTCTAAAAGGCCCAGGGAAGTGCAGAGTCTGGTGAGATTTGGTCACGAGATCCATTCAATATTAATAAAATGTTAATAAACAAGTGACAGTGCACTGTAGCAGTTGTTTGGGGCAGTTTGCCTTCTGTATGCGTTTTCTTTCTGTTTCCCTCTTCTTCCTCATATAAACTACAGTAGTGTTCAATCAAAATTGCAACTAGATCTTTTTGATAATTTTGTTATTTTTCTTTCACCATATCAGACACACAATCACAGCAACACAAAGGTGCTGATATCCATCAACAATAAAAAAATCACTTTCTCTTGTAAAAGTTTGTATGTTTCGTTGCTTTAATGTATTAAACTGAGCTGAATTACAGTTTTTATTTTGAAAAAGTTATAAACTTGTGTCTGAGGTAGCCAATAACATTAAAAGCAATTATGTGTTATAGCTCCTCCCTGTGCTTTATAAATGCATAATGAAATTTTCAATATATATCAAACTTTTGCTACGTTGCTATTGCTGAAAATGACATTGTGAGGATAATTGTCATATTTGTATTGCCCAGGCCTAATTTCACCCCTCAGAAGTTTTGTGTCACGAGTCCCATCTGAACTCGTGTTAAATACACATCTAAAGAAGTAACATAATTGTACAGCAAACAACAGCTTTCAAGAAATGTAGGTGTGCAGTAAATATCTCCTACAATTACTTCAACCTTGAACCTGAGTTAAGAATCACAGTCATACTAAGAGAAACTATATTTATGTAGTATTTATATAGTTATTAAATGAACACTGTATACTCGCTGAGCTGCAGGGTAGAGTTAAAGTTTTTTTCTTCAGGAACCAACCCACTCACAGACCAGGAGAAACCAGACATACCTGGTCTGGCTCATGGAGGGACTACTTTTTGTTGGCTGTTCGCTCTGAGTGACCTGTGGTGATTGTAATGCTTGAAGCTTGTTTTCTACTGCTGCTTTAACTAAAGCGTAACGCCCATGATCACATGTTCTAATGATTCAGGATGTTTCAGTGTAGTATACAGAATATTTACTGTATTTATAATGATGATCAAAGCCCTCCATTTCACCATAAGCTCTCCATGTTCATTGAACTTGGAGAGCGTGCAAGGGAAATAAAATAGGACAAGGACAGTGTTTTTTTGTTTTTGTCACAAAGTTATGCATCATGGCCAGTGTGGAGCCCCATAATCCTTGTTGTGCACAAGGCAGCACTGTATTTAGATACAGGGCTTCTGAAAATACAAACCTATCTTATCCTACATCACAATTACGACAAGAAATATGATCCCAAGGGGCCGAGGTAAAATAATATTTCTGCTGCTTGAACGTTCCCTCAATAATATTTCTTCCAGAAATGATATAAAGGTTTCTAATTTAAAGCTGCCACCCACTATAAGTGCAGCTACTGCGATCAGTCTAAAGCCTGCAGACAGTTGCTGCAGGTTATTACGGCTGTATGACAGCCTATTATCTCTCTATGACAGGCCATTACCTGCACAGAGCAGCTGGGTAATGAAATAGGCAGGAGGACAGAGAGAAGACAGTGTGCTATTAACAAATCAAACAGATGCTCTTTGCACCGAGCCGCCGGAATCGAACACTCACACTCTGTGTCAGAGGAGACTCGGCTTCTGCACGCTGGGTGCACCTCAGTGAGTCAAGTATATTCTTTATCCAAGTGTTGCAGTCAGGGATGGGGGAGGAAATCTGAAGTCTAATTCTAATTAAGGGCGGATTCCTTGAGGCAAAACAATGTGAAAAATTTACTTTGCTGCTTTTTGATTGACAGGAGAGACACTTAGTCATTTTGGATTCTGGTGAAAACGGAATCTCAACTAAGCGCCATGGATTTCTTGATTTCTGTACAGAATGTTTTATTAGGAGCTTGTTCCCTGTGAGCATCGACCCAGACAGCGGTTTGTACTCAGTTAATTTTGGCCTTCAATTATTTAGACCTGAAATTTCCTTAATTGATCAGTGGGTTTGTAGAATGAGATATTACAGTGCAAAAATGTGTGGTGATCAGATGACAATTAAAGCTATAGGGTTGGTAGTCCTGGAAAATCTAGCAAAAAATGCAACCAGTACTCCCCACCAACTTCCAATAAGTTACTTATTAGTAACAGTCCTAAAAAAGCTGTATATGTTGCTCCTGGTGACCAGGACTTCTCATCTAGCGGTAGTTTATTGTCATAATGTTTTATTCTCACACAGCCTAAGAAACCAAATGAAACGCAGTAGAGCACATACCTCCAGCAAGGCCCAACATCCCCTTTAAATTGAATCAGGATGCATTCATGTGTACACACTCATTATCATTTCCCTAAATTTAGTTTTCCTCAAGTTCCATGAGTTTTTCTCTGAGAAATCGGTAAATAAATATCCCAAAATCGTTATCTATCAATGCTAAAGAAAGTGATCCAAAAAAAATCCTGGATCTGACGCTTGTTTCGGGATTCGTATCATACCCCACCCCTCCAACAAGTTTTGTGGAAATGTGTCAAGTAGTTTTTGCATAATATCAAAAGTAATAAAAGTAAACCAACCTACACACAAACATAGAGGTGTAAAAACCTAACCTCCCTGACAGGTGTGATAAGAACATCAAATGCTTGGTTTATATCATAGTTTGCAGAACAGATTTTAGATGTAAGTGGAAACTGCTTTCAAAAAGTGGAACGACACAACCTCCACAAATCTGCATGTTTCAATGCAAGCCTACAATTTATATTCTACAAAGGGCAATTTAAAACGCTTAGGTATTTCATTTTCGAATCTGCTCATCATAAACACCCCCATTAAAGATCACCAGTCCTTTCATCCATCACTGAATCAGTTACCCTTTAAGAGCACTGCTATATTATTCAGTGCCGGGTTCTCAGCTGATCTATATAAATATGTTTTGCATCCTGATTTTGGCCCAGCTTTATCTGAATGGCAGCAATCAGAGGCCGCCATCTGCAATCAGGGGAGCATTCTCTCAGAGTGTTTGTGCGATTGTAAGAGTGAGAGGATTGTTGTGTTGCTGCTGCCACTGCTACAGACGTGACGCTCTTCATTAGCTGGATGTCTAGAGCTCATGCAGGGGATGGCTGTGCAGCTTCAGTACAAATGACAAACGATCGCTAACAGAGACAAGAAAAGATATAGCAATGGAGTGACATAAACAAATGCTCAGACGTACACATGTATCAGTTTTCCAATATAGAGATTCAACCCAGGCACATCATCAAGCCTGTTAAATCAGATTCAGAGGACAGATCAATACGACACTGGATATGTTCTTATCAGTATTAACACGTCAGAAGACTTCCAGCGTCTAGTATCAGTGTACATGCAAGTTCAGATGAATTTATATGGAGGTCAGTGTGAGAATTTAAACCAGTAAATCGTGAAATAATAAAAGAATACAATAAAAAAAGTAAATCTGTAAAACCGACACTGCTCTCCACCACTGACAATCAATCTCACACGACTACACACACACACACAAACACACACAAACACACACACAATCCTGCTTATTAATTCTGTGCTGGCGAGTGGATCGGCTGAAAATTGGACAGCGATGCTGGTAAGATGCACCAGCGCTGACACGGCCGCCATCCATCCCTATCCCTTCTTCATTTGTCAGTCAGTGCTCCGTCCCCCCCACCCCCCAACTCCCCAGCAAGCATTCTCCCTACACACAAATAGTCCTTGTGGTTTTTACTAGACACACTTTACTAGAAAAGGCTGGTTTGACATCGGCGCTTTCGGGTGAAACAAGCGGCTCTAAAGAAAGAAGGTCTGGAGCCTCTGGGGGGGGGTTGAGCAGGGCTCCACCGGGATCCCATCAGCAGACAAGTAAGGAGCTGGTGAATTTTAATGTTTGGGTTCCTCTGAAAAGATTTCATGTGGGGGATACCTAACAGTTCCTGTGCAGCATAACGGAGCGGAGTGAAAACACAGCCAGTTAACCTCCTAGTGCTGATGCTGTGATTAAAGGTGACCAAACAATAAAACACCATAAACACTGTTATTTCTCTGCATCTAAACCTGAGGGACAAACCCTCACCAATGCAGGTTTGTGGGGTAGTAGCTGGGGTTCATACATGAGGGAGCTGAAGGTTTAATTATCTATGTTTCTGCAAGAAACATAAGTACAGATACTGTTTCACAATGTTGATCGTTGCTTTTCAGTTTAAGATTTCACACACATCTCTGTCACATATTTTCTTTGGTGTAAATACTTTAAACATCTATACACCATTTAATTTACACACTGTCTTTCCTCGTGAAGGTTATAATTATTGATATTTTGTTGATGTGTTCTGTTATGTCTATAGAACTAACTTCTGCCCTTCCTGGGAGAAGGGTCTCTTTCTCTCTGAGGTTTCTTCCTCCTGTTTTTCGGCGGTTGTTCCTCACTCTAAAGGGCAGAGGAGGTTGCACCTTGTTAAGTCCCATACGAGACAAATATGTGGATGTGGGCTATACAAATAAAATGTAATTGATTATTGACATACCAAACATATGATCATGCTGTTGGATTGAAAGCTGAGATCAAATAAAAAACCCCAGTGTTGAGCTCTGGTGGTGTGTGGGGTTAATGCTTTTGCCTGTTTCTGCCTTTAGAGGTCACATTTAGTTGTTACATTACATAAACGCAGAATTAGTAAATGTACTTTTCATGTAACGTTATTACTTGAACTTGAATAAAGATGATCCTTTTGTTTTTTCTCACAAGACGAAAGTCAAGATTAAGTAGACTACAAATGTTCCTGGACTCAGCATAAATCCCACAGCAGTTTGTTTCCATCTCATGGTTTATAGAAATAGCTTAAAAGAATATCATCTGGTTTATAAACAGGCATTGAGATGTTAAAAGTGTAAGATATGTGTGATACATGTTGTGTGCCGCAGTTCAGGCTGAATGACACCTTGCCATGATGCTCCCTGACCAGTAATAACACAAGTAACACAACTCATGTCCGGTTACCTCCTCAAACAGCTCCAGGCTGTACGTGTTGTCGTCATCCGCGAAGAACACCACCCCGGGGTCCCGGCGGCTCCGGTGCTGCCGGAGCCACGCGAGAGCCACATTCCTCTGTTCGGTGGCGCGTGGCATCCCGGCGCGCTTGAACCTGCGGGGAGTGAACACATGCAGGTGCGTGAACGTCACCCCGCACCGGGCCAGGAAGCGCGCCACCAGATCCGTGCGCGTCGTGGAGTCCTCCACCACGACCCAGTGGAACCGGGGCACCTGGCGGAAGGCGTGTGCCAGCCGGGTCAGCTCCGCTTTCTGCACCGGACGGGTGTAAGTCGGAGTGATGGCGTAGATGACCGGCAGCGCGGTCTGATTGGGGGTGACACCGACCCCCGGCGCGCCGGTCCGGGCAGCCCGCTGCGCCCTGCCGGTCCGAGCGGCCGCCGGAGCCCGGATCGTCCTTTTACTGTCGATATCGATCATGATGATGACAATGAGGACCCAGGGCAGAAGGATGAAGAAGCGGCTGAAGAGCACTGATTTCATGGCGAGGCTGAAGTTCCCGTGCGCCCTCTCTCACTCACTCCATTACAAACAGATCCCAACGAGCCACCAACTCCAACAACCGCTTCCTTAAAACCTGCCGATGTTATTCTGCACAACCAAACAACACGGAGCAGCACCCGGAGTCCATCACAAACTCTGTGGAGCACAGAACCTTCCGCTGGGTCCCCGTCCCAACGGGACCGTTTCCCCCTAGTCCTCCTCCTCCTCCTCCCTCTCCTCTCTCGGATGGGACCTGAGCTCAGTCGTACTCCGGCTCACTCTTACAGAACCTCACTTAAATCCCCATGTTCGCTCGTCATTTAGCTCCTGAGTGTTTCCCGAGGAGACGGAACAAGCCGGAGCTGCCCTCCGTGCAGCGAGCGGTGACAACCCGCCGATGTGCGCCGCCCCGCCGTGGAGCATCACTTGGCGAGGAGGACGGAGCGCTGCTCTGACTCCGAGGATAATAAGGGAGGAGGGGAGGAGCAGGTGCAGAGCGGAGGAGGAGAGAGTGGATAGGGGGAGAGAACTGGGGAGTGTGTGTGTGAGAGAGAGAGGGAGAGGGAGAGAGAGAGAGAGAGAGAGAGAGAGAGAGAGAGAGAGAGAGAGAGAGAGAGGTCTTGTTATGTCGTGCGCATCAGTGTCCACCAAGAATAAACCCAGCTGATCGAGAGGCATAGTAACACCAACACAGAGATGGAGAGAGCTTGTGCCTCACATGGGTTTGTCAACAACAAGATGATAAACCAAAATTTGATTTGGGGTTACTCAGGGTGACTGCATTCAGGTCCCAGTTTGAGAGAGACTTACTTTTCAGAAAATTAACTGGCAAGAAATGTTAAATGCTTGCAAGTTGCTTAGTCTTGAAATAAATCCAATCAATAATGCAACAAATTATAGAAAACTAAATTTTTATATTTAACCGATCATTTTGGTCAAAAAGTTTGTCTGGAAAGTAACAAATGTAACAGATTCCAGGCTTCAGTCTCCTAAATGTGACGATTTGTTGCAACTATGCAGAGACATAGGTCATGGTATCTTCAGGGGATGTACATGTCTACAACAGGCACCTGGACCTGCTTGTCTTTCCTGGAGAGATTTCAGTTGTTATCCAAGAGGCCTCTTCAGTTTTGAAGTGTAAATGTGTGAAATGAAATGTCTTTACACTTATTAGCATCTTATAATAGTTTGCTGCGATGGGTTTTGAGGAGTCTTTTGGTGAGAACAACCATTAAAGGGAGGGATTTTTTTCTCTGCACAGCTCCTATCGCGTGCTCGTTGTGGGAACGGTTGGGTTTCTGTACAATTTTGTAGCGTCTCTTCCTCATTATATAAAGTGCCTTTGGATAATATATGTTGTGATTTGGCACTGCCCAATTAAAATTGAATTGAATAACAGAGTTCACCGGGATCAACCTCTTATATAAGGACACCACAAGCAGTGCATAGGGTCTAAAATGTTAAACTGGGACTGTTTCCACAGGAATTTGAGAAAATGTATAATCCCAGGATCAGACTAATCTAAGCCCAATAAAACCCAGATGCAGTGGATGAAGGGCATTGAGGATGAAAATGGGAATTGGGCACAGAAGTTGATTCGTTATATCCTGTTTGGTGCATCCAAGTGTAAAACCATTTGGACGGCACCCAACTGCTTGACAAAAAGACAAGCGTGTCTGAATTGTTTTGCTATCTCTTGTCTCACTTGACAACTTGCACATGTTTCGAGGCAGTGACACACAGTAGCAGAGGGTGCTTCTCTGTGCACAACTGTAAAGATGCCGAAGTGAAAGAGAAATGATTTTGTTTCTGCTGTGAGGTGGAGCTGTGATGTCACTCACTTCCTTTTCGGATCCTCTCTAAACTGTTAATGGCTGAGTCCGAAATCTCTCACTAATCACTACATACTCCACTCTATTGAAAATTTGCCCATTTTTAATGCTGTCTGAATGTTTAGTGGATTTGTTAAAACCCTGTATAGTGCACTTATTGAATCCCACGGTGCACAATGAAACCAGTGTGAAACCGATGGTCACTAACTGAGCAATATATACCATCATGCATTGCGCTTGTGGAGTTGACAGGAAGAGAAATGGCGGAGAGATGATAGAAGGCAGCACATTTTAGCCTTCTCTCTCTTGGACTATTCTACTTATTCTTATCAAACTGTTATCGTGAGTATGACGACAGACACGTTTATAATTGCCGGCACTTTCACAGACCGTCTTTAAAACAGTCTATTTTAGCAATCATCCCTGATGTTTCCAATGTTATAGTTGTTGTTGTATTTTTGACTAGCATGACACAAATCTGTGCATGACATATCATCAGTGCTGCTGATGATATAGCCTCTCTTCTCTCCTGTGTCATTATCAGACTGACAGATCAAGGTCACATCTCACCACAGCTGACTTCTCAGATGGAGTTCATCTGAAGAGAATTGGATCAAACGGAGGTCACTGGTCTTGCAGATCCATTTAAGGGTCTTTGAAGCAGATAAGCAGAGGAACTTCCTGGCTTACCGGTGTTCTCCACTTGAGCCGAGAAGATAATCAATGACGGTTAATTATGGACGCAACACGGATCAAGATATCTGTCTGATCCACGCTGATAGAGTTGGTTCTCACAGAACTAACGCAGGACAACAAGCTTATAATTTCACAGGTTGAAAGCACATTTGAGTGTTTGGATTAGGTGGCAGCCGGAATGCTAATGTAGGGGGGGGGGATGAGAGAAAGAAGCGAAACTTTCTAGCACTCTGATAGTTATTAAGTATTATACATGTCGTCAAAGAAAACGGCTTTCTGAGGCTTAATCAATCTCATGCTCAGTGATTTGGGTGAAAAGCAAGTAATGGGCTTATTCAATGATAAATCACTTTTAAGACACTGATGTGATGATAGCAAATGGTTTAAAGGCAGGATTCCAATGATAAATGGTCATGCTTTATCAGCCTTAATTGCATGTTCTTCCATCTGTTCATCAGCAATTTGGAAATCAAGTATTAAGGAAAATGTCAGTTTAAATTACATAATTCTTACTGACATTGCTTTGGATATTATTAGTAACTTGCACAGACGAATGAGTCTTTTGTTATGCATATACACAGAACCTTTAAAAACAGATTGATCTAAGAAAGGCAAATGCAAATCCTGGATTATCTAGATTAACGTCCGGAATTGTAATACAATGGGTTACATAACATTTTTAAAAATGTCTGGATGGAGCAGGTTGAGGGTGTGAAGTGATTGGTATTGATCAACAACTCTGAGTCATAAATTCCTGCCATTTCACTGGGGCAATAGAAATCACATGTACTGCTCCTTTAAATCCTGCTGTCATTTTTTGCTCTCATGTCATACTGCGTTCCCACTCTTCTGTTTCCACATTATTATTGACATTTTATTCATAATTAGTGTGATTGCCTGGCTCGACAAAGGATGCATGGCTGTCACACAAACAATCCTGCAGCAGATACACTATGCCCCGACAGCCCTGCAACATAAAGCATCAACTGCTGAACAACAGCTTTCCAACAGCTTTCCAACAAATTACCACAGCATGTCATTAATTCCCACTGTTAAGGAATGCTTGTCTAAATTAAATGACAATTTACATTAACAAAACCTTTGTCAGGTTATGTATGAGTTTTTTTTTCCAATGGCTGAACTGCTCTGGGGACTGAATTGAGTCTCAAAGGGCTGGAAGCAGAATGATAAAAGTGTTAGCCGTATTTAAAGGTCCGGTGTGTAAGATTTAGGTGAAAGGGATTTAGGTGAAAGGGATCTATCAGCAGAGATTGAATAAAAAAGAATCCTAGTAATGTTTTCAATGTTTTATCATTTTGCAACTTGCTGTTTACTTTACCATAGAAAGGCCCCTTTTATTTAAATACTATATTTATATCAGGAGCAGGTTGTCCTCTCTACAGTAGCCCAGAATGGACAAACTAAACCGGTTTGAGTTTTTACGACAACCGAAGGGGAGGGTGCCAAAACTGAAGAGTCTCCATCGCCACCTGCTGCAGAATAATTCATAATTATTTCCCTGTCTACTCCATACCAATGGATGGGACATGGACCAAAGCAAAAAGTCATAGTGCACGTGTAATTAAATAATATTTTCAGTAATAAAAGAGAATTTCTGACATTTTTATCACACTGATGTTCAAGTGTGGATTTTTTCGATATTCTTTGTGCTACTGTACAGTCTCTTGCTCTGAATGCAATAAATGTCTGTGCTTGTATCCAGGATATTTGAGCAAAATAGTTAATATGGCTCTGTTGCTTTGAAATGCTTCAATATGTCCAAATTAGTGAATTGCCTCAAAGGGCTTTACAGTCTATACACACTATCAACAGACCCTAACATTGAAAATATTGATTAATGCAGTTTTATCTCGCTGTAAATATTGACTCCATTTGCAGTTTATGTTTGCTATTTTGCCAACCTGTGTCTCTGTCCTGAAAAGGTGAGGGGTTTATAGCAGCCAGTGTTTTTCTATTCCTGCCTCCAGAGCAGCTCTGGGAAATGTTTGTACAGCGTGAACTCCAATCTGCTCTGCATTACCTGAGCGCTTTGTCAAAGCATGATAGGAGTAGATGCAGTTAAAAACAACAGGTAATCCAGTCCATTTTTCTTTCACCTTCTCAAGATGTACACAAGCCCTGGTCCAGCTCTCTGCTTTGCAGCCAGTAAGGGCATCCCAAGTCAATAAGCTGGTCTAAGTAAAGTCAATCTGGATGATGTGTTTTCCAGCGAAATAACCTTTGACGCACAGTTGAGTTGCAGCCTGTCACCATGGTGAGGCTGGATCTACACACGCTGTTGATGCGATCCCCAAAGGCTTGACTATTATGTGACATTATGTCAAATGTCAGGAGTCGGTGTGATTGAGGTCACAGAGGAACACGCATTGTGGTAACACTCAATGACGTACATGATTGAGGCCTTGCCTGCTGCTGACGGAGTGGTGCTCCAGCAGAGGTGAACATTTTAATTTTCATAAAATGCTTCAAGGGCCATACTAAATTATTGAACAAATGTATCACTCTAACCTCTTCAACGTGATGAGTATTTGGTGTCTGATATCAAATGTTAGTGATGATGTCTTTTATAAAGCAGTATAGGTTTTTCCAAATAGAGATGCAGATGTCAGTGTATGTCTTCTCAGAATAGAGAAAAACCTCAGGATGGACGTATAGTTTATAGAACTCAAGCAGAGGGAGGTTGTTGTAGCTACAGTAGCTTTAAGCTTGTTGTTGCTTGGTAGATCCGTGATTTCACATTGTAGGTTAAGTACTTCAGTTGGTTCCATGTCAAATGGCATCGTAAATATGCTTATTGAACGAACCATGATGTCTATTATCGATAATACATTATTTACCCTTTTTTTATGGGGAAATTTCATAAAAAAAGGAGTAATTTCATCCAAGTATGTAATGAAACTGTGAATAATTTTAAGCTGTTTTGTAAATGAAAAATATAACAAAGTTATTAGTCCCTTATGCAGAAAATTACAGAGATTATTTTCCATAAATTTTTCTCTATAATGTAGAACATGTAAAGAGACAAACATATACTTAAAAAACAGCAGTACCAATATAACTTTATATTTTCGGCAGTGTTGTTGTTGAATGTAACAATTTCTTTTTCTAAAGATGTATCATATCAATATCATGTCAAATTAGAATTTTGCCTGCAAGTTTTATATTTGTGATGAAATGTGATGAAAACCCAATCATAATTGTACATCGATCTGACAAATAAAATTAAAGTAAATTTAAGATAGAATGTAACGTTATAATTTTAAATTGATAATTTTTAATACAGAAAATTGAACTGATAAGCAACACAGAGACCTTGGATGATGCACTATAGCATGTGGAAAATGAGATGGAGAGAGAATGTGTTGATGCCAAGTGCTGGGCAAGAAAAAAACACAATGACAGTGAGGAGAATACATTTGTTCATGGTTATGTATGTGTCTTTGTTTCTGTACATGTATGCTGTGAAGGAGGCAGGACTTCTGTATAGCCGTACCCTGAGGGAACCTCCCTGTCATCACAACAAATACAGCTGACAAAGATGATGGAGTGGACAAAGGAGCGAGTGAATGTATCGCTAGAAGGGAAAAACTGAAGAAAATGCAAAGAATGAATGAATGGAAATAAGTAAGACACAGAGAGAGAGTGAGAGGACAAATAGATGAAGGGGAAAAGAGCAGAATAAGAAAGGGGGGTAGAGTGCAGGGGTAAAGACTGATGTTTACTGGTAAAGAAACATCCTGCCGTGCTTGGAGTCAGACCTGCTACAAAGATGCCACGACCAGCTAACTGGAGCACACCGGTGTGAATATAAATCTCAGCTGAAAATGCAATTATGATAATTCACAGTACAATTCAATTCAAGGGGGCAATTCAAATCCGTACAAAAATGGCAACCCGATCACATCACATTTGTCAACAATATTAGCATAGAAATAAGTTTCTGTCCAGCACATCTGCAGATTGGTGGGTGACTTGATGTATTCTGCACCGGGATGAAAAGTCATTCAGAGGTGCAGCTTGACATTTGATGGCCTCAGTAGGAAAGACAAATTTTTGCAAATAATTCTCTGTTAAATTGGTCAGTCTCATGACTCCTGATATTGTCCTGAACATGGAAGGAAACAACAGACCTACATTTTAAAAATACATATGAATAAATTCTTAGTTCCTGATGACTGACAGAATCATGGTTTGAGTTGGGACATTAAACAATTCTGGAAGAAACAAAGGCCCTGTGAAATAAACCATCAAATCAAATCAAAAAATATTTTATTGTCTCATAGAGAAATTTGTTATGGGCCAAAATGCATCACCTTTACATTTGTGTTTCAGCCATTAATCTTCTTTAAAAAACCTCAGCAGTAACATTTTAATTAGATACAAAGCTCTACAGGAACTGATTGCTTGTGCTACCTTTAAAAATGTCTAACTGTGATACTAGAATTGGGTTCAGCATCTGTCACCTGTTAGAAATATCCTCCATGCCACCACTCAAACACAATGAATCCTCCAGAGGATCTCCAGCTCCTCTGGAGGAAGTCAGGAGGCTCTTACTCGGACATCTGCTTTCTCACATACAGCCTCTTTGGAGGATGACAGGAGATTATCAGGAGTTCAGTGTATATCTGAAAGCAGCTTTACCAACTGCATGTCCATCTCCATCAAGATGTCAAGGTGTTACAAAAAGTACTAATCAGATTCTCACCAAACACGGTGGAGGCATTGGACATGGGCCTGGAGGAACCCCTTCATTTGGATGCATATCCACTTAAAAGGGCAGGCAGAGCATTTTGCACCAATGCACTAAATTGATTGTGCATTTCAAGGTAAAAGTAATTCTAACATAGTTATGGTGTAGAGTAGAGTACAACTTCATGCAGGGCTTAAAACAAAGACCCTGTGTGTTTTTATTATATAAGAGCTGAACAGTCGTAGGATGGTTTGGCCTTGGTGGTGTTGTATTGGACAGCTGTTAGAGTGTATTATACTGATGTGGTCTGATAATTACAACTACTATAACCACAGACTTCAATCAGTTTCTCTCTATCACAATGTGTTGGAAAAAACTGAACCTTACAAGTATCTGTTTCATTGGATTGCATATAGCATCGTCAAAGAGATTTCATTAAAGATTGTAAGAGTTTTTATTTGAGTTTTTCATGATGAAGCTGAATAAAATGTGAGGGAGCAGGTGACATGGCTTGTATATGATGTGAGATACTTTCTATATCAGGTAGTTAGAGTTTGTTTTTACATCCCTGTGGCAACCATTTGACTTTAGCTGGTGCCAGGTATGTTAATGACACAGCTTTTTATTGTGATGCTTTTTGTTGCCAAAGCCAATTCTCATATGTATTACAAAAAGGGCACCAGCTACAGCCTATGATGTGCGCATCTGCGATCTGTGTAGACTGGAACCATTTTAACATTGTTCTGCCAAAACAATAAAGCGTTGAGAGAGAGGAGGCCATGTCTGTTTGTGCACGAATAATGACGCCGGTGTCGGGATGTATGTGCTACGAGGGGCGACGGAATTTACCAACAGTTGTCAGGTTTCAAAGCTATTTTCAAAATCAAATAATGATTCTGATAGAAAGACTCACTATTGAGTGAGGTTGTGTATTAAGCCACATTGCAGTTTATATTTTATCATTAAAGATTTAAAACCTATTACATCCCTTAATGTTTTGATCCACCAACCAACCCTCACCTCGAGATGCTTAAACTGTGCAGCAAAGCATTTCAGGAAAGCACCACTAAGAGAGAGCACAGAGACAGAAGGAGAGAATGAAAACCAAATCTGAACGGTGTTTCATAATTGGGTTCAGGTTCACCCACGTTTGGATGGTTTATGTTTTTGCCAGTCCTAGAGGTTTGAAACTAAAACAGTGCAGCAGCTCTATGCCTCCGGAGAAGTGTGGACGTCAGGTGTTGGCCTCTTCATAGAAAAGTTGATGCATTTTTAAACAAGTGATGTGATGTGTGAATGTGGCATTGATCTATGTCCTTTACAGAATCAACAACTATTGTAATTACTACTATTATTTAACTGAATTTCCAGTGGTCACCCTGTCAGCAAGAGACATAATGCGTCATAAAACGGATGAGTGATCAAGCAACCATTCTGCCTACTGTCCTCACAAACTCGTATTTTAGAAATACAAAATGTTAGAACATAGTGAAGTAAAGTCGATCAGTTTCTAACAGTGCAATTCAGTTATGTCATAACTGTGAATAACCTCAAAGAAATTCAGGGCAATCTCTCGATCTCTTTCATCTGTGCAGATTATACCACTATACCTCAACAAAATAAACTGAAAAAAGCTGAACATTATTAGACCGTGAGAAAGCTTTATTCAATTCAGATTTATTTGTGTTGCGCCATCTCACAACATACATCATCTCAAGGCACTTTACAGATGAAGTTACAGAGAAACTCAGCAGTTCCCACGATGAGAAAAGAGTCTGAGAAACTCCACAAAGGCAAAAATTGTCTCATCTGTGGAACCTGGCACTGTACTGAATTTATTCTCTGCCTCTAAAATCAAATCTCAAAAGAATTACTTTGTTTCTGTGCCTCCATCCAGTCAGACCGACTGGATAAAAATCTAATAACGATTTTCTCTCACTGTCCTCCCAGTTTTTCCCTTGTCTTCTTTTTACTCGTCTTCGTCCTCCCTTTTATTCACACCACCCCCCTCCCACTCCATCTCACTCTTTTATATTTCACTATGTTTAAATCTCTTGCTCTCTGAGAGCGCTGAAGCAATCTGAGCTGATTTGTTTGAGGAGACAGTGCAGTTTGAAGAGACGGTGCAGTTTGAAGAGACTGGAGACAGTTCAGTTTGAGGAGACAGGAGACAGTGCAGTTTGAGGAGACAGTGCAGTTTGAGGAGACAGGAGACAGTTCAGTTTGAGGAGACAGGAGACAGTGTAGTTTGAGGAGACGGTGCAGTTTGAGGAGACAGTGCAGTTTGAGGAGACAGTGCAGTTTGAGGAGACAGGAGACAGTGTAGTTTGAGGAGACAGTGCAGTTTGAGGAGACGGTGCAGTTTGAAGAGACAGGAGACAGTGCAGTTTGAGGAGACAGTGCAGTTTGAGGAGACAGGAGACGGTGTGGTTTGAGGAGACAGTGCAGTTTGAGGAGACAGGAGACAGTGTAGTTTGAGGAGACGGTGCAGTTTGAGGAGACAGTGCAGTTTGAGGAGACAGTGCAGTTTGAGGAGACAGGAGACAGTGTAGTTTGAGGAGACAGTGTAGTTTGAGGAGACAGTGCAGTTTGAGGAGACAGTGCAGTTTGAGGAGACAGGAGACGGTGTGGTTTGAGGAGACAGTGCAGTTTGAGGAGACAGGAGACAGTGTAGTTTGAGAGGAGACAGTGCAGTTTGAGGAGACAGGAGACGGTGTGGTTTGAGGAGACAGTGCAGTTTGAGGAGACAGGAGACAGTGCAGTTCGAAGAGACAGGAGACAGTGCAGTTTGAGGAGATGGTGCAGTTTGTGGAGACGGTGCAGTTTGAGGAGACAGGAGACGGTGTGGTTTGAGGAGACGGTGCAGTTTGAGGAGACAGGAGACAGTGCAGTTTGAGGAGACGGTGCAGTTTGAGGAGACAGGAGACAGTGCAGTTTGAGGAGACAGGAGACAGTGCAGTTTGAGGAGACGGTGCAGTTTGAGGAGACAGGAGACAGTGCAGTTTGAGGAGACAGGAGACAGTGCAGTTTGAGGAGACGGTGCAGTTTGTGGAGACGGTGCAGTGCAGATGCTTGGAAAGCAGAAACCCTAAGCAGTCAGTGACGATCGGTCAAGGATGAGTCGGTCAGCAGTTGTGAGGATGTCCACTCGTGTGACCAACATAGACCGAAGACACATCAGGAGCCTTTAAAGTGTAAACCTACAGGAGGCTTGGAATGTGGATATAAAAGTGGCCAAATCTCAAATCTGTCCAAATCTCATTTGTATCCCACACACATCACATAGCTATACCCCCTGTACTTTTCCCTGTGGCTACATACTCCGCTGGCTCTGCGCCTGGCTTTTCCTTTGTGTACAACACAGGCCTGGACGGAAACAAATGCTCTACCTCACCCAGTCTGTGCACTGACATTGATGGCTGTAGCTCTGCCAGCGTGTCGTGGAGCCAGGACAGGAAAGTCTCAAGAGCGTGCCCGGCAACCAAACAAGCTGCTGTTTGACTAACCTTGAATTACTGGCAATATCTAGCAGCATTAGCATAACAGAGGAGGCATCCCCTTTAGAGACACGCCATCAATGTATACTTTGTGCACTATGCGTGCACTCAATGCTAATTACATGCTGGACTTTGGCTAAGTCAATGACTGTTAATGTGCTAGAAGCCGCACTGGGACAAATGTTTGGTTTTATTCAGTTAGTAAATTGTTACAGATTCAGTGGTTTTACTCAGGACACAGTGGATGTTTTTTTGAGAAACAAAGTGTGTGTGTGAGTTTGTGTTTGTGTGTTTGTGTGTGTGTGTGTGTGTGTGTGTGTGTGTGTGTGTGTGTGTGTGTGTGTGTGTGTGTGTGTGTTTGATACCGCTCAACATACAATGTAGGTACTTTTGGGTCGATCCCAACAAATTTAATAATTCAAATCCCAAACGTGTAAGATTGTAGCAACTCCCTCTTAAAACAAAACCTCTACAATAGTAGAGCGTATACTGCCACCAAGGAGAATGACAAATTGGAGTTCATGTCGATCTGTATGACTGTACCACAGAGGAGAAGGATTAATTGTCCAGTTAGTTATTGTTACCAGATAATAATAATGTGAATAAAGAGAAGCAAACCTGTTCAACACAAACAAAACAGCAACTATTACAAACCTGGTGTAGGCAGAGAAACAACTAGACCATAGACTGTAGTCTGTATATGAAGATGGACAACATGACAGCTCCCCAAAACTGAAGCCAAAGCATTTCATCCTGCCTCTGGTAGCTGGCTGCAGCATAGATCGTAAACCCTCCTCTTTCTTACGATGGGACGTGAACCAAACTAAAAAGACAAAATACACATCAAAAGATTTTGCTCAAAGATTGATTCTGTCATTTTGATGTATGTTCAAGGGTTCATGAGTCTGACAAGCTTGGTTGTAATTGGTAAAATGGGGTGAAACCTCATGATTGAAGGTTAACTCGCGATAGGTATTGAAAGCACATGTATGGGAGGGACCTCATATCCAAATCTCCATCCCTCGATCACTACTCCTCAAACTCTGGCGTCTTGGCAGTGTTTCCTATCTGGAATATCTTGGCTTCACTTTGGGATAGTGGGAGGAAGTGCAGATGGGTCATCCATCTTTATAAACTACTACTGCTACTATGGTTTAGAGACAAATCGTCATCGAGTTGAAATTAGAATTGCTCTTTGATAAGGTTAGGTGACCTTCCTTACCATGGCAATAATACATGATCATGGTTTAGAAACGCATAAAGACTTCAGCAGGAAACCGTAATCGAGCAGCTGTTTTCTGTGTTTCAGTCCAATGTTTTGTTTGTCCAGTCATCTCCCCCGACCTCCTCCCATTGCACTGTGTTGTACTATATTAATGTTACAATACTTCTTCCTTTGCCTCCGGCATTATATCACCACAGCTGCCAGTGAGCTCGGGTGAACCTTTTTCTAAAGCTTTTGGCCAAGGTGCTGCCTTCTAATCTTACCTGGTGAGAAAAAGTATACATTATATCATGCTTTCTTTCAAAAGACGTTAGAAGAGCAGTGGAATTTCTCCACACATTATTCTGATTCCCCTTTTTGTTTTGTTTTTATCCCAGAACAAGTCATTGCACATCACTGTTTCTGAAACTGCAGTCCCATACATCACCCTCCACCTCGCTGCACATTTTATTTCTATAGCACAGCCCTGAGAGCTTCTATCCATCTTCACTCTGACACATGACGTCCTGCCTGAGTTGAAACACATCAGTGTGTCTGCTCAGAGCGTTCAGCTCATCAGATAAATATTCAAATCCAAATATGAAAACAAAGGGTTGTTTTTCTGTTTGAAGCAAACTGAGTCTCTTCAATTTCAGTTGCACGTGGAGTGATTGGCATGAGACAAATCTAACATTTATTTAATACTGCTCCTTTCACTGGGATATGAAAGATGAACTACGGTTTATTTTATAGGCCATATATGAAGAAAAACTACTTTTCTAGTTCATCATATGGTGTAGATGTAGATTTGGCATAATTTCCTTGATCGATTATGGGGATGATGTATTGATCCGTGGCCCTTTTGTGGCTGGTGGCTGGTGTTCATTTACCACCAGTTCATTTTCCAGCCATTGTCGATGGATGATTTATCATAGGGCAACATTCACGCCTGTAGCCTTTAGTGTATGTAAACAGGTCAGTGTAGACAGCAGCTTCATCTGTTACACTGACACTTAGTCATTAGCCATGAGCCAGACTGTCGGCCTGAGAGATTAGCCGCTACCACACTGCAACTTGAAAGCTCCAGGGGAAGAGAAAGCGGAGGTGGAATACGACAAAATGTGTTTGAGTGCGACACTGAACAGTGAGAAGTGAATGTGGAGAAGAGCTTGACACTTTTTCTCCCCGTTATTTATTGAGAGTAACACACATAGTCAGCCGTGCCTCACACTAACCGTCCTAATTACAGGAGCAGTGATTTTTTTTTCTGAGCTCTAATCTGTACTGATTGCTGATTGCTAATCCTAAATGACTCCACGCACCGCTCTCAGATGGTGACACTCATTTGTGATGATTTCAGCATTATCATAATGGAGCAGGTGTTTTTCAGCAGAGAAAAGCTTTCTCTATGCCTCCTTACACAGTCCCAAAGACATGTCTGCATCAAGCAGTAAACCTGTTAAAGTACAGGATGTGGAATAGGATAATGGACATGACATAGAAGAAACTCAAACACAATTTATTTACAAAGCTTGTAAAATCAAGGGAGTTGAAATGTTAATCAAATTGGGTGATACAATTCTGTAGATACATAGATACAAGATACATGTATTGGTCCCACACACATGCACAGACACATGCACAGACACACGACATGCAAATGGGGGGAAACATTTTCTCTGCTTTTGACCCATCTGGTGAACACAGCAGGACACACAGAGCAGTGGGCAGCCATGTACAGCGCCTGGGGAGCAGATGTTGGAAGAGTAAGGTGCCTTGCTCAGGGGCACAGTGGGGTAGGGAGAGTGCTCTTGGCCTTTTGAACAGAAATCCAGGTGTTGTCCATCCAGGTATGTTTTTGTTGTCACTCCTTGGAGTCGAACCAGAGACCATCCAGTTGGATTTTCTGCCCATAGTCCAATTTTCCTGCCACTAGTCCAAAACTAACTAACATACTCTTTCACATTTCACATTAAATCTTCCAACAACTATTGTGCAGCTGATCTGAATGGCCTAATGAATGATTTATTTTGTATTTAATCTAAATATTAATTTCATCAATATTTGTCATTAGAAGATAGTTAGATATGTTTTAAGCTTTTAGTTGAGTTTAGTTTCTTGAGAAAGAAATAAAACCAGAGAAACATTGCAAAACCTACCCTCCCTTCCATTAGCTTCACCATTGCGGTGAAGCTAATGGAAGAGAGGGTAGGTTTTAGCCTACAAGCTAGCCTGGCTTCCATTATCTCGGGCCTAGGGGCCTCTGCAGCCTTGGGGTATGAACAGTTATGTTGGCCTCTGAGTCTGTTTAATCAGTTTGTAGGCTACAGAAAACAAAGACTCTTTCCCAAATCACCACTCATTCACCTACTTTACAATCCTCTGACTTTATCTCTTGGTTTATTTGTTCAATAATGAACACAACCCCCCTCAAGGGGACATCTAACTGATTTATTTTGATATACACTGTATACTACAGTTCAAGTCCTGTAACTTGAAAGACTCCAACCAGATTATTACACAGTTACACAGTGAACCCGTCAAATATATCAGTCCCTCTGTCCCTATTAGCAGAGAGATAAAAGACCGATAGCACTTCATGTTAGAAGAGAAAACAATATAGTAATACACCAACAACAATAAAAGTATTGACATGAAACACACAAATAAATTAAATGTAACCACCAGAGCCTGTTTTTGCATATTACTCATTATTTTGCGACTATCTTTTCTAATATGATAATTTGTATTGCATCACAGACTCATTCTTTCTGTGTAATTGAAAGAATCCACTTCTTCATGATCACGTACTTGTGACCGCACACAACCAGAGAAGGACAATTTCAGCATTTGGAGGAACTGTGCCGCAGTGATCTAAATCTCCCAGCACACACTGTGTGGGGAAGGACTATATTAGTGTTGATTGTTGCTTGCTTACTTATGCTAAACCAAAAATCTTTTATTTTAATGCAGCAGATGGAGCAGAGCTCCTCCAGCAGCAGCAGCACAGTCGTATTCATTTACTGCCGTCCCCTATTCCCATTTTATACAGCTGTTACCCAGAGTAATAAAATCAGGTTTGTATTTTCAATTGCCTTAAATTTTGTTTTGTTCAATAGAATGACTACCTCACAATTTCCTATATGTCATTATCATGTTGTTGTTTTTACCATAAATCAGGAAATATCCTTTATTTCACCAAATATATTGTGTTTGATAAATATATGTTGTGATTTATTTTCCTATGTATCTTATTTCTTACTGTTAAAAAAACTTCAAATTTTAAATTTGCCAGGATTTGATCCTGCGGTGATTATTTAAAAGCAAGAGTATATATTTTCCCCTTTTTGAGCCATGTTGAGTTATAATCTGGTCATTGACGTCATCACATTACAGTTAAATATCATGCCTTTGATTTCCAATGTTTACGACTTTGAATATTCAGTTCAGATCCTATTTTCTCTGCTGATGGTTCAATAATTAGATTAGATCAAATCCCTGAAGATGGACATTCTTGTTTTCTACCGTGATGTATGATGAAAGGATTTGAAATGAGGTCAATGATCCTTTTTGAGGCTTCTAGCAGATCATCTTGATCCATTGCACGAGATTTTTCTTTTCCAACCATCCCATATTTCTGCAGAACACTAAGGATAACGAGCCATTTGATTTAATCCAATGGTTTTTCAGAATCTGAAGTCCACAGTGCTGGAGCTTTTTTGTGTAAGAAATAAGATTGAATAGTTTCCTAGTGTTATCAGATGAAGGCTGTTTTTTATGGAACCAGTTGGGTCAATGTGCATCAGTTTTCCCAATTAAATAATTCTTCTCCAGTTCTTTTGACCAATCAGAAAGCTTTGAATTAACAAGTCCCATTCATCCTCTCACACAACACTTCTACACATTGCGCAGTTTTTATCACACACCATTCATACACCATTGGGATTCAGCATCTTGCCCCAGGACACTTCTGAATGAACAGACTGGAGGAGCTGGGGATCAAACCACCAACCTCCTGGTTAGTGGACCCTCTCTACCTGGCTAGCCACAGCTGCATGGATTTTATTGCCATTCGCTCATGATGTTTGATTACTTGTTACATAACAGTTTTTTTAATTTATTTTATGGATTAAAATAAAATGAAAGCTTCCTTTTTCAAAAGATACTCGATATATAATGGGCCTGAGACACTCTGAATTAAAACCCATCAGGTCCTGGAGATTAATTTTCATAAAATGACTGAACGGTTTTATTTACTTTGTTGCCTTTTCCCCACATTCAGAAAATAATCTTCAGTTGAATGAATTCCCCTCTGAGGAGTTTATGCTAATGCCCATAAAAGTATGGCTATATTTGTTTTTAAGCTTTTTATTTTCCGGACCCTCACACAAAGACTTACTGACCTTCCACCGTATGTATCACAGTGACACAGATTACAAATGAATGTCAATCTGATAGGAAGTAAATGGTCATAGACAACTAGAGAACATATCAGACTCTGGGTCACTTTTCTAAGAAGTTTCTGGCTAAACTATAAACATTATGCAATGTGAAGACGTTATGGGTCATGACATTTTATATAAAAGAGAGTCCAGCAGCATGTATTACAGAAGTCCTTTTTCTTAAGCTGCGTAAGCTTACATGTGTTTAGGGGGTGAATGAGTGGGCGGATGAACAAGGCAACCAGCTGGGCAGTAGAAGTGCTGCTGTCCAGCCTGGGTGGGAGGCTGATTTAGCTGAAACGGCAGAATGTACAATGGCAGGCTGTGGAGACTGCTGCTTGATCTGTTCTCAGCCACTCCTAAGATGATCGTCTGAAGTATCCTGGCCACTGGAAAAATACTCTGGCATATAGATAATCATGTGTTTCACTTTAATGTGAAAAGAATGAGGCAGTTAAGATGATGACACAGTGCCACCGCGTCAGCTTTCTCTTTGTGGAGGCTGACACCACAGCCCCCAATCCCTCTCTGAGCTTCCTCCACAGATGACGGCAGCTCTGTCGGAGGAAGCTGAGCAAGGACTCGGAGTTAATCTGCAGGTTCAGATCCTCTGGGTTTATCTCTGCCACCTCTGCATCACAAACTGACGTCTGGCTCTCCTGAATTAGAGCTGATTGGCTGCCTGTACACACAGTGTCCCAGGAGAGCATCTGAGGACATAAATAACTATTCCATTACAAGGCAGAGTTATTGGCTGTTAATCTAAAAGCTAATTATCAACCTATTTTTTCTCATTTTCATTCCAGGACAACAAGAATCCTTTAAAGCATCTCCTCCCAGAGATCTATTAACATGAATGATTTTGTTTCACTGTGTTCAACTCTAACAGTTCGGAATACGTTTTCAAACCATCAGCGGACCATTACGTTTAATTTGCAGCTTTTAGAGGGAAACAGTATTCTGCTAAACTTCAAAATCCCTCTAAGTGGGTATATTCATCATTAATGCTCTGTTTTAATATTAATAAAGTGGGTTATGGACCAAATACAGCAGCATATAATGACACAGTGCTTTGTAGGTTTACTATTCATAAAAATAGGTGGCTGTTAATTGAAATATCCATATGTTTGAGTTAATGCATCAATGTTAATCTCTCTCACACACACACACACACACACACACACACACACACACACAATCGTTTCTACACTGATTTACAATGATTTTCTGGAGACTTACTCTTCTGGAACCTCAACCACAGTTTCTAATGACCCATAACCAAACCACACTTAATCAAACCTTAACCTAATGTTAGAACATGTTTTTTGCCTTAACTTGTAATAGGGAAGACAAGTCCTCATAATGTGCTCCCCACAAGATGATTAATACATGGACCACACACACACACACACACACACACACACACACTTACACACAAAATATCAAAGATTGATAATGTCACATTGCACACACTTTTTGATTGACAGGTGACTTATGGGAATCTCTATGGAAAAAAGCACCACCGGGACACCAGAGATGGATCCTAAAGAGAGATGACCAGTTTAAAGAGTGTGACCTGGATCAGTGCTCATTCTAATTCAGATACAGGCAACTTTAACTTGAGAGAGGAGAAAACTCTCTTTCCTTGAATCTCTCCTCCACTTTGCCGTCCTATCACTCTATCCCTCCATTAACACAGCTGCTCTGTGCTTATAGCAGCCCTCTTCACTGTTTTGTTTTGGGTGTCACACTGACTCTGTAAATAGGAGCAACACGTGTACCACAGATACCAGTTCCGGCTGTGAGATTTGGGAAATGAGCAACTCTCCCTGCATATGAAACATAAAGGATTTGATGAGTCATGGACCTAAAGAAAAAATCTCATCTGTACTTTCTTGCTATACTCATCATATAGTTTCCTTTTTTTTGTCTGACCACCTGCAGATTGCAGTTAGTCCCCTCTGTGGTGTCTTTGTTTCGATTTCCGGCTGCTACTCACTCCAACTCTTTATTTTCCTCCGTTGCCACATTGCCTTGTTTCTCTCCATCTGGCTGGAGACTCAGCTCCACTCCGAGCGTTTTCACAGCCCATTCACTGAGCGTTAGCCACCATGAGACTCTGCTCAAACTAATGATGCCAAATGGGCGACAGTTTCCTTCCCTTTAAATCTATGGCGATGATTACAAATGTATTAAATATACATGAAGGTTGAAGGTTGCATGCTTAAAGTGCAGTGTACCACAGTGAATCTTTTTTTCAGATTTCCACAGATTATTTTACACTAACTTGTCCCCATCCAGCAGCACTCAAGCCTTTTAGTCTTTTACCATCTCATGAAACAGGACAGCCTGTTCTGTTTATATTGTTATTACCACAGATTATAAAACTCTCTGGTATTGATTTCTTAAAGGTTTTTAACCCTGTTGATATTAAACTCTAAACAGAATTTAGTAATTTGAACCTTTTTTAATAATACTTTATATGGACATTTTACATTTATAGATATTCATTTATCAGTTCTTCTTCTTTCTCAGATTGTTGATAAAATCAATCTATCACTCTCTCTCTCTCAGGCACATGCTTAGGTAGCTAACAAGCTGTCGATGGCAACTACACACACAGGTTTAAACTCTTGAAAAATAAAAAATATATAACCTTTTTTAACACATACACTTTAATAGTATACACACACACACACACACACACACACACACACACACACACACACACACACACACACACACACTGCCCAGCAGGCGGGGAATATTGAGCTGCCCATTTCACTTAGAGGGCTTTTCTTAGCTCGCTGCTTGATGCTGCTGCTGTGCTGGCAGCTGCAGCTGGAACCTGTTGTTTACACGTCTGAGTGCATGTGTGTGTGAGTATCACTTTACATTATAAACCTCACCACCTCTTCTGACTATCTGCCCATTGGCCCAATGCCTATATGCATGGGATCAACTTAAAGTACCAACATTGTATGTTGAGAGATACCAAACACACACGTATACACAAACACACGCACACACACACACACACACACACACACACACACACACACACACACACACACACACACACACACACACACACACACACACGCACACACACTGGGGATGGGCAGGCAAATATAGACAGCTTGACATGATTTTATTGGAAACACTGCTTCCTTGTGGTGAACATACTGTAAGTACAACAGAAAAGCGAAAAGCCAGTTACATCAATTATCAGGAACACACTTACAATTATCTGCCCCTTTGCGACCCTCTATGAAGTTTTTTATGTGAAATATACTTTTAATTGACCTCAAGTAAAACCTTACTGGTGCAGTACCATCCTTTCAAAGACATTTACCAACACAGGCAATGGTGTCCAAGCAAACTCATTGTTATCTATCATTAAATTACTGTACATGATATATTTATCATTATTCATCACTTGTGTTATTGTACTTTCACTTGGATTAATGCCTTATTTAATGACTTAAAAGCACTTTTCATAGCATTTTATTTGCTGTAGTATATTTGTCATGTGAAAAGTCTAAATACCATATACAGATTTATTTGAATTTAACAAATGTTATTTAATATTTTATATGTGATTTTAGTGACATTACATATAAGTGAATAAGGTGTATCATTAAATAATAATGTTTGTAACCTTAAATAGGCAGTCATCAGTTTTCCTTTGTTTATCCCAATTCACACACACAGCGAACACTGGGCAACACTAGCATTCATTTGGAGGTATTTTCTAGTCACCTGATCAACTCATATGTTCGCCAACCTTCTGCTTGTTTGAAAAACCATTTGGTCTTTAGCTACAGGATGCTTTAAAGGCCCATTGTGTAAGATTTAGGTGAAAGAGATCTATGGGCAGAAGTGTATATAAAATAATCCTGTTGATGTTTTCAGTAGTGGGTGTCATCTAACATGTATAAAATGTTGTTGTCTTTACCCTTGAATGGGCCCTTTATCTTTAAATACTATTTACATCTGGAGCAGGTCCTCTCTACATACGCCGCCATGTTTTTGACAAACTTAACACCTTTTTGGGTTTGAATGACAACTGAATCTACCACAGGTTCTCTTTCATATTTGGAAGGGGACGGTGAGGTGAGGGGTTTTCAGCTGCAACATGCAATCTCACCACTAGATGTCACTCAATTCTACACACTGAACCTTTAACTGCCAGTTACCGACAAGCCAGTGATTGACTTTGGACGTCACAGTTGTGCGCTAGTTTTCCGTGGGTTCATCACTGCACTCTGTTCACTTTGCAGTCTGTTTGGTTCTATTATGTAAATATTGAGCAGTGCAGCTTTAAATCTGACAAAGATTTACCCAAAAAGCAACATTTCCTTCATAATATGAAGTAATCATGAAAGAAATAGAGTAGATAACAAACAAAAAAAAATTTGTTTGTAGATAACAAACAAAAAATTACCTAGCATGAATTGAAAGAAGCCTAATAAAAGCTGTTGAGGACATCAAATTGCAGAGTGCAGTCACTACTTCACAACCAAAGATAAGTGTAAACATCATAAAGGATTAAACTGAGCTGCTATGATTTAATTTCCATTTATTCATTTGTAGATAGTCCATTTTGTCTCTGAATCTGTGAGTTTATACGTCGACTAACATCCTGCTCCGCACTTTGTTCTTTCTCCGTCCCACCTCATTTGATTTACAGAATTGTTCATGATGCATGTATCGTGTTCAGCATGTACAACAACACTCATAAGTACATTGTCTTTCTTTGAATAGAGTTGTATTCAATTGTATTTCAAATTTTGCTCTTTGTTATTCATTATCTCATGGCTGCAGTATTGTCGTGTCAATTTGCACATAATTTTCTAAAGTCTTCATTGAAAATGGAAGAACATCTGCCTAAGAGCTGACTTCAGCATAGTCCCACTGGTTAATTAAAATGTCAGCATTTTGCTGATAATAATTGGTGCAAGTGGAGCTGAAACATTTAGTCAATTATTTGATTCATTCGATCACCAGGAAATCATACAGCAAACGTTGTGTTAATCAATGAATTGTTTGAGTTGGGTGCTTTAAGAAGCAAGGATTATGATTTGTAGTTCCAACATAAAATGCTTAGGGGCAGAAACCTCCTTTTTGACTGAAAGAATATTGAAGCAATACAAATGTTATATGGAAATTAAATCTCCAGGTTGTAAAGTGGGCAGCTGAGGGGATAGAGCGTTCCTCTAACCAGAAGGTTCCTGGTTAGATCCCAGTCTTCTCCATTCTGCATGCCTAAGTCTCCTTGGGCAAGATAGTGAACCCCACTATCTTTTCCTTCTCATAGAGAAGGGGATATTTAGATTAAAATCAATTATGGGATTTCCTCCTGTGGAAATGATTCAGTAGTCCTGTGGAGGTTGATATCTGACATGTATGGCTGCTAACATTGTATTTTCATAAAATAATTAAACCCAAAATAAAGAGTGACAGCAGGTTTCTTGCACATCCATGAACAAGGATTCACTCTTTCAAGTTTATTGTTGCTTCACTTCCTGCATTTGCTAAAATGACAGAGACTCTTTGGTCACTACTCTCGGTATCGACTCTCGATTATTTCATTTCTCAGTTTCATTTGATTTCGACATCTCCCCCGGAGTTTTATCTAACCAGAAGGAAGAATCTGCCTGACCTCTGTAACGCCCTTTTAAACTGGTATCACTCGTCACAGCAGCAGAAAACAGGAAGGCTGACTTTACCTCATGGTCAGGGTCACATCAGTGTCACAGGTCATATTCATGCTTCTCCCTGTGTGAGGGGGACTGAGCTGCAGGCTTAACCGAGATAAAACCTCCTACCAAGGTTGGATTCATTTAGCTGTCAAATAAATCCAATGCAGTTGATAGTATAAAATATATCTATGAAATTGATTAATAAATAAAGAAGAATAAAGTGCAAACTATAGAGTATAGTACATGTACCTCAAAACTGTAAACTTTAAGAACAGTGCTTGGATACCTGTGTAGGGAATACTCAGTTATTCACTCATAGAATACTTCTATAAAAAATATTGACAAACTAATGAAGGTAGAAAATATTTATAAAATCATCATTGGATTTGTATCAAATGATGAATAAAAAAGTGGGGATCGATTCATTTTTTTAAAGTTTATTTTTCAAATCACAATAGTGACTGGAAACAGTTTCCCAGTTTACTGGTTTAAGCTTGGTGTGCTTTTTCAGTGAGTAAAAACCTGAGAACTAAGAGCAAATAATAACAAGGGTTGAGTATTTATTTCCAACATAATTCCACTATATTTCCATGGAAAGTCCCAGAATATCAACAACATGGCACATGAAGTGGCCGTTTGCAGGACATTTTCTGACAAGATAAAAAAGGAAGTAACCCAAAAGCTGAGGTGCAGGTGTGAGGTCTTAGCAGGTTTGATGGGAGATACCCAGTTTCCTTATTCAAATGATCTCAGGGAAGCATCTGTAGGTCAGAGCTGTCATGGTGAAATGTGTCGTACAGTAACCTACTCCCATCCCTGTTCCCTGTGTCACGTGATGCAGCTCTGGTCCTGATGCTGCTGTTACTGGCTCTCTGTATGAGGGGTGATTAGTGCCACCCAGAAGGGAGGAACAGACTGAAACATTCAACATATCCATCCATTCATTCTCTATACTGCTCTACACCCTTTTTAGGGTCGTGGGTGGAGCTGGAGCATATAATTGGGAAAAATACAGCTAATACTCTACAATCAATATTTAAGAAGAAAAAAAACATACCTAAATAAAATGATCCATTCAAAACCAGAAGCTTCTTGCTTTGAGGAAAGACTGCTGTTTCCTTGCTAGACACAAATCCATGTGGCTCAGGTTGCCTCATGGTTGTGTTAACATTAACCTTGGCAAAAAATGTGGACATGATCAGAAAATCCTATAGTCATTATAGGTGTGGACATTTCTCGATTCTTAGATGCACTGCACTGCAGATGTGGACGACTTTGCATCAATGCAGAGATTGAATATAATCAATTCATGTTTTCTGCTATTTTCATTGTTTTTGTGATGTTGGGCTCCTGCATAATTATAACCAGCACTGCTTCAGGAAGCTCATTAAAGGTCTGGTAGTCCTGTGTCGGAGTCTCTGTCGGAGTCTGCTTCCTCCTCACTCTCTGACCTGTGCTCACTTTACACGGTCACAATAAACAATATTACTGATCACAAGTTATTAGGGCACGAACAGGATTGACGTTTACTGACTGTGAGCGGCACGTCTTGAGCCGTAAATAAAATTAAATGCGGTCTCACAAACTTTGGAGCGAATCAAACAAACACTAAGTTACTTCATGTACTGATCAGGTCCCGATGACTTCTGATGAGTGTTGGTGTTGTTTTCTACACAATCTTCCAGATGGATAGTGTCTGTTTAGCAGCTAACAATCATTCAGGTCAACACACCCACATGTGTAGCTCTGATCCTCCTCCTGTTTCTTCCTGTGGCACTAATCCCCCCTCATACTCACGCGCATCATCGCTGCTGGAGTGGAAATCCCCTCCGCTGCCATTGAAAGGCTGTGAGGGCGGAGAGAGTCCAGACCTCTGCACAGGCTCCGGGCTGAGGAGAGGATGTAGCGCTCAGAGAGCAGAGGATCATAGTGAAGGGCCGCTGGTGCATGTTGTTTAAATGGGAAATCTGTTGGGCACCTGGCGTTTCAAGGAGCCGAGCACCGTGGAGGAATGCGACTCGACGTGGGGGTCGGGCTCCGACAGCGACGAGCCGGCGGCGGAGGATGACAGCGGCATCTCCGACTCCGTCAGCCCGGGGGAGAGCGACCGGGCCGCCGCAGAGCCCGGAGACACATCTCCACAGGTAAAGCGGAGCTTCCGTAGGATGCATGTGCTGCGTGGAGAGGAGAGGGGCCCGGTCACATGTGCCACCGTCAGTCACAACACTGACCAGGCCAGGACACGGAGAGGACAACCGATAGCCCACTGTCCACTGGTAGTGGACAGTGGGCTAACATCCAAAAATACCTCAATTGTCGTTTTAGGAGAAAATATGGCCACATGCTTGGTCCACTCTCCGGGGTGGTTGAGATAGAATGACTGAAATAATCCTTCTGCCACTAAACTTTATCAATGTACAAGAAGCAGCTCGTAGTGAGAAGATGTTGTAAATTGCTGCTTTATTAAGGGTATTTTATCAAAGAGGTAAAAAAAGCTGTTTACATATGTATATAAAATAGCAAAGGTGCAAACATCGAATCATACACAATACAGTGCATATACTGTATACGTAATGTTGCTAGTTAATTATTAAAGGTACTATGTTTTATATATATATTGCAATGTAGAAGATGGTACAGTGCCTGCCTGCTGGTTTATGGAGGAAACAAGACATTATGTTTATGCATGACTCTATATTCTGATCCCTTTGGCCTGAATGATGAGAAGAGTAGAGAATTGAGTAGAGAAATCCTCGCTGTGGAGAATATGAAAAACCAGCGGGGCTGTTCTATTTCTGTGGATCACTTTTAACTTAATTATTTCACACTGTTGAAATCCAAAGTATAACTTTTTTTATTTGCCATGATTACAACCAGAAATTGCTTTTATGATGCAGTTTGTAGTAGCTCACAAAATAAAAGCCTCAAACATGGCTGTAGAATGACTAAAATAAAGACACTTAATACACTATATGGCTTAAGGTAATGTGTGAATTAAATTTGTTTTCACCATTTATTGTTATATTCCACAGGCTGTCCACAGCATTTAGTTATATATAGGTAGATTAACCCGGATAAGGTCCAGTGTAACTCAGTGAGCCTTTTTACCCGTGGACTTTAGCATGACCCAGATTTTATTCAAGAATCAACTCTAGCATCCTTTTGTAGTAATTGCACAGCAGTGCTGATGTGACTTGTCCTCCTCTGCCAGAGAGAAATGGATGATGACAGACTTCCAGCTCAAAAGCAGAGTCAGTGCTTTTAATTCGGCTGAATGGCAGCTACACTGCATCTGTTCAAACACGAGTTGTTTATATTTCATAAAAGCATTGCACTATATCTCTCTACTTTCTTCTTTCTGTCCCTTTTCTTTCCCGTCTTATTATGTCTTATCTTGTTCTGTTTTTTTTCGCTTTCTTCTTCTCTCAGCTGACGGACTCCCCGGAGTCTCTTCCAAAGATGAAGAGGAGTTTCTATGCTGCCAGGGACCTCTACAAATACCGCCACAGCTACCCGGTACACACACACATGTGCACCCACGCACGCAGCACACATACACCAGCAATGTTTACACCCCTTAAGATTTCATTGATCTTTGTGTACACTTTTTTTTAGAACTTTAAAAGATCGAGGCAACCCAACGAGTACCGTAACCTGCGCTTCTACCTTAACAAGATCCCTCTAGTGCCTGATGGTGGGTTTTCACAAACACATACACTATCTCTCTCTCTCTCTTTCTCTCTCTCTCTCTCTCTCCCTCTCTCCCTCTTTATGCATGCAGACCTCCTGCCACTGTAGGGAGAAGACATGTTGACTTTGGGTTTAGTCTGGCTTGTTCGGCGAAAGGTCATGTTTGACTGGGAAACACTATCAAATTAGTGAACTGATCCAATGTTATAATGTTTGTCTCTCTCTCTTTCTATCTACCTCTCTATCTCTCAAACACACACACACACAATAAAATTTGCTTGGCAGCTGATTATCTCTGTCTCTTCTCAGGTATCTACATAGAGGAGATTCTGTCGAAGTGGAGAGGTGACTATGACAAACTGGAGCACAATCACACCTACATTCAGTGGTGAGACTTTCAGCTCTATTTTCATTTGCATATACATTAGATGCAGCGTGATTGCATAAACTGACTTTTGTTTATCACATTAAGTAAGGGAGATGTTAAAACCCAATTTTTTGGGGTTAGGATTATTTCTGTAGAAGTCAGCAGAAATAAAATGAGGATGTAAGACTGCCGGCACAATATGTGAACAGCCCAAGTTATCCCTCTGAGTTAATGAGTCCTAAGTGCACTAATGACAAATAAAAAATGTGCTACAACTGAAATTATCATACCAAAGTCAATCGTATTAAGTTTCTTTCTCAGCCTGACCCTAGGTCCAGGTCTGCAGCTGCCTGTTTCTCCATAGACATTTTCTACCAAGTGGACAAGGACAACTTGATGTAGAGGAATGATTTATTAAATTGCACGAAAATGTCCCGAAAGGTAGCTGCACTCTGTATCAAAGTCTCACTTTCAACACAACGAGAGGCTTTAAGGGTGAAGCCGATGTGTGGAACTAACTAGCTATGGTACAGGGAACATAGGCTTTTGTGGTTCGTGGTTGTTGGAATATGATGCAAACTTTCCCAAAGCCAATAAATAACCAGACGGAGATACTCACATTGCTGTTATCTTTGATAGCATCCTGTTGCGAAGCCTAAACAAACCTTTCAGTCTCTTCATGTATTATTGCTACTACAGCATATCTTGTCAGCGTGATTGCTAAGCTATGATTGATGAATATGTGTTCTTGTGAAGTTTGGATTATTAGTGGTAGCATCTCACTTCATGATAGAAAGCCATAGCAACTGTTGGAAAAGGACACTTAACTGATTGTCTACATCACCATAAAAACGTATATTCCTTTTTTGTGTTGCAGGCTGTTTCCATTAAGAGAACAAGGGCTCAACTTCTACGCACATGAACTGACTCAGGACGAGATCAAAGTAAGACACACACACAGGAACATATAATAAACACATAAACATGCAGACTCTACAGACTGTGTCAGTGTTGTTGTCTTTCCTGCCTGTCTGATTTGTTTTGCACTTCATCATTGTATAAGTGCTTAGCTTGGTTGAGTGACTGTAGCCTCCATTAGAAAAAAGCCGTTACCCAGCTCCCTCATAAGGGACATAAACAGAATCTTCAAAGCAAACCTCTGGGGATGCTCGTTGCAATTTAGCTGCTAATTGAGTGCAAATGTGTCTCTGAGCAAATTTAGATGCAATTTGGGTGAAACAAGACATTTATACAGATTTTATGTTCTCGCGTTCCACACGATTATCATCCCATCACTTAAATGCTCACCAGGCAGAAAGATGGAACACTACCTGCCTGTTGGTTTCTGATGTTCTGTGTTGTCTCCTGTCAGGAATTCCAAAGCACTCGTGAAGCTAAGCGGAGGTTCCTGGCCGCCTATTCCCTGATGTTGGACTTCTATGGCGTCAAACTGCTGGACAAGAGCGGAAACGTCACCCGGGCTCCAAACTGGCAGGAGCGGTTCCAGCACCTCAATGAGTGAGCATACACACACATCGACCCATTGTGCAGCAGCTTCGGGGTGTGCAACTGCAGCCAGAATTTGTGCGAAGTAATCGCTCGGTTGCCGATCGCTGCTTTTGTGTTCTTCAGCGAGGCAATTGTTCTAAATGCCACGCAACTTAATTGCTCTTCTAATAGCAGCAAAATGTGAAACGGCATGGTGTGCGTCAGCAAACAGATGGTTAAATGGTCATTTAAAGGGTGATTCCTAATGGTTTCCATTCCTTGTGAGAAGTCTTGCGTTGCCAAACAACCACCTGAGTGTTATATGTTATAAGCTGCTCCCGATTCAGTGTGTTTTTCTCCTTCATCCTAGCAAAGTCTCATGCTATTACCGTAGCTCCTTAAGTCACAAACCTCCTCTACTTCTTAGCTTCTAATTCTAATTGTTTCCATTATCCATCCACATGAAAAACAACAGATACCTCACACAATAAAACAGCTTCTCAATACAGTATTAGTCCCTTGTTTGGCTTTTGATCATCTGGCGTACCGTGGTTTCTGGGCTTCAACTATCAGACAGAAGTTTGTTTTTTTTAATTATAAATGTTCTGTATGGTCAAACACTGTTGACTGCAGCGCAATGAGTTGGTGCAGCCTTTTAGACCTTTTACAAATTTCTTCCTGATTTTCTTCAGGTTCATTTGAATATAGTTCAACAATTTTTTTTTAGAAATGTGTGCAACTATCAAGTCATTTTTATTATGCATCTTTACAAAGAGCTAAAATATGAAGACTCCGTTCACATCTGCCATTAATTTGTGTCTCCAGTGTCCATATTGATAACCTATTAAGATCTGATCGCTCACGTTATCTTCCTATAATGCTTCTCCTGTTCTGATCTTTAAAGGTCTCAGCACAACTACCTGCGGATCACTCGCATCCTGAAGTCCCTGGGCGAACTGGGCTATGAGGCCTTCAAGGCCCCACTGGTTCGATTCTTCCTGGAAGAGTCGCTGTGCCACAACACCCTTCCAAACATGCAGCACAGCGTCCTGGAGTACTACGTCTACACAATCCGCCTCCCGGCCACCCGAAGGCGCCTGCTTCGCTACGCCCGCCAGCACTACAAGCCTGCCCATGCCTTCCTCTGGGGTCCGCCACCTAAAAGGCAAGGGGGAGGCGTTGGTAACGGAAGTAGCATGGGTGCTGGTAGTAGTGGAATCAGAGCACCAGCTCCAACACCCGAGCCACAGAGAAAAGAGGAGGACAGCACCTCCTCCACCTCTACTAGATGCGGGATTATTGTGTCTTCCCATGATGCCGTGATGTGCCACAACCTGGCTGGAGCAGGACTGAAGAGCTACACAGGACTCGGGTCTAATATGGCCAGACTGGAGGGGGCGCTAATGTTGGCTGGAGCAAGAGGAGGGAGGAACGAGTACAATGAAGTTGTTCCTTAGTCTGGAAAAGAGTTTGAATGCTATCAGGTTTTTAAAGCAGAAAATACAGCAGTTTTTAAAATCAACCAATTCAATACAAGAACGTAGAACTTTATTAATAGCAGGTCCTGTAAGACTCTGAAAGCTAGGGTCAGGACAGTAATACACAGTAGTAGTTACATCTAGGAATATAATAAACATGTTGTTCTATTCAGTTTAAGGGCTACCATAAACTATGATATAACTTTATTGCAGATTATTCAGTTTAGCTGTACTAGGGATTATAATGTGGGGCAGGGGGCTTTGGGGAGGTGAAGCTAAGAAATCTCACATTGGACCAAATCCCAAATCATCCGAGCCAGGAGAGATCCAAACATGTAGTTCAAGGTGTTTCCTCATTGGGGCCGTGGACTAGGTACCAGTGAGAAAGAAATTGCCTTATTTATTGTTGTATTTCAGAACTGTAGCAGGTGTGAATTGTGGATTCAACAGCATCACAGAACCAAAGGCACCTGCTGATTGGGATGTTAATGGTTCTGGGAAAACAGTCCTGCATACTCATCAGTGTAGCTGGAGTTCCACTGAGCCACAAGCTGGACTGAGCTCCCTTTGTACAGGCATTGTAAAGTGAAAATCATAACGTGAAGACATAGATTATTTCCCTCTTTTCTTTCTAATTCTGACATTTAAAAGTGACATTAGGGGCAGACAGGAGGAAGATGACTGGCTGAAAAGAGCGGGGGGGGACTTAGACTCTCATAGCAATACCTGGAAACCATATTTATTGAGATTTACTTGAAATTCTTGTAGTAATAATATCAACACAATATTTATCTTCTTTACAGTTTCACTGTGTACAACTTGACGGGAGATGCTTCCTCTGAAAATTGTACAGAGCTATAAAAAGATTTGTTGTTGGTATGAAGAGTTAAGAGAAGAGTGGCCTTTTTAGTGACGTCAGAAATATCCTCTCAACTGGGATTGGTACAGCACAATTCACGAGGGTCACATGATGGCTCCGTTGTTAGTTCACTGGGTCTACTTAGCCAAAGTGAATGCAGTCTAATACAACAGTCCTGAACGGATGTTGTAGCTGAACATCGTTGTAAATATGGCCTGTGGTGCTGTTCAAGGTCTCTGCATTATGTCTGCTGGTGTTTCCTTTTATTTTGTCCAGCCCTTTGAAATCCATGAGGAAAGGCTTATAACAGAAACGACTCTCTATGTAATGCAATAAAGTTCAATATCGACCTCAAACTGCAGCCTTCAAAATGAGCATATAGTTGAAAAGGCCTCTTTAACACACATTCACTTTTTTCTTGTTGTATTAGACTGAAATATAATATAAATAAGTCAGGTGTATATTCTAAACTGGAAAACAAGTGTAGTCTCCAACATTTGGTAAAAGAAAATGAAGACATTGTTTGAAGAGGACGGGAGCAGTGTAGTTTCTGTTATACAATGTCGGTAACTATGACACAGTGATGTGTCTTTGTTTCACCAGTAGTCTCACTGCTCAAAGAACATTATTTTACAATTAAATAACTCTTTATTCACATCTGTGCTTCACAGATTTGTTGCTGTCATTATAATGACAGGCAGTTTTTAATATGATGTTAAACCTAAAATGCTTCAGGACCTTTAATTTCTGCGATGGCTTTGTGTCATGATAATAATCATAATTCAGCACAATTTGCTAGTCTCCTCTGTTTTGTATTAGGAACACAAACAGGATTAGCCTATAGAATAACAGGGCACGCAGTTAATCAGGTTGCATTTCATGAAGGCTCTGAACAAGCGTACACAAGAATAGACTGTAAATATTTCATTATTAATTAGGAAATATAATTCAAGTGTCAAACTGGTATTCGATATTTCAAATTAAAAAGATAGCTGTTCTGTGGTTTTATGGCTAACATACTGACATTTTTAACATCCATGATAAGTGGCTGTGGTTTGTCACCTAAAAGTGTACTACATGTAACTGAACAGGGGATATTTACTGTGGGCTGTTTGTGAAGTTCATGTATCAGAGCAGGTGAAGTGTTGTGCGTTGCACTCTTTTGACAATCTATGTCTTCCGGTAGAAAGCATTGTAGGTTTTTAATAATCTTTGATCTGCATACTGTATATATATATGATCTACAAAAATAGCCAGGAACCTGCTGCGCCATAAACACAAGGGATTGTTGTCATATTGTGTAATTTTGCAATAATTTGGCTGAAGGACTTTTAAAATCAGACATCCATATTATACATTCTTAGTGTTGAACTAAACTAAACATACAGTGGTAGGTGGCAGTATAGATTATCGGATTATGTATTCAAATGCATCTGTTTAGATTACAAAAAATACCCAACAAGAAACTCTTATGAGACTACAGGAGCCTTAAAGTATGTAGAACTTTTTTTTCTATCTGAACTTTCTGCTGACGAATATCATGTCATCACCCCAATCATATCAGAAGTGGACAGCGTCACTCTTCGCTGGTGTTTAGTTACTAAAAAGGGACAATATGAGGGCACGGTCACTCCCATTCACTTCCAATGAGCGCGAACGAGGAGGGGAATAAAACATTTGCTTCTTGTAGTGAGGCTGATCGCAATGTGGCTTTGATATTCGCTTCACATTTGCGCGACCATGCCCTTACTCTGAAGTTCAACCAATGTCGTTAGATTCCAGTTAAACACTAGGCACCTGGGGTCCTGGTTGCAGGATATAGATAGCAGTGAAATCAAAAGCCATGTGTGATGAAAGACAGCGATGGTGCATATGATCGGGACTTTAACGCTTCTTCCTGACTTTTTCAGCTGTTCTTCCTGTAGGTTCAAGCCTTGTGTTTCAGGGCCTCTACAGCGCTCCCTTAGCCAAGTGTATCTGTTATAATTGTAAAACAAAATAACTTTTCAGGTGAATTGTGCAATGACATGGGCTCAAATATCTGAGTTTTAGTATCCCGTATGTATACATATATATGTAACAATGTGTGTGTCTGATATTCTTAAGTGCCTCTTTTGTATTTTTTACGTTTATCTGTATGTTGATGTCTTTCCCAGCTGATTTCCTGTACGTCCTGTTTTTTGTACAGCATTTTGATAATTATTACATTATTGTCTTCATTCTGGTCATATACAGTGCAGTATGAGTAGATTCATGTGCAGTCCGAGCAGGAATAGTTAACAATATATAATACTTGAGATTGTTTGTATTTGACTTATTAATAAAATGTGATGGTTCCATAGATGACTGTACGCTATGTTTGCTGGTCACACAATCTGACACTATCAACTCAAATAAACCAGCGGATGTGGACTAAGAATGAGTGGATAGAGGGTAAAGGAAGCCAACACTAGCACTGTTCATCACATGCAGTTTGTCAGAAGATGAGCTCGTCAGGTGCAGGGCTTCTTTGCGAGCAGGAATAATCTCATTGGTCGAGATAAACCTCAGCGTTTGGCTGAGCAGCGATCACCGTTAAATAAGCTCAGAGTAGAGGATTAAACAAGCAAAGGGATCGCAGTCAAATACTGAACATATTTACGATTATCTGACGTCTGAGGCTTTAATCGGACTCAAACTTATTAATATCCACAAAGATGCATGCAAACACGATAATATGCCACACAAAAGAAAGAAAAACTGTAATGGCAGGTAGCTGGTGTACTGTTGGAGGCTTAATAAAAAAGAAATATGTGTGATGAGTGCTGGCTAATTTGTTAAATCCTTGCACTGTTTCTCGTGACTGAACAGCCCCACGCAAAGTGGAAACAGAGCTGAAACCTGAAACGCACAGAAACAGAGAGATAACCGGCCTCCTCCAGTATTCAAAGAATAGGACTGCATTGACATTCAGAGAAGAGCACATACTTGATCCTCAAACAAACATACAGCTGGACCACGTTGGACTGTCGTTGGATATTTTGCCCTAGAGGATGCTTGAGATAAAGATTAGGATTTCCACTTGTGAAATAAATACGGATGTAATTGTATGAGCATGTACATTATGTGACATATAGGTTTAAATGCTGAAGATTACAAGTGGAAACGAGGGCTGCGTTGTAGCACTGACGGGCCCGAGCGCACACATTTTGAAGCCTGCCGCGGTTAATGGAGAGAGCGATCAATGACCAAGTGCGTTTTGCGTACTGTGGCAAGGATAAACGCTTCACTTCCTGCATCTGTCATGCACCGCTGGACCACGCTGACAAATCACGCATTACTTTATTTTAAAACGAGGCTTACCTCCTTTAGCAGTAGTTGGTGTTAACGCTATCACTATACTAGACTAATAGATCTGTTCAGGTTAAAAACATTGTTTTCTCTCTTCAGATCGTATTAATCTTTCATCTTTGCATCTAAGACATCAAAGGATTCTAACATCACTGACACTGTGAAATTAAAGCAAACTGACAACAAAGAATTATTTGCTTAATGAATCCTTTGAAGTTGTAAAGCAGCCAAGAGCAGTTCATCAAAGTTTATAACATGTCACTTCCTGTAGCCAGCAGGTGGTGCTGTAATGATGAGTCAATATTGACACAGATCTTATCAGGGCGGGACTGTGGATGTGTGAATGAGTTTGAGGCTGAAAGAACAATGCACAAAGGAGTTGTAATAAATCCTTCTTTTTCGGCGAATCATCAAAATGTCACGCCACGCTACTGTCACACTGTGTGATGAAATTATATATACCAGGGCTCTTCAATTAGTTTGGAGCTGGGACCGGCTCTTGAAAATGAGGCAAAGTCAGGGGCCGGAGGATATCACGTTAACAAATAAAGAAATTACAACAACATAGTGAAGGAGTCAATATATCATATTTTGTATGAGCTTAACAACATATGCCTAAGAGGCTGCATATGCCCAAGGATTTAAAAATCAAACTAGGTGAGCAATAACCAAGCCATATTAACAGACAATTGGAGAAATGCAATTACAAACAAAAACCTGCACTTCATTGTACATAGCTGTACCAACCCACTGTATCAGTTGTTTAGAATTAAATTCATTTAACTGGCAAACAACTTTTCAAGTGCACCAACAAACTAAAAATAAAACTGAATAGTAGGCCTCTGAATTGAATTACAACATAACAATGTATGACAATTAATGAGGTGAATAACATCATAATTACATCATAATGTTCCAAAATTAACATTATTTGCTTGCTTGTCTAACTTGCCTTTTAACAATGCGCATGCAGTCATCTATATGGGTCCAGAATTTTTCAAAACCTGCCTGCTGCCATGACCGTCACAAGTCACCTGATGACTGAATGTCAATGGTTTCCAGTTGTAAAGATCCCTCATCCACAGAGGATGGAAGCTCCTTTCCTTTCAATGCAAATTCAGATTGAACCTTCATAGAGAAAGGGTCGATGAGGCCCGACAACTTAAGTAGAGATGAGCCAGGAGACCGTGATGGAAAAGACGTGTGTACTTTACTGTGAGTTTCACAGGACAGAGAATAACCAGCATGCAATGGGGTTAAACAGTGGGGCATTACGGATGCCCCGAGGGAACAAACTTAACTGAATATCAATACACAACACATATGGATACACAACTTTATGAAAACCTTTAACAATCCCACGAACCTTTTCCCTCTTGACAAGGTTCGTAGGATATCGTACTAAAAGTTATGTCTACATTTTCGTAACGAATCCTACGAAATTCACAGCCCTAAATTTTCGTAGAGAATCCTACGAAATGCTCCAAACTACAAGTGCGCCTGCGCAGACCTCAGCAGCGCTCTGATGATACAGAGAACTACAAATTCAATGGCGTTCGCGTACGTGTGTGTGGGTTGTTCCCATCTAATGTGAGATTGCGACCGGGAACCTTGCATGCTTATTTATGTTTTTTGGGTGTGAGAAGAACACCTATTTAGTCAGATTTAGTTTTTCTTACTAATGAAATGGTAAAATTAATTTTTTTCAAGGTTTTGGCCCTGATCAGTGGCGCCCCCCATAGGTTTGCATTGGGCTATGGTAGTGGAGTTCAAGACCTTTCCAAAACAGTTCATAACATGTCTGTTGCATATTTAGTTTCCATCCTGTAAGCCAGGGGTATTCAACTAAAATTTAAAGAGGTCCAGTTTGAGAAAATTTCTTGAAGCAAAGGTCCGGAAGATCATAATTTCTAACTATTTAGTGTGATATATATTTAAGTAGACTTGAAGTGGTATCAGAAACTGCATGTACTCAATACCTGACTGTCAAATTAAATGAAATCAGTTTCGATTCCCAACATTTTTTATTGTCACGTAACATAGAACTGAACATGCATTTCAAAATAAGACAAAATAAATAAAATGTGCAAATAAAGTGCTTAACTTCAATAAAAATAAAATAAAGGAAGCAAAAGCTTGAATTTCCCCTTTTCTGTTTCACAACTTGACTGAACAGTCTCAACCAATTTTACAGATAATAACAATTGAACAGTTTTAGAATGACTTTCTTCCCCTCTTATATCCCACTCCACCACTTTTTTGCTCAGTGTGAGAATTGAGCTCTAGCTTGTCCTGCCAGGATTTTAGTGAGCCTTGAACGATATTTAGTTTTAATAATGTTCATTGTGGAGAAAGCTGCCTCGCAGTTGTATGTTGAGCCAAACATGGTCAAGATGTACAGAGCTACTTTCCTCAGACCTGAGAAAGCTGTCTCAGAGACCATTTGGAGCCAGAAAGTGGAAGGGTCAGTTCTTGCAAACTGCTCTTTCAGGGCCACATCTGCTTGTAGATCCACCGATTGCATCTGTAGAGGCCCAGCGTTTACCCATTTAAAGTGCTGTGTGACTTCCTTTGAGAACCCCCTGACATCTGTGATGAGAAATGGGTTCTGAATGAACATGGTGAGCGGCTGTCCAAAGCTGAAGCTATCAAAACGGTTGCTGAAGTTTACAATCAGCCTATCAATAAAGTCAACAAAAGCAGACACATCTCTCTGTCCCTGAACCTGTTCCTGCACGGCTTGGAAGTGTGTACAGTCTCCCTGCAGGTCTTCCTTGAACACCTCAAGTTTCCTCTGAAAGGAGCGGACAGCTGTCATTAGTTCACAAATTGAATTGTCCTTGCCCTGTAGCCTCAAATTCAGTTCTTTCAGATATGAAGTGATATCAACCAAAAAGGCCACATTATCCATCTGTTTCTCATCTTCTAAAAAGAGAGAAAACCGTGTTGCCTTCTCATTTCTTAGCTCTGCCAAGAAAGCTGCTACTTCCCTCCTGATGGACCAAAAGCGCTCTAACACCCTGCCTTTACTGAGCCATCTCACATTGTTATGCAGCAAAAGATCATCGGCATCAACTTCTCTGAGGAATTCCCTTAGCATGCGATGCTGGTAGGAAGAGGATGCCCTGAGAAAATGTATCATTTTCATCATTGTATTCATCACCTTAGCATGCTCATCTGACAGGGAGGCGCAGAGGACAGATTGATGAATGATGCAATGGTAAGCTATGAGCTCAGGATTGTCCTCTTTCAGTCTTGCTACAGCTCCTTTCTCTCTCCCTATCATAGCAGGGGCTCCATCTGTGGTTATTGAAACCACTTGTTTTGGCTCTATTCCTCTCTTTGTTAACATCTCCTTTACAGCCAGGTAGATGTCTTCTCCTCTTGTACTGGTCTGAAGGGTAGTGACACCTAACAGGTCTTCACAGAAAACTTTCTGGTCTGTACTGAAAAACCTGACATACACTAACAGCTGAGCATTGTCACACACATCAATGGACTCATCCACAGCTAAGCCTACACATGGTGCCTTATGCATTGCTTCATCTAGCTGGGTTAGCACATCCTCTGTTAATAGTTCACTTCTCTTTGTGGCAGTTGATGCTGACCTTGGCATTTGCTTTATTTTATCACAAAGCTCTTGTTTTTATTTTCCATCAACAAGTGTTTCAGCAACTGCACTCATGCATTCCTTGACAACCCCTCCATCAGTAAATGGCTTTTTGTGTTGACCCAAAATCCAAGCAACTCTGAGGGAACACTCATGAGCACGTTGTTGGGCAGTGAATGAGTGGCTAAGGATCCTGCTGGACTGGTCATATTGGGCTCTGAGACTATTTCTTTTCTGTGATCTCACCTCAGTTTTCAGTGGGTATGTTTGCTCAAAACCTTTATGCTTTGTGTCATAATGGCGTTTGACATTGGCACTTTTAATAAGTGCCACAGTTTCTGCACATATGAGACACACAGGTTTAGTGCTCCCAGTGGGAAGAATGAACAAAAATGAGTTCGTCCATTCCGGATTAAATGCTCTATTCTCGCTGTCCACTTTTCTTTTTTCGGAGAGCGCCATTTTTTCCTTACGTTTCTCTCCTTTCTCCTTGTCACTCCTGCTACTCTCCTTTTCTCCGTGTCACTCCTGCTTCTCTCCTTTTCTTCGTGTCACTCCTGCTACTCTCCTTTTCTCCGTGTCACTCCTGCTTCTCTCCTTTTCTTCGTGTCACTCCTGCTACTCTCCTTTTCTCCGTGTCACTCCCCCTACTCTCCTTTTCTCCGTGTCACTCCTGCTACTCTCCTTTTCTCCGTGTCACTCCTCCTTCTCGCCTTTTCTCCGTGTAACTCCTGCTACTCTCCTTTTCTCTGTGTCACTCCTCCTACTCTCCTTTTCTCCGTGTCACTCCTGCATCTCGCCTTTTCTCCGTGTCACTCCTGCTACTCTCCTTTTCTCCGTGTCACTCCTGCTTCTCTCCTTTTCTTCGTGTCACTCCTGCTACTCTCCTTTTCTCCGTGTCACTCCTGCTTCTCTCCTTTTCTTCGTGTCACTCCTGCTACTCTCCTTTTCTCCGTGTCACTCCCCCTACTCTCCTTTTCTCCGTGTCACTCCTGCTACTCTCCTTTTCTCCGTGTCACTCCTCCTTCTCGCCTTTTCTCCGTGTAACTCCTGCTACTCTCCTTTTCTCTGTGTCACTCCTCCTACTCTCCTTTTCTCCATGTCACTCCTGCATCTCGCCTTTTCTCCGTGTCACTCCTGCATCTCGCCTTTTCTAAGTGTCACTCCTGCTACTCTCCTTTTCTCCGTGTCACTCCTGCTACTCTCCTTTTCTCCGTGTCACTCCTCCTACTCTCCTTTTCTCCGTGTCACTCCTCCTACTCTCCTTTTCTCCGTGTCACTCCTCCTTCTTGCCTTTTCTCCGTGTCACTCCTCTGTATCTCTCCCTGTGACGTATCTACCTGTATCGCTATCTTTCTTTTTCTTTTTACCGTCTTCTCGTGTGCAAATTGCCTCTCACTCTCTCATCTGTCTTCACTGTAAAGTCGCAATGTTTACCGCCTGGAATGCACAGACTTGATCGGCTGAGTAGTATCACGTGGGATAGCTTAACTCGCATGCAGTTGGTCAATGCGTTTCCTCATCCACTTAACCACTACCGTAATGACTACAAAAGATGAGCCGGTTAAAAATAGAAGCGCCCGTCAGGATTTAAATCATAACCTTCTGTTTTGGCTGTCGGTCCGGGTCCGTATGGGACGGCTGTTGGGTCCGGACCCGGACCGCGGTCCGCCAGTTAGTGACCCCTGCTGTAAGCCTTCAAAACTGACTGGGTTCAAGGTTCAAAGGTCGTCCCTGAGGAGCAGGAGCCATCCACAATTTTTCCACTAACATAATGTTACTCCCGAGGTCAAAATAACCAAATATATTGTATATTGTGATTGCATTGTGTTGCTCATGGCATTTTAACTTCCCTTGGATGATTAATTAACTGCCGGTCTTCTCTCTTTGTTTGTTTGTCTGTCTGTCTTATCTATCTAGGTACGGAGCCATCAAGGGGACACCCTGCGATGTACATACACTGCAACTCGTGGTGAACTTGATCCAGAAGCAACAAAGTGTTAAATGACTCTTTGACAAAGTAAGAGGACTTGTCAGGCTCTTCCACAAGTCGTCTGTAGCAACTGAGCGACTGCTCCAGCTGTGTGGACTTACTCTGGTCAAAGACTGCCTCACTAGATGGTCCAGCTCATACCAGATGATAGCCTTCTCAAAGTAAAGGACTCAACTGTCCAGGTTGCTGATGAGATGGAGTGGGACTGTCTCCTGCCCAGTGAGTGGCACTTCGCAGAGCATACCAAGATGCTACAGAGTGACACCATGTGCCTATCCCTGGTGGTGCCCGCCCTCAGCTGTCCAAGTTTCCCCAGGTCACTGCCTACGGGGACCTAGCGGTCCTGGCACAAAAAATTAAGGAAGAGAGAAGGGAGGCACCAGAGAGAGCCCCTTCTTCAAAGTGTCCCAGATTTCGATTCCTCTCAAAAGCAAGTACAAGCCGGCCGTTAAGACCAAAGCCCTGTGTCGGGCAAGAGCTACAAAAGTTCAAGGAGCAGCTTTCTCAGCCCATACACGAAGAGAGTGCTATTGCCTTTTGGGCTGCACAGGGTTCTACTGTGTACCAGACACTAAAACCATTTTTACCTTCTGGCAATGCCAGCCTCTAAAGCATTTGCTGAGCAGGTTTTTAGTATTACAGGCGACCTCACTCGTGGTCGGCAAGATATAGCAAGACTCATTTTAGAGAGAAGTGCTTTCCTCAAACTGAATAGAGATCAGTAGCCTCATTCTGCTGACTCGAGGTGGGGGGTTCATGTTGTGTCAGTTTCTGTCATTTTAGTTTGTTGATTTCAGTCTCTTTGTGTTTTCTGTTTCCTGTTTTATTTTGTAGTCTCTGTTCCTTGTGTGTTGTTTCTGTTTTCACTTCCTGGCGATGATTGTCTTCCCCAGTCCTCATGTGTAACACCTGTGTTTAATTGTTCCTGCCTTCTCTGTGTATTTAAGCCTCTGTGTTTCCCTTTGTCCTCTGTCGGATCGTTTGTTGTTATACCTGCTGAGCCTCTTCACCTTTGAATCCCTGTGTAAGCTTCGTTGTGTTTTTGTTTTTCCCCTTTAGTGTTCACGTTTGTTTGTTAGTTAAAGAGCTTGTTTAATTAAATAACCTTTTGTTTTAAAACTCTGCAACCAGGGTCCATCTCCTCCATCTAAACCAGGGGTGTCCAAACTAAAGCCCACCATCCATTGTAAACTGGCCCGCCTAAAAAAAATTGTTTTTAAACTAACAATTTAGTAGCTCTTAAATGGCACTTACTTATAGCACGTTGTAGTCTTCTATTTTTGAAGAAATTTAACTTTCTTGATTCTTGTTATTCTGGGTTTGTACCCTCTGGTACTTTTGAAGGCACTGATTTTAAATCGCTTTGAATAAAAGCATCAGCTAAATGAATTGTAATGTAATGGACTATGGCCCACTGTATTGTAATTCTCAGTTTAGACTCCAGGTGGCACCCAACCGACTTGCCATTCGTCCCTCAGAACGATCAGTACCTTGATGGGTGGGTGGGGGGGTTGAATAAAATATTTGGGTTAAGTTTATTGTTGACTATTAAGAAAAGGAATCACCTGGCACATAATGCTGCATTTCTGGCCACAACATTGTTCCTACATACTAAATATGACTCATTTGTGTCTAACACATTCTCTGATGCTAATTACGTTCTTTGTTTATTCCCACAGCCCACAAGGCAATCAGCTCAACTACCTAGGGCAGACCCAGCTCTATCTCCAAGGTACTGATGCAACACTATCAGAGATGCTCTGACTGATTTGGTATCAATACACCGAAATTCAATAGTGATGGTACCATAAAAACAATATATATAATGCTGTACATTTTTCTCAATGTAGATTAATGTCAACAAGTCGTCTGTGCACCTTTTATAATTATTTTGTTGTTCAAAATCTGGACTTTTGCTATTGTTTCCAATGGAAACAAGATAATTACCCCAACATTTTTGTAGTAATAAGTTCCAATGAAAATGAAAAGCAAGACAATCACAACAATTTTCAAACGTTTTGCAGATATCTGACTTCTTTTGTGAAGTTTATGAAGTTCTGTCGTACTTACTGTATCCTTGTTACCCATCTATCAGCACAAGCGGCTCCAGTGGCCCCGAAGACTGGAGCTTCCTGTGCATGTCCACCACGCCTCCAGCCGACACAAGCCAATCAGCTCAACTACCTAGAGCAGACCCAGCCCTATCTCAAAGGTACTGATGCAACATTATCAGAGAGGCTCTGATTGATTTGGTATCAATACATCGAAGTTAATTAGTGATGGTACCATAAAAACAATATATATAATTATAATTATTGCAAAGATTGCTGGCATTTCTGTCAACTTTTTTCAATGTAGATTAAATGTCGTCTTGTGTAACTTTTATAATTATTTTATTTTTTCAAAATCTGGCCTTTTGCCATTGTTTCCAATGGACCGAAATAACAACATTTTTGTAGTAATAAGTTCCAATAATAATGAAAATGAAAAGCAAGACAATCACAACAATTTCAAACGTTTTGCAAATGTCTGACTTCTTTTTGTGAAGTTTATGAAGTTCTGTCGTACTTACTGTATCCTTGTTACCCATCTATCAGCACAAGTGGCTCCAGTGGCCCCGAAGACTGGAGCTTCCTGTGCGTGTCCACCACGCCTCCAGCCGACACAAGCCAATCAGCTCAACTACCTAGAGCAGACCCAGCCCTATCTCAAAGGTACTGATGCAACATTATCAGAGATGCTCTGATTGATTTGGTATCAATACATCGAAGTTAATTAGTGATGGTACCATAAAAACAATATATATAATTATTGCAAAGATTGCTGGCATTTCTGTCAACTTTTTTCAAGACTGGAGCTTCCTGTGCGTGTCCAACACGCCTCCAGCCAGCAGCGGTGGCAAGCTAGCCGACGAGAGCGTTAACCATTCTCGTCCCAATGCCCACCTTTACCTCTGCCTTTGGTAAACATGCTTGTATTATTATTATATGTAGTATTTGTATTATAGAAAAATTATATTAATGCATTATGACTTGTTGCTGAGAAGTACTCAGAAGTTGAAATGTGACATACATCAGATCCACATAAATACAAAATGAAGACTTGAATATTTCAGAAAACCCGTTTCCCTCTTCCTCCCAACAGATTGTGCTACTGCTCCAAATCAAGCACTTTCCTTTAACACCACTAGATTAAGATCCAGTGCCCTCGCCAACTTTAGCTTTGTTTGCCCATCCAGCACGCCTGCAGCCAGCAGCGGTGGCAAGCCAGCCGACAAGAGCGTAAACCGTTCTCGCACATTGGCCGACTTTTCTTTTAAAGCCACTAGCTCCACCACCCCATCCTGGACCCAGACCCTCAGTGTGTCTGGCTACAGTAACTGCTCCATGCAGGCTGCAGCTCCCAGCACTTTCTCGTTTGGTCCGTCCAATTTTGCACAAGGTCAGTTACTCAAATAACCTTTTTTTCCTTTTAGGTTTTCTGTCTGTACTACAATGTGCTACTGATCCTCACAATATAAACGTATATTTCTCACATGTACGTGTAATGAAAGTTGTCTTTTAATGTGAATGTGCTTTTTATTTTTCAGCTGTAAGCCTTCTGTTTAAGAATAATTCTTCCTCTCCCCCTCCAGCAGCAAAAAGGGCGTTGACTGAGCCTTGGTCCTACCCAGAGCCGAGGGCAAAAAAACGAAAAAAGAGCCTCTTGACTCCGGGAGATCTGCCGGCCCCTGTATGGGGCTGGGAAGATTAATAAATTTAAGACCTGCATTTCTAATTTAAGTACTTAAATAATTTACATTGATTTATGTAAACAATGTACATTTACTTCAATGTTCATCTTGAGTATTAAAATGTTCTTTATGAAAAATATGTTATAACATGTTTGTCTTTATTACATAGAGAAAAAAATGACAGGTACCTCTGCTGGGAGTTGAACTTTATTGAGTTGTCGATTAAGATTATATAATTATATAATCATGTTTTCATACAAATATGATCATCTTGTAGTTTTTTATTTATTATCAACCTATATATTTAACGAGCTGGGTCGTAACGACAAGCCAGCATGAACCGTTGATTATACTAACTTCATACATATAAATAAATAATGTAATTAATCCTCCTAATACTTAATGAATATAAATAAGGCAAATAAATTGGTTTCGATATTTGTGGTGAAATTCTGAATCTGAACCATACAGTGCTGTGAAAAAGTATTTGCCCCCTTATGAGTTTCTTAGTTTTTTGCATATATGTCACACTTAAATGTTTCAGATCATCAAACAAATTTTAATATTAGACAAAGATAACCCGAGTAATTACAAAATGAAGTTTTTAAATGATGATTTCATTTATTAAGGGAAAAAAGCTATCCAAACCTATCTGGCCCTATGTGAAAAAGTATTTGCCCCCTCTTGATAAATCCTGAATAAACTGTGTTAAACCACATTTTTTGGAAAGCTGAGTTCAATGTCACTAGCCACACCCATGCCTGATTACTGCCAGAACTGTTTAATCTAGAAATCAGTTAAATAGAAGCTGTCTGACAAAGTTAAGTAGACTAAAATATCTCAAAAAACAACACATCATGCAGGATGTCTAAAGAAATTCAAAAACAGATGAGAAACAAAGTTATTGACATGTATCAGTCCGGAAAGGGTTACAAAGCCATTTCTAAGGCTTTGGGACTTCAGCGAACCACGGTGAGAGCCATTATCTACATATGGAGAAGACTTGGAACAGTGGTGAACCTTCCAAGGAGTTGCCGGCCCACCAAAATTACTCCAATAGCACATCGCCATTTATGCTTGAAAACCATCTAAGTTGCTGAATTAAAAGAATGGCGTAAAACTAACACAGCATTTCATAAAAACAACATCTTACCAACAGTCAAACATGGCGGTGGTAGTGTGATGTTCTGGGGCTGGTTTGCAGCTTCAGGACCTGGATGACTTGCCATAATTGATGGAACCATGAATTCTGCTCTCTAACAGAAAATCCTGAAGAAGAATGTCCGGCCCTCAGTTCGTGACATCAAGATCAAGCGCACTTGGATTATGCAGCAGGACTATGATCCGAAACACACCAACAAGTCCACCTCTGAATGGCTCAAAAAAACAAAATGAAGGTTTTGGCGTGGCCTAGTCAAAGTCCAGACTTAAATTGGATAGAGATGCTGTGGCATGAACTTAAACAAGCCATTTATGCTCAAAAACCATCCAATGTTGCTGAATTAAAAGAATGCTGCAAGAAGAGTGGGCAAAAATTCCTCCACAGCGATGTGAGAGACTCATTAGCAGTTATCGCAAACACCTTATTGCAGTTGTTGCCGCCAAGGGTGGCACAACCAGTTTTAGGCTTAGGGGGCAATTACTTTTTCACAGAGGGCCAATTAGGTTTGGATAGACTTTTTCACTTTATAAATTAAATCATTTAAAAACTGCATTTTGTATTTACTCGGGCTACCTTTGTCTAATATATAAATTTGTGTGATGATCTGAATCATTTAAGTGTGACAAAAGTGAAAAAAAAAGAAAAAATCAGGAAGGGGGCAAATACTTTTTCACAGCACTGTATGTCTGAGATACAGAACTTCGTGTTTTTGTTGGCGTGTAATTAAACTTTTACCCTATGCCACATTGACACTGTCAGATGAAAAATAAAAATTCGAGGTAGTTTGTATCTCCATCTTGTTGTGATGACACTCATGTCCATATGAAGTTGATCTGATGAAAACCCTGGGACAACGATGTCAAAGATCAAATATAGAAAACGGCAAAAATGGCCACTAAATCCAAAATGGCGGGCATTCTGTTGCGTTTTTCCCATTGTATCCCAGACTTATTTTTTTGTCTAGTCATGATACACCTGGGCTACGATTTTTGTGAAGATCGGTGAAGGCTTACTGAGGAGCTTTCCCTTATATGGTGCTGTTGAACCATTTTGCCATGCCCATTTCAAATTACTCCAGAATACAATTACTTTTTGGGGTTTTCAATTTCCTGCAAACTTGGGTAAGAGTTTGAGCATGTCTAGGCCCTGAAAAAGCACAAAAGGTAAATAAAAATCCACCGAAATACAATAGGGCCTCCCTTTATATGAGTGCTGTTTGCTCTCACACTTATTTTTAACATAAACACTATATATATATAGACTACAAAACAAAAACATGGTTCCTCCACCTCATTAATCCGTTTTAGGATGAAAAGATAAGCTGCAGAAATATAGCATTATCTAGGATACAAACTGCAGAATATTGTATTTCTGCAAAGCCTGAAAACCTTTGTTTATTGCTTAAAGCAGGCTGCATGTTTTTTTATAATTCATCATGTATATGGCCTGCTCTGAATCCACACACAGTCAATCATGTGATGTCTGTGCCAAGACAAGAATGAAATTCACTCGGATTCTCCTGCACAAAGGACACATCTGTTGCAGCAGATCTGCCAGCTGGATAACAGGATGAAGTTCTCAGGAAAGAGAGCTGAGAAGCATGTGAAATACAGACAGACTGAAGACTTCTCTGAAACAATGGTTTTCTCAATCAGAAGTTGGAAAGCTTTTTTCCATCCAGGGCTTAAGAAGGAAGATGTTGTCACACGACTAATACCGCTCCCTCTGGACTTTTCTTCTATTCCCATCACTGACGCCATCGACCCTTCCGCTTGTTCTTGGCTCTGATGAGAACAGTTGATGAGAACACACTAGCTTTGCATGATGCATTTTTTTAACAGATTGAAAATAGATTGGTCAGATCTCACTGTATTAACAAAATCTAATGAGAATTGATTTCAAATTGGTGGCGTTGTAAAGAAGAAAGTTATTTGTTATCACCACAAAGCATATTGTTGTTATGTGAGAAACATTTAAGGTATAATAAGAATGCCACTCAGTAGATAAATATGAGTCCACATTTGAATTCACTCGATCTAGATATTTATTCAGTCCCAGCCAAATTGTACACAAAAATTCATGAATTGTTCCCTGACAAAATTACAAAAATTATGAAAAAGACCCACAATTTTAACAAAGGAGATAAAACGTTCCTGGATCTGAACCAAAAGTTAATGGGTTCTTCCTCTGCAACAATCAGACATACAAACCAACCAACCAACGGATGGACGGGGAAAAAACAAAAACCTTCTTGGTGGAGGATTAATATCTACTTCAAATGAAACTAGTGAGAAAATTGATTTTGTTGATTGAAATGCCAGGAAGATGCAAATATATATTCAGTAAACAATGCGGTTAATAAAGGAGAAGAGTTGCATGCAAGGAAAACCAAAAAGAGCTTAACCATGACCGATTTAAACCTAACTCTAACCTCAACTTAACCACAATTCACATCCTAGCACTGATCTTAACCAGGAGCTCAGATAGGAGGTTTGGCCTAATTAGTACCAGGGCTGTGTTCAGAAAGTCCTAATCATCTCTTTTCCTAACCACTAAATCCTCTCCTTTTCTTACCACTACTATGACAAAAGTTACAGATAGACAGTACAGCTCTCTGTGCTGTGCACTGACAGTTAAATAAAGTTTCCTGTTTAAAACAGATATGTCCCGAGATAAGATCTTTTCTGTTCACACAGAGGAAACATTTAATCATCAGTTTCTCACTGTAATTATGAGTATTATTTACATTTGATATATATACATATATATAGAAAGATATGTAGAGGAGGTACGATACTCTGGACTCCCACAAAGTGCTGATCAACGGAGCTGCTCCGGAGGCAGAGGGCGGATCACCTAAGTGAGGTACAGCCAGATGTTGGGCACCTCTTCATCAATGTCAACAGTTGATCTAACGCTGAATAAACGTTATATACACGGTGACTAAAATATATTACGTCTCCGAGTGAATCTATAGCATTACTCTACAACACAGACTGATATTGATTATTAATAGGGCTGTGAAATGATTACAATTTTTAATCTAATTAATTACAGGTTTCTATGGATTAATCAGGATTAATCACATTACCTATTTTCTCGGTATATTTTTGTGAGAACGAAAAGATTTGACAAAAGAGAGATATATTAATTTAACATGTTTTCTTTTTTTATTCATAAATAAACAAAACAATGGTGCTGCAACTCAGCAGTTCTTTAGCAGTTCTCTTTGCTATTCCATATGGAACATTCATCCTAAACAGAATTCGGGCTTCTTAGCCATTGTATGGTTGAATAAAACTTTTTCTTTTCTTCTTAAATCAAACAGAATTATTTGGGCTTCTTAGCCATTGTTTTTATAGTATGGTTGAGCATTTTTCTATTTTTTGTCAAACAACCAATCACCACACCATGGCACAATGTAATGCCTCTAAAGACCCTCTTAGCTAGTCTCTCTTTAGCCAGTTGGTCAGGCAAACTAACTTCTTCACATTCTCTGACAGTAAAGCTGACCGTTTCTTTTGCACAATGTGTCCTGTGAGTGAGTCTGGTTTGGCGCATTCCCCTTGAACGCCCCTCACCGATCAACACATGCTCCGTGTTGAGGTGGAACTTTAAGCGGCTTTGCTCCGGTGAAACAATTACGTCTTCCCGCAGAGTGTGCATATCACCTTGGTTTTATTGAAGGTTCCATCTTTGTTTTTTTGGGAGCATGATCTTCCCATCCAGAAGGTGATGTTTGTTTGTTTGAATAGCAGCTGCCGTATGACTGCATTAGAGCGGCGACTAGTGCAGAGTTGGCGGAAATGTGGGTATATTGGAAGGTCCTTCTGCGCATGCGTTAAATACGTAAAACAAATTAACGAATTAATCCTGTAATTTAATCATAACGCGTTAACGCGTTATTTTTCACAGCTCTAATTATTAAACAAATAAATATACCCACGACACGGATACACAATAAATTACCTGCAAGGCTCCAGCACAGTCTCCAGCTTCTTCAGTTTCTCCAGCTCAGCAGCTGTTGGCATGACAACGTTGGTTGTGTGCAGGGCCAGTGCATCTCTCAGAGGTTCAGCATTCCGCTGAACACGCTTGATCATTTCCAGGGTGCTATTCCATCTAGTTGACACTTCCTGTGCGAGTGACTCTTTCTTTTGACGATGTCTGACTTGTTGCTGTTCGAGCTCCGCTTGGTTTGCTGCGCTATGCTTAAAATGACCGACAACTTTTCTGCAATTTGCCAATGCACTGTCAAACGGGCTGTTGGTTAGAGAAACCGTGACGGCTCGGTGCACACTTTGTGCGATGCACGGCATGTGCTCAAAGGGGAGTTGCCTGGCCGCTGCAATCATATTACGAGCACTATCCGTTGTCAGTGAGACAATTTGTGTTCGATGTCCCACTCTCCAGCTACTTTCATAAAGTGCTCTGCAACAGCGTTAGCGAAGTGCCTCTCTTCTGTCTTCATAACAGTCAAAGCATATGACTCAAGTTTCCACTGTGGATCAAAGAAATGGGCTGTGACCCCGAGGTAGTTGTGATTACTGATGGACGTCCAGTAATCACCAGTGAGCGCGACTGCTTTTGTCTTCTCCAATGCCTGCTTTACCTTAGCTTTCTCAGTATCGTGCAATTTCTGAACGTGGCTTGTAATTGTGGCTCTCGATGGCAATTCTTAGGTCCAGTCGTTGGATGCGATGCGTATGATATCAGCTAAACCCTCGTCCTCCACAACGTTAACAGGCCTACACGCAGTACTCACCCATTTAGCTATGGCTGCATTGAGTTTGTTTTTAGTTGTGGTATCCATGTTTCTCTGTCAGAAGTCATCCATTCTTGTCTGGCTATGACGAGGGGGCAGAGAGTTCGCATCAGCTGTGTGCTTGGCCATCAAGTGGTATCTTAGGCTGGATGTGCTACGATGATAGCTTAGTTCACAATGACAAAAGACACAGACCACTTTGGTCTTGTCAAGGGAACCATCGGACAACTTCTTGAATGGAAACTTTCCATTCATAATCTTTTTACCGTCCATTTCGCTGTTTCGCGCTCACCATCCATTCAAAACCGTAACGTTAGCCTGCCGCTATCTGCCGGCTTCCATGTCCAAAAGGCGTGCCTATTGTTTTGCTTCTGGTATAGCTAGATTACGCCGGATCTGGCTAGACCGGAAGCTGTCGTTTTCTAAGGCTACTGGTTGTTGCAACAGCAAGCGGAAAAAAACTACACAGTTTGCGAGGCAATTTTTTTTCTTGCGAGAAAAAAAAATAACGCGTTAAACTGACAGCACTATTTTTTTCACAATGCATTGAGAGACTTTTTTGTGCATCTGGTCATGATACACAACTGTTCTCATTTTCGTGAGGATCGGTGGAGGCTGAATGAGGGGCTTTTTTCCGTAAGTGGCGCTGTTGAGCAATTTTGGCACGCCCATTAAGGGATTTATTACTATGTCTAGGCCCTGAAAAAAACCTGCAAAGGGAAATAATAACAATAATAATAAGAAAAATTTGTACAATTTCGATAGGGCCTCCTACGGTTCGGTGCTCTGGCCCTAATAATAATAATAAGAAAAATCCTTTCAATTTCAACCTGGCCTCCCACCGTTCGATGTTCGGGACCTAATTAAAATTTCAAATCCTTTTCATCAAAGGATTCATGGTCGATGTATGTCCGCGATACAGAATATCGGGTTTTGATGGCGTGTAATCCAACTTTGTGGCCACGCCGTGGTCACACTATGTGACGAATATCGAACTTGGTGTTGATTTGTATCTCTAGCATGTTGTGATGCCACTCATCTCAATTTGAAGTTGATCCGATGTAAGCCCTGGTACAAGTACCTCAAAGTAGAATTGTGGAATATGGCCAAAATGGCCACTAAATGCGAAATAGCTAGCTTCCTGCTGTGTTTTTCAAATTGCAACTCAGACTTTTTTGTTTATCTGGTCATGAGACATCTATCTATCGATTTTTGTAAAGATTGACACCGTTGAGCCATTTTGCAACGGCCATTGAAAATTCCTACAGAATACGTAAATTTCACCTTCAAATTTTCAGCCAATTTTGGTAAAACTTTGAGCATGTTAAAGCCCTCAAAAAGCCAATTAATTTGCCACAAAAATTATCTTTCATTCATTTTCATTAGGGCTTCACCCTGTCTCACTCTTTTCGGTGCTCGGTCCTAATAAAATAAAAAACAAGATTCTGTACATGCAATATATCTAAATGTAATCACATCTTAACTTAGATCATATGAAACCTTGCTTTATGTATTCTACATGTATATGTCAGTGGTGATATGGTTATGTGTATAGTTAATTAAAATTACATTCAAAGTGTTTATACCTTTGTGAGGGACCGAGCAGGAAGACCAGAGAGCCATAGAGTTTCTTTGAACAAAACGTTTTCTTTTAATTAAGTTTCCATTAACAAGAAGTCAAAAGAAAATCTCCCAACCAGTAAAAAGGCCAAATTATCCTCAAGCAGCAGCTGGCGACCAGTTGACAGCATCACAACAAAAGGAGAGATGGGAACTTATATTGTGGCTGGTCAAGCCACTCAAAACAAAGAGGGGGATACACATAGACATACTAACATTGAAAACAAACTACAGCCACAACATAACATCCCAGTATTAAACCATATAATATTAACTAAGGGAAATGAATTAAATATAAATATCAAGCAATAATTAAAGATTTAACAATTACAAATCGAGATAAATGAACATAGCCCTTCCCCATGATGGACCGAGACTTGGTGCAGTCCAATTAGGACTCAAAGCCATTTAAGGTTGTCTCCTGCAGCTGGGCCTCCTTTTGCATAATGGTGGAAGACTCCAGCAACAACCCCCCAGGAACTGGTAACTCAAAGAAAACTTAATTAATTATCACAGAAAGAAAATATTTAACAAATAAAAGTATGTTGTATAAAATCAAAATGTGTCCAGTTATTTTATATATGAAGTGGGTGCCTGTGCCACAAAGAAACAACTAAGCAAATTAGAAATCAAGAAGTTACCACCATGTTTCTGACTGTCAATGTGTGGTACTGGTGCGGCCATCACAACCGTATAGGACAGCTTGCGCAATCATTGTTTCTTCTTCCATCTGACCTTCAGGGTTGTTTCTGATATTTTCTTCTCATATAAAAATAGATGGAAACATATTCATTATAATAGGAAGACCTGCTTACTGAACCAACCTAATGAGCAGGTCTCTAATGGGATGGATGACATTTTATAACAAGGTACATGTCACTTTGTGATAAGCACATTTTTAACACTGTAATGAGATGCTAATAACAGACTATGTTGTTGAAAGGGTTACCTCGGTGATTCAGATTCAATTTCAGAATTTGACTGCTTGATTTTATTGTAAATCTTCAAATCAAGAGAGTAAATAGTTGATATGATCACTGCTGTGCTACGGTCTCATGTGAGGCTGAGCACTTTCAGATAAAGGTGTCTGTCTGTCTGTCTGTCAGAGAGTGAACCTGAAGCACAAGTCTAATCATCGTAACCATAACCTTCTGTACAGAGCAGGTCGAGGAATCAAGGGTTTTGGAGAGTCTAACTCTTAATTATAGCAATGATATCTCACTTCACATAATAGTTTATGTAAGTGAGTGTGTGCTTGTGTTTGTCTATGTACTAGTCTTGATGACCACTCAAAGCGCTTCACAGTACAGTTTTACATTCACCCATTCACACTCACATTCATAACCCTAACCGTAACCCAGTGCATCTATACGCAGCACTTTGATATTCTATGAATGGTGTGGAGATGATCTTGGGTTCATATTGAGGTAGTGTAGAAATCTGTACTGTGTGTGTGTGTGTGTGTGTTTGTTAAATACGTAGAAGTACTCTTAGAGTGCAAACTAGTCATTATTTGATAAATCTCAATGGTTTTATCACATGCAGTCCCTCTGCATCACAAATAGCCATTATCTCAAGTGTGTTTTAAAAGTAAAATGTTGTACACTATTATGAACTATGATGGTGGAAACATTTTAGAGAAATGACAGCACAAAATGTTTTCCAAACTCATTAGGTATTTGAACATTCCTAACAGGATGTTCTTCCTTAACATCCTGTTCCAGACATTAAATTATGCAAGAAAGACTCCAATGACATTGTAGCTGTGTCTCAAACCGAACACTTTACGAAGTACACTGCAATACAGTGCACTGCAATATAGTGCACTTACATCTGTAGTGCACTCCGTCGCTGATTAGTGCTGTCTCAAATGGAACACTTACGTTAACCACTTGGCGGAAGTGACGGACGCAAATCTGTTTTAGAAATGAAATGAAAAGCTGCCAAAAAGGCTCCTCCTCTTCCGCTACGTAGCCAAGATGGCGCCCGTTTAGGGCGAGAAGTGTCCATCGTTTTACACTGCATTTTTTGACCGTTTGCAGTGCGCCATCCGGGTACTTTCAGTGCCCTGAATTCTGCTGGTTCTGTCAGTGTGAACGCCCTAAGCCCTAAAAGTCAGTGCTCGAAGTGCACAAGTGCGCGGTTTGAGACACAGCCAACGTGTCTGTGTGGCTTCAAAACACAGCATAATTTGGCCACGAGTTGTCTCAGAACTTCCCAGGACTCAGTGTGCAGTCGATTCTTCTTCTAACAAAACTGAAAGACAGCCATTTCAACTTGGGTAACATCCCTCGAGGGCCAGACTGTATTTTTGAACACATATACAGGTGCATCTCAATAAATTAGAATATCATGGAAAAGTTTGTTTATTTCGATAATTAAATTAAGTAAAAAAGTGAAACTCATAATATACAGATTAATTACACACAGAGTGAAATATTTCAAGCATTTATTTCTTTTAATTTGGATGATTATGGCTTATAGCTAATGAAAACCCCAAATTCAGTATCTCACAAAATTAGAATATTGTGAAAAAGTTCAATATTGTAGGCTCACAATGTCCCCCTCTAATCAGCTTAACAACTCCAAACACCTGCAAAGGTTTCCTGAGCCTTTAAGTGGTCTCTATGGCTGGTCCAGTAGTCTACACAGTCATGGGGAAGACAGTCATTCACACCCTCCACAAGGAGGGTAAGCCACAAAAGGTAATTTCTAAAGAAGCTGGCTGTTCACAGAGTGCTGTATCCAAGCATATACATAGAAGGTTGAGTGGAAGGAAAAAGTGTGGTAGAAAGGTGCACAAGCAACAGGATCAAGATTCATAGAAATAAATGCTTGAAACATTTCACTCTGTATGTAATGAATCTATATAATTTTTGAGTTTCACTTTTTGGATTTGAAATATCGAAATAAATCAACTTTTCCATGATATTCTAATTTACTGAGATGCACCTGTATAACAGGAACTTCTCTAATGCGATGGCGGGAGGTGCTTCTCTTCTGCGACGGGTCTGATGTCAGACGGTAGTGATGATGATGCTAGTCACAGCCAGTGGTGGAGGATAATACATACATAGCCCAAACTATACTCAAGTAAAGGTTACAGTACAACATCAACTTTTCAACTTGAGCAGAAGTAAAACCTTGAAAGGTTCAGTGTGTAGAATTTGGTGACATATACTGGTGAAGTTTCATGGTGCAGCTACCCATCACCTCACCCTCCCCTTCCAAACATGTAAGAGAACCTGTGGTGTCCTTCAGTTGTCATAAAAACTCAAAAGGTGTTTAGTTTGTCCAGTTAGGCCTACTGTAAAAACATTGCGGCCTCTGTAGAGAGCCAACAATTTGTACTTTTTAGATGAAACACATGATTTATTTTATAGTCAATTTCTGCTAATAGATACAGTTGGCTTGTTCAGGATTGGGGCAGACACAAATGATATGTATTGTATCCTTGTACCGTGCTACATGTCCTTCCCCATCACTCCCCCGCTGATCTGCACTCATTTCAAAGTTATACGAATCTGAACAGTACTGACGTTTACTTTACTTCACACATTGAAAAGAAAGCAGTGAGACACAAAAGGAGATGTGATCATGATCCGACATCATCGATTGATAACGCAGTGTTTTAACTTCATTGTCATAGAAGAAGCGACGCATAATATGGATTCATCAGGTTATTATGAAGATCAGCAATAAGAAAAGAGCAGAGGAGCAGAGATGCTTGTTGACCATCAGAGTCACCTGGATACTGTCTGTGCTGTCATTCTTTCTTCCTTCTGTGTTGTGAGTGGGTGTGTGTGTGTGTGTGAGCCTCCAGTTTGGCACTTTTTCTGCATTGTTGCCCAACAGCAGATGGTGTCGCCATGTGCTTCCTGTCCTCTCATCTTCCATTTCCTCCACAGCGTGTCGTGTAGCACACCGCTGAGCCTTTAAAAATATATTTCACAGTATTCTCCTCTCTCATCCCTGTGGGGAGAACATGGAGGTTCAGACACTGCAGGAGTCCGGTAATCACCAGCACTCACTTACTTTCACAACAGTATCAGTAACACAGCAGAGTGAACTCCAGCAGCACTTCTTGTTTTCAGGCTTTTTAACAAGGTTTTTCTTGTTCTCCTCTTTCTGCACGTCTCAATACTGAGGATGACAGGTGAAGGCTCAACGCTACTGGATGAGGATGAGAATCGTAAAACTTATCTGGGCAGAGTCTGTCTGTCTGCTCTTCTCAGGGTCTTTGTTTTCAGTGGCCCTTTTTAATAAAATAAGTTATATACTCAAGTCGCTGGAACAGCCTTTCAGTGGATTTGGAGAGGAGCTAAAAATGTTGAAATTAGTAAAGATAGATTAACCCACCTATTAAATTTAGGCTTTTATAACAGTTTTATGATTTATAAAAAACTAATTTCCCTATTATTTTCTTTTGCTTAGATTCTTTGACATTTTACCTTTATTAATATCTATGTGTTTAATTTGTTTTATGTAGGGCTTTGTAATTTCTTGTATTCAAGAGCTTGTTTTTACCAATAATGTGTCTTTCATTAACCTAACATTCTTTAACAGTAGGTTTCTTTTTCTATTACTGATGCTATTACAGTTTTATAGTCTCTCGATCTGAATGTTTAACACATATTTCATTAACTTAACATTCTGTCTGCACTTTGAATTTGTTTTGCTCAATATATGCTATTTAAATAAAGTTTGAATGATTGATTGATTGATTGATTGATTGATTGATTGGTTGATGTGTCTCTGCATGGGAACCTTAAATTGAATGCAATGAAAATGCTCTTTGGACAATTAATAAATAATTTATGACTTGATTATCAGTTATAATCCTTTTATCACAGGAACTAAATCAATGCATTAACATCAATTGCAGACTTTCTATTATTCACTTTTATTGACAAGGGATTAGCCTTTATGAGTTATATATTGACGGTTTATTTATCAACAGACAAGAAATATTTAAAACTTCATTAGTTGAAGAAAGGAGAAACTTGTTTTTACAGTATGGTCACTCAAACAGTTTGCGTTGTAATTTATCCATAGGTGACAATAACAGCTGCAATGAGTTCCCCAGTTTGTCAGGTTACAAAGTGCCTGCTTTAAATTGGAATCAATGATGGTTGATGGGTCCCGGCTTAATCTGTGTGTAATCATTGTTTTGCTGTTGTGTATGAAAAACCCAGACTTTGCAGGCTTCTCGACCGCTGTCACTCAGACCTAATGACGTGATGAAACTATCATCAGCGTTGGTTTCGCCAACTTTCCCTTTTTTCGGTCTTGTGGTAGAAACTAGAGCCTAGGCTGAAAGTGCACTTCTGCTTTCTGAGCGGAACAAAACAGGAACTTCACATGTTTTCAATTATTTTTTGCTGGTCGAGTAACTTTGTATTTAAACATTCACACGTTCCTACTTCTATCTTCTATCTGCGTGGCTGTGGCTGAGGGGTAGAGCGGTCGTCCTCCAACCAGAAGGTTGCCAGTTTGGTCCTCAGTCGTCCCATCTGCATGCCGAAAGTGTCCTCGGGCAAGATACAGAACCCCTAAACTAAATGTCACTTCATAGATTTTGAATGCACTAATTGTATGTCGCTTTGGATAAAAGGCCCAATGTAATCCTAGTGAAGACACTCATTAGCATAATACATTCCCTAGACACATACCCTAACCTTACAAATCCAAATTAAATGCCTAATTCTAACCCCAAAACCAAGTCTTAACCCCCATACAAGGGGGGTCACAAAATGTTCTCAATCGTTAGTTTTTCTCTTATAGGTTTAAACTAGTACTCACAACGACAGCTGTACCAGAACACACATAAACACACTTGAAACAGCTTTCTGAGAGACAATGAAGCAGAAAGTATTTGAAGTCTATATTGGTCATAGTTCACTTTTTAACCTTTGAATTCAGACAAACATCATCACATGTTAAAGGCTTGTCCTGGATAGGGCCGTTCTTCTCTATGAGGTTATATTGAGACTATAGCTCCATCTTGTGGTAACTGCATGCACATAATTCTATCATGTAAAAAATACGAGAGGAAAACTGTATTATGTTTAAAATATTCCCACCCCAGGACAATCATTTTAATTACAACCAGTTACAATTCTGAAGAGTTGTAGATACTATACACCAAACTGACTGATTTAATTGATATATATTAATGGCTTATATACTACAGTTTAGAAACTAGAATCAGGGCACATAATTCAAAGAAGGGGGCCACATCTTTTAAAAGACTGAACACATGTTAATTCTTAACATTATTGAATTATATAATCTCTTTATTTATGTAAATAGATGACAAATTAGGACAGAGATAAAAGAGTACTTGAAAGAGATGACAAACATTAAATATTCACAAAAAGACACATTTTTAAAGTTGAAGGAAACTCACTCATGCAGAGAATAATCTAAATGCAATGGAACATGTGATGTGACTCAAGAGACTATTCACTTCAATTCACTTGATGAGGTCCAGCACTGTTCAAAAACATCAGTAAAATCCGATGGCAGCAATGAAGTATTCAAGAGCAGAAGTCCCTTCAATTTCAGGCTTCAGGTTACATTGTGTTTATAGCAATGTAGGTTTGTGTTGATCTTCCAGCTTTCATACTCAGATACATGTTCTGCTGTGAAAAGACACATCCGCCCTGCTTATGTATTTATTATACATTGTATATTTTTAGTCTTAGAATAGCAGACTTGCAAGAACAGACACCACCCACTGTTTCTGCTTCCTCTTTACGTCTTTCCTCCTTTTGCCACTTAAACATGGAAGCCTCTCACACACAAACACAAACTATCATTCATCTTCATCTTTCTTAAGAAAACACATCAATGTATAAACATGTTAGTTTCTTTTCTTTTTTCTGAACTAAAACTGAGGAAAAGAGTCATTGACATGGATGTTTACAGGTCACAGTCTCACTTCAAGACTCAAATTACTATTGACACTAATGGGTTGAATTTCCATCACTTTTATCCCATTTCCTTCTGTCACACACTCTGTACTGTGTGCGTATGTGTGTCTGTCCCAGCCCCAGTGGGACAGCCATGACTGAGGTCGTTGGGTCAGGGATTCCGGCCAATCAGAGACGTGCCGCTCCCTGTTTCCTGTGCAGAATGGCAAGCATTCCCCAGCAATCCAAGCAAGGATGACTTACACAAATCCTTTAGTCTCATAACTCTTTATTCCAACAGGCTGCACAGCAAAGTTACATGAGGTCATTGTAACACAGTTGATGTCCACTTTAATGCCAAAGAGAATTAAAAGTAAAAGCATGTGAAACTGACAGCACATAACAGCCTGTGTTAATGTGCTGTAACTTATATTCTGCACTGGACTCTGAATAAAGAGAATATAATATATTTTTATTTTTTAACTTTCCTCCCCTGCTTCTTGTCGAGCTTCTGAGCCAGGTGGAGCAAACAGTCTCACTCCCGGCCACCAGGGGTCAGACGCCGAGAGTGTAGGATGTTTACACTACCTAGAACTCAGAGGTCACAGGGCAACTTGATACTGTTTTATTTATTTTAATCTACATTTAATTAAGCAGTTCACAACATTCACAGTCAGCAGCAAACAACTAACTGAACACGCGCAGCAAAATAACACAATACCAATAAATGAATGAAAACATAAAAAATATGAAATAGAAATGATTTGAAAGCTCAAAGGGAAAAACAAGACTGCAGATTGAGGAAAATTTGTAAATCATTCCATTTAGAAGGTGTAACTGAATCCAGTTCTGCCAACATGGGTGCATACATGCATGAGGGATGTCTGAAGTTGGGTTGGACTGCTGGAGGTCTGATGGGGCGATGTGACAAGTATAGAATATCTCCATAGTCAAGGATGTCTGGATAATAGTTTTTCAGAATTGATGGCGACAGACAACTTTTAATCCTGTACAGGAAACTGAGTTTGATCTTAATGAATTTTTTCCTTTTGTTTATTTACATTTTGAAGAATCAGTCCCTGGTTAATTGTATTCGATTCAGCTGCAACGCCGTTTACCCCTGAAACTCCAAAAGTGTTTGTGGACTCCAACACTTCACCAACCGCTCCATCGGCATAGTGGTGTGTAGACAATGATTGAATTTTCATTTTTGGGTTAACTATCCCTTTAAACTAGTTACTGGTGGACTATTCCTTTTCAAATGAAATGACATGGGATTAAGTTTCATATAAACACTGCAGCACAAACAAATAACAGACGCCTAGAAGCCGCTGGGCTGGACTGGAACTTTCCACATGGAGGAGCTTTATGTGAACTGAACTATTTCCTGGGTTTACCAGCACCAAGGAAGGAACGCTGAGACTGTCTGAACAGAAACTGTAAGGAGCCCAGTGTGTTTTCATTCATGGATATGATGAATGTTGGGGTGGGAGGGGGTAATATTAGAATGCTTCCTTCCTTTCTTCCTTCCTTCCCCGTCTCTGGCCCTGTAGTGCACGTTACACCCACTTCCCCTCTACTCCGACTGACTGATGAAGGGGGAGGGAAAAAAATCAAGACCAAACTGTCTTCCGTTCCATTTCTTCAGCTACCATCACCTTCTTTCCCTTGTTTTTCCCCTTCTTCCCATCCTGCTCCTCTTTCCATTCATTAGCCCGCCTCCATTCCTTCGCACCCCCCTGGTCCTCGGTCTCTCAGGAGCGGATGAGGCCCCTCCCATCCACTGGGAAATGAATGGAGACAGCTATCACTGGCCCCCATTTCTCTGTGGACTCACACTCCTTTCCCTTTACATATATTTTGATAACTGGCCCTATTACTAAATATTTATGTTTAATAGGATTGAGACATTCTCTGTGATAAGAAAGAGTTTTACGAACAGCCTTGCAGCAAGTGTGTGAAAGTTTATTCAAGCAGCAGTTACTCAGATGGTAATGGGGCCAATGAAAGTCACTTGGTCTCAAAAAGTTGTTTTGATTTTAACAACTAGAGCTGAAACGTGATGCTGTTCCTGGTTTCTCTAACAAATGTAAGCTCTTGACCTTCAATGTAAAGTGCCTTGAGATAATATATTTTATTTTTATTTGGAGCAATGCAAATAAAGTTGAATTGAATAAAAAAAATCATTAGCCTTGGACTTTCAAAGTAAAACTAGTGTGTAGAAGGTAAACGTACGCATATTTTGCAGTACTGAAAAGATGTTGGTTAATACAAAGTTAACTGATCAACAAATATTTCCTTTCCTCGTCCTGTCATCATTGTCATCACTCAACAGTCTGTACTTACAGTTGTGTTTCAGTGGACTTCACACACATTTGGCGACAGCAGGTGAACTGTAGCGATGGTACTAGCAGTTGGCTGCTGCAAACATCCGACTGAAAGCCCCAGAACCTAACACCAGCTTCCAGTCAAGGATGTTTACAGTAGCCCTGACTGCCAACCGGCCTGGAGAGGATACACTACCTGTGAACTTGCTCAAATACGCACAAATATCCCTTTAAAAAAAAATTGTATCAAACAAGTGAACATGTCCTGAGTGATAGATCCACCTGTTCTTGTTAAAGGGTTGAAGGAGTGACATGTCATGGATTTATTTTGCCCGTTGTAAGAGGAAAAACTATGTTCTGACTGTTATATACAGTGCATTATGTAAAGTTAATGGAAAAATGACTTGTTAGACCGTAATTCATAGAGTGCATATAAAAGATGTGTCTTTACTTTTTTCCACTGTTCAGAAATGAAGCCAAAATATCCTGGAGGTGAACGCTGCCATCTTGCGCATCGAGAGCCAGAGTCTGCCCCGTAGCGATCAGGGGATGGAGTCATGTCAGCAAAGTCCTGCAAATAGAAGAAGAAAAACTCTTGAAAAACTACTTCAAATGACTTTTTCTCAAATATGGTTTATATTTGAGAAAAAGTCATTTGATTTGTACTTTGAAAGCAATCATGTAATCCAACCTTATACACTTTTATATAAGGTAATCAGACACCTCACATTTCAACATCTACATGAGAATGCAATAAAACAAGTGGAAAAATGTAGCTTTTGTCTCGCTGCCAACACTGGTGACTTTCCCCTGCGGCTCTGCAGGCCGACTGTGTCACTTCAGCTCTTTATATCATCTGATCTTATTCTCAAACTTGCACACGCCCCCCTCCTTGTTTGAGAGGAATAATCCATCGTCACATAAAAGTACAGGAGGAATGTAAAGCTACACTGGTGCTTTACAAATCAATGTAAGACCTTTCATCTCTTTCATATAACACAATATTAGTTTTTTTCAATTTTGGAGTAACCTCTTTATCCCTTACAGTTTCTATAATTTATTTGCTGACAACTAAGATGACTGTGAGACTTGCGGCAAACCACGTCTGTAAATTCAAGGAAGTTTTGTACTGTTTGTGGTTGTGTGTTTGCGCTTGTCTTCTTATTGTAATGTGGGTCAATTTTGTTTCAATACCATCTTCATGAGGACATTTTGAATCTGAGTACATTCAATTAAGTTTTGTACAGTAAACTTCCATTGAACCGTTTCAGTTTTGTTTTTATCTGCTTCGCCAGGTTCAGGGTTCAGTGTTCACTTTCTTTACAAATTCTTACAGCAAATCTGGACACTGAGTATCTGTATATTTATTTTATCCCGAGTGGCAAGAAAAAACACGCTGGTTGGATTTGTGTGGCTATATTTTTTGTCAAGGAATCTAAAAAAAAACACACACACACACTTAAAAGGAAAGATACAATTTCTGCTTGACCTTTCAAAGTAAGTGACATTTATTACAGCAAAACCAAAAACCATCTGATGCATCTCACCACAAACAAAGCACTGTTCACCGTGTTGTTTGTGTTTTACAGTACAGATTTATAGCTGGGCAGTGACCAGCATAGTTAATGGTTTCCACTATGTTTTCCTTTCACACCTTTGTTGTGCAGCAAGCATTCTATCAACATGTGACATTCCACCACCTTAACTCCCAACACACACACGCACTCACACACACATATTTACCATGTAAACACAACTCAGCGATTCTGTTTAGCCACCATACAAACTCCCACAGCTCAGCATACACACACACACACACACAACACACACACACACACACACACACACACACACACACACACACACACACTTCTAATTACTTCTTCACACGCAAATGGATGTGCAGGACTCCCATAGTGCCCTCTCTGACCCTGCCCCCCAACCCAAATGCTCACTTCCTGTTTCTTCTGTTTTCTCTCTCCATTTCCCATTCACTTTTTCTCCCCCACACACATACACACTTACACTTACACACTTACACTTAGACACACTTTCCCATCTCCTTCACACATTATGACGACTACGCTGTGTGACTAGATGCATTTAAATGCCTAAAGCATATGCAACTTTAATTTGGGATCTGTATGTGTGTGCGTGTGTGTATGTGTGTGTGTGTGTGTGTGCATTCAAAGGTCTGAGAAAGAGAGTGACTGATTAAGACAGCACATTGTATGTGTTGAGAGTTGGCAGGTCTTTGTAAGTCTGAGCATGAATGTGCCTTTGTGTGTGAGACAGCGTGTGTGTGTGTGTGTGTGTGTGCGAGATGGAGTTAGAGGAGCGAGCGAGCATGTAATCACATGTGTGTCCTGTGCTTTGATAAAGACCAGAATGCCATTTCTCCTCCTTCCCTTGCTCTCCCCCACTGACAAACAACTGAAGTAATAAGAAAAAACACCAAACTTGACGTGAGATAAAGCCGCTGACGTACGTCACTGCACTAGGTCAGATGTGACCTTCTTTCTGCTGACTGTCCCTGTGGAAGGCTGGGGAGGAGAGTGGGAGCATGTCATCACTGAGCAGGTCCATACAAAACACACAGGGTACAATGTAGCATCCCTACATTGGCCTTACATGGACACAGAGCATGACCACTCTGCTTTGAGACGAGTTTTGATCAAAGGTCTGAGATTCTGTACAAGCCACTTGCACAAAACTGAGCATGTTGTAAAATCCTTGTAGTTCGATGTCTTCTTACAAGACACAAGACAAAGCAATGAAAGGTTGTTTGTTTAATGTGATTGATAGTGAGGCAATAACAAGTCTAGTCCAATAATCTGAGTCCAAAACTGAAGTCAATTTAATCCGTGACAACAAATGTCGATAACTAAAGATTACAGCTACAGTTATGCTAGTAGCTCCTTGTGACTGTAATTGAGCTCAGAGATTCTTCGAGGTAAACGCTAACATGAATTTGCGACCTGGTAGGTGGGCCAATTGTTTCCAGACTTTGTGCTAAACTATGTAGCAGCTGGCAACTACTAAATTTAACTTTAAGATATTAAAACAGTATAATCTTCTCAAATACATCAGCACCAAAAGGTTATATAGGCTCATCTTAAAAATAATCAACTATTTCAACAGGTTGTCAGCCGTTAAACGTCTCTTAATGTGGTACCTAAAATGGATAAACCCCTCTTGACCATATCAACTTCCTTACTGAATCTGGTCTGTGGGAAATGAGGAGTTAAAAAAGTATGTGCTATTTTCAGCAAAGTAGAAAAACAAACGTGCTATTTTGGAATCTAGATCCTTCTTATCATGTTATTTTAATTGTGATTGAGGGACTGACAGTAATACAAACGTTGGTAATATTTAGGGAGCTATACCGCTGCTTGTCAAGTAAAAATAACACAGTTAAAAAAATATTAATTTTACTTTATCTTCCAGTATATATCAATTAAATGAATCAGTGATGTTTTGCCTGCACATTGCACTGATGAAGCTAACATTGAGATTCCTGAGAGCCCTTGACTCCTGGTCCCATACTGTGAGAATGCTCTTAACTCCAGCCAGTCTTTTGTACATAAGCCTAATGGATGGTTTGACAATGCAGAGCGAAGATAAAGCTTCTGGAATGTTAATTATCCAATGTACGTGTTATTTGGCTCCAATTACATGACTGTGTTTGTGCTTTACAGTGAGTCTCCTCCACAGTCCATGTCTGCACTCTGTTTGGTGAATAGAGAGGCGGTGGTCTAGTGGCAGAAACTTGGACTATGGGCAGAGAAGGTCTCTGGTTCGTCTCTGGTTCGTCTCTGGTTCGATTCCACGGAAAGACAACAAAAAGACGAACCTGGATTGATCTGCCCAAAAATCCAAGAGTCTCTCTAGACCCTGTCTAGTGCCCCTGAGCAAGGCACCTTACTCCTCCAACATCTGCTCCCCGAGCGCTGTACATAGTCGCTCACTGCTCTGTGTGTCCCGCACACAGATGGGTCAAAAGCAGAGATTACATTTCCCTACCTGCATGAGTGTGCGTTTGTATGTCTGTGCATGTGTGTGGGATAAATAAAATGCATCTGCATCTACTTAAATTAAGCAAGATGCTAATGTGCAAGTATGCATGTCTGTGGACATTGTGTGTATGTTTGCGTGTCTGTCTCCCTCTCTCTCGCTCTCTCTCTCCCTCACTCAGGTCACTTGGGGAACAAAGCAAACTTTATCAGAACATTGCAATCCTGCATTCCCCAGATTCTTAGCACTTGGCAACCGGCTGACACACAGAGCGTAGAGGGAGAGAAAGAGAGACAGAGAGAGAGAGAGAGAGAGAGAGAGAGAAGCAGGAGGAAGACAGAAGAAATGAAAGCAGGTGTACACACCAACTTCTAGTCTTTCCTCACGGTGTCTGCCACAGGTTTGAATATAATCTAGACTATTGCTTAATAGACTGTGGAATGTGTTAGATAAAAATGAGAGTTTTGTGTTGTAGCTGTAGTGATGTAAGAAAAACAAAATGTTCAGTTTGCATTACTGTTTGCAAGAATTTCTAAGCATCTCTGTTGAGAATGTGAAAGCCAAACGAGATTTAAAAAATCAGATCATTTAATTTCATCAGTGTCAATACATATGAGGAAATCTAAGACTAGAGCTGCTTTCAGACATGCACTGAATTCTGGTTTATCTTTGGACGTTCTTCCGAAGGGCCTGTATATGAGAACACCAATGTTCTCCAGCCGGCCCATGTGAAGAGCAAGTGCTGATGACGTTTATAACAGGTGACAGACACACACACACACTCAATTGAAGAAATACAAATATTGTAGGATGAATAACGGTGCAGTACACGTAGAAGACACCGCCGAAGATGTCAAGAGACTTTTGGTGATAAGGGCCTTGCTTTATACAATCTAAACTTTTTACACTTGTTCTCTGCCAACCACAGTTTGACTAACTGTTGAATAGCTGATAAACAAAAAATGTAGAATATACATTTTGAGTAAAAAGTATTTTATGGGGTTTGACAAACTGGGACAACATTACTTGGATGTGAGCTCGAAGACGGTTAGCTTAGCATAAAGACTGGAAGCGGGGGGGGGAAGCTAACCTGGCTCTGTGCAGTGTTGAAAAGCAGCTTACCTCAAGTTCTAAAGATCTTTATTTGTTTAATCCATACATGAGGAGATGTGGGGCAAACATTTCTTGAGGAACAACATCCAATCTGTCCACCCGAGCTCTCCGGCTGAATCATTGTTCACTGTGAAAGAGTAGCTGCACGCAACTTCCCCCAGAGCCACAACATGAAGTCTTTACATTTCTGTTTGAATCTGGATTAAACATGAGACATGCTACATGCTCATTTCAGAACTTTAGAGGCTGGGGAGCTGTTTTCATCTGCTTACTGATAAACTGGACTAATGCACAGATATCAATCGTCTCATCTCAACTCTTGGAAGGACATACGCCAAATTCCTCCCAAACTTTTCATTTAAAATCTTAAACTCTTCTACTCCAACAGTTCCCCTCTGTAAGTAAGTGAACCAAAGTGGAGAAACCCGCAGACAAGACACAGAGAAACACAAGCACTGCAAATGTCTCTTGTGTAAGGTCGAGACTGTGTACAGTAAATACACCAAGGTGACTGTGCATTCAATGGTGATATAGTGATGTTTAAAGCTGCTACAGAGGGAACCTTTAAAGTATGTCAAGGACCGTGTCTGTGTGTTCTTTCATCCACTCAAGAGCCACTTCAGTTCCATCACCAATACACCAGCACAGTGAGAGAGCTGCGGTGTGCCAGGTTAAAGACCATTAAGAGAGGTACATGACATGAGGGACCCGGCCACTTCAGATGACCTCAGAGCTGTGTCTGGTGCCAATGTGACTCTTTGAAGTTTCCTCACCTGAGAGCATTAAGTAGAATGTGTTGGCTCACAGTCTGAACTGTTTCACTCTCCATGTGTGCGCGTTTTCTAGATTTTCTGATAACGGAGCTTCACTTTTTTACTTTGGCAAGTCTCTCTGTCTCGCCCTCCTCGTTGCTAATGATCCATTTCTTGTAGCTTGTGCTGAATCCAAACCAATGTTAACCGTAAACTTTACTTTCATGGAACTTAGAAGGTTGTTTGTTTCCAGAGAAGAGCCTCAGGACTCTTGATACTCCCAAAAGCAAACGTCACATACTTTAAAAAATGCACTATTTTTATCAGCAGATGCTCATCTGGTGTGTAGGCCTATCCTTATGGGCTTTTCAGACCAAACAGTCCAAGGAACTAAACAATGTAAATCTTTAAGTAAAAGCCTCTTTAGTACATTGGGCCAGGAACCATTAAATCATCACAGTTTAAAGGCGAAGCTGCAGTGTAGAGATAATCTGCGTTGTCTTTTACCAAGCAAGCAAAGTGAGCCACTGCTCCCTGCAGCCCCAATGGCATCAGATCCATGTGTTGCAATATAAACTGAAATAATGACGACTGTATTATTCATGCCTTGCACGTTTTAACGCTTTCAAAATAAACAAATTATTTCCAGATGAAGTCCTAGAATCCAAAGACCTAGTTTTAGGTGTCAGCCTCATACTTTTAATTGTGTTCAGTTTGTATTAGACTGAAACTTTACTATCCTCTTTGTCAAATAAAGGTTAAGAGAGAACACTCTTTATTTTTTGGGCTAGTTTAAGGCAAGGAAGAAAAAAAAAGTTAATTTATTACAACTTTAGCAAACAAATAAGGTTTCATCCAACACATTTTTGACCAAAAGAAAATTAAAGAAGGGAATTAATACTAATATCAATATAGAGAAAACATAAAATAACAGTTTTCATAATTATGAATGCAGCTTTGCAGAGAGGTCGTCTATCATTCATTTAGATGAAGATATGAGAAAGCATAAAATAACTCAGCGTGGAAAGATGCAACAAATCCAACAATCAGTCATTTATGATCTTGACTTTCTGAAACAAACGGTGCAATAAAACTGACCCTCACAGTGTTCACTTTAGTCAAATGTTAAGAGTAAGAAAAGAGTTGCATACATGGCCCCTGCAGTTCCTGCTCTGGTCTTGGGAGTGAGGACTTAAGAGGGACAGAAACCAAGGCCTACAGCAAGAGCTAAATCTTGTTGAAATGCTGAGAACTTCCTGAGTTCCTGAAAAGCCTCCTGGGATTCTAAAGAAGTTGGGTCACCGAGACGCATGTTTCACCCCTGTAGCTTATGAAATCACAAGTGATAAACTAAGTTCTAGTCAGGAAACAACAAGGAATGAATAGATAATGAGCATGAGGATGCACTTTTTTATCTGATCAAGGCCACATTTCATCCCATATTCAAAGAATTCTTTCAGAGGCCTACACCAAAAAGGTACAAGAATGCACAAGCAGATTTACACACTCACACAAACTATATAATGTTTACACACACCATCTGTACATGTCCCTCCACTGAGGTGTAATTGGTGACTCAGTACCTGAAGTGTCACGCTGAACATTCACTCCAGTAGTTACTGCTCAGTGAAGCAGATTTTACATTTACAGGTTTCCGGCAGCTGCTCTGACGTCCACTTTCCACATTTAAGTTAGAAAACATCCAACAGCTGAGACGTCTCACTTCTAAACACCCAGTTGCCTTCAACAATCACTCCTCAAAACAGCCCACTGAGATTAATAAACCATTCAGTTATATTTGATTTAAACAAACTTAATCTATGCCCTTGACTGCATTACAATTACAATTGAGCTTTTAACCTTCATTGACAACACTTGGCAGGGGATATGACCTTTACATTAGTGTGTTTGTGTGTGTGTGTGTGTGTGTGTGTGTGTGTGTGTGTGTGTGTGTGTGTGTGTGTGTGTGTGTTCGGAGTTTTTTTCTACAAGTTTCCATTCTTTATCTGATAGCACAAATCCGGCCCTTACTTAAAGGCCCAACCTTTCTCTCTCTCTCTCTATCTCTCTTTCTCTCTCTGACACGCTGACCTTGTGTTTCGCGCTCTGTCAGCAGTTTAACAGACCAGCAGATATTCTGATCAGGGTCCTGAATACTAACAAAGCTGGTGGCCCGTGAAACCAGAACTCTGATAATTAACACTGTTGACTCTTTAAAAGGAAAAAAAGGTCAGGTTAATGTTCCTTGAAACCCTCGGGTGCAGAGTACCAGGGGCTTGCTGGAAGCTCCGTTGTGCAATCACGTTGGAAAAGTTGATGATAAACCCCTGGTCTTTATAAACAAATGTCTGCTAACACCGTGTAAGGCTTATTATTTTGTGTATGTTCACTTATATTTTAGCTATGCTATGCTAACCACGTTTTGAGCAATATAATGCTGCCTTCATATGGAACTCATGAGCTCAAGGTTACGCCATGGGAAGTTGTGTACGAAGTGCGCAACAATAACATGGATGGTACAGAGGCTATGAATACAGCAAAACTATATACGACTAAAACTACAGTACATTAACTTACAATAGGAAAATGTACTTCCATCGTCTATAGCGCCATTTCTGAAAATGTCAGCAAATCCAGACACGTTAATCTTACTGTTGTTTTAAACATGGTTATTTCTTTTTTAAATTTTCAACGATTTCAAATTCACAAATAGAACTTGAATATGTTAAAAATCTGCCCTGTTGTCACATAAAACTACCTCATTACAAGGAATATATATTATATATCATTCAAATATATCTGGTGGCTTTCAGATTAATTGTGTAGATCATGCAGAGATGAACAATCAAGTTCTTGGCTTGAAGTGTGTTTAGTGTGATTAATACAAATTTACAACATTGCACAGAACTGATGAGAAAGAAAATGTCTTAGTGTGACAGGATGAGGCCACCAACTGGCTTTTGTCCTTTAAAGTCAAAGTCCTTGTAAATGTACTGCTGTGGTGACTTGACCACGCTGTAGTTTGTGTTCTTTTTGTTTCAACTTGGCTCCACATTATCTCTACTGTACTGCATTCTTTCTTAGATTCACTGCTCCTTTTCTTACAGTGTTTATTCATTACATTTTTATATGATGAATAACTTGTTTAAAATAGAATTGTCTTGGCCTCCTCCCACCCCCACACTCTTGTCATGATTTAAACTCCAGACCCCTGCCCTATAATGTACTGTGGGATGGGCTGAGAATTCAGGAAGTGGCCGCTGCTGTCTCCATAGCAACCCTGAGGTCAACCCTGCTAGGCCGGAGACCCCTCCTCAAACACAAAGAGCCCAGAGGCCTGGATCAACACAAACAGCCCAGCGTACACACGCAACACACACACACACACATACACAAAGTCAGGCGAGCTCACAAGGACGCCGGCACAAGGACAAACCACATTCAACTTGCCTAAACTCTTCCTGTGTAATCTCTATGACAACAACATACTTAAAGTAGACAACATGAAAACTACTGTAAATCACTGGTGTGATCTCAGTGATGTCTTCTGTACAGTCAAGATGAAGGACTACATCAAGTTTCACTTAAGGGGTTTGTTCTGCACTGTTGTGATAACAGATACACACTTTTGTCCCTGTGAAAGCTTTTCCTCATTCTGCCTGGGAACCAAACCAACCATCTTCCCCATGGGAGGAAAGAGACGGATGAACACGCAGGGTTGAAAGGGTCGCGACCACATGCATCCACTACAGATTACTGATTACCTACTGCAAATGTACTTTTAGAAATCAGCTACCCAGTGTCGTCCCATCTAGTAAAAGAGGTTGAACTCTGACCTCTGGTTGGCGATTAGCATTAGGCAAACATCCACCAATGAGAAGTCAAATCCATTTTAAAGCTCATCTTACAAGGCTCCTCAACCCTTTCTTTATTCTGTCCACTGGTTTAAATCTACTTGTTAATGTATTATCCTTCACTGGTCTGTGACCATTTTTTTATAACCCGAGTTTAAATTAGTTACCGGTCTCTCCATCCCTTTATTCTACTAACCAACTGATTTTAGTAAATAAAAACATGTTCTACTTATGTATAACGGATTCTTCAAATATTTTCGGAAGAGCAAACTTAAACTCTTTTTATGATTTTTTCCCCAGATAATTTCCCTTTGCATTTTTAATCATGTAATGTATGAGCGGCTCACTTTCTCCCTTAGTGGTTCACCTTTGAAAAAGCACAGTTTACAGAAGCAGTCGTTCTGTGTTATGAGGAGCAGTGATTGACGCGGATATGCCCGGTTCTCTCGATTAAGATGTTTTGTCAAACTGAGAGGGACCTGTCTGCAGAAAAGATGGCAGACCTCCGCCGTCTGCGAGCGCAGGCACAATAGAGGCCTCCCTACTTGACAGGAAATAATGTGATCGTAACAGTGGATGTTGGTCGTTTTTTTTTCCCCCCGTGAAATGGCACAAACACAGTTTTCAGAGTAACACACAAATATTATCAAAAGATACACACTTTATTGATTAGAAATGTGTTTTAAAAGTGACAGGGTAGATACAACATTTTAAGTTGAGAACTTTCTTCCGGTTCCTTCTCATTTATACTTTTTTAATGGTCCAACATAAAGTTGTTAAAATATTTTACGTACTATCGAAGTCAAATTTTGTTTCAATTTCTTATAAACGGTTTATAGATAATGGGAATACAAGTTATAGATAGACAGGTAGATTTCCTGGCAAGTGAGACGTCTGTTACACATGCGCATGCGCTTGCGGAGGACAGAGGTCCGCCATCTTGTCTGCAGCCAGTTACGCTTTAACAAACTCCGCAAAAAAATCCATCAGTTGAAATCTTTTTGCGAGGCCACTTCAATTATATAATAGAATGAGCCTGAATGTCCACATTTGACGATTAAAACGCGGGGTTTGACAATTCGGTTGATAGATAATTAAATAAACAGCAATTCCGGCAATTAAATCTTTCCCTGGTTCCTACAGCTGTTGAACAGCACAAGTGGAGAACCTTGGTGATGAGAACTAAAACAAACACTGCTTTCTTTATCTACAATAATTGTATTGATGGTAAATCTACGTCAAATCTTAGAATTGTACTTTTTAATATATAATATACGTCTATATGTCTATGGGTAATCTGCAATATATGTAAGAGTGATGGACGCTAGGCTAACTTTAACTTAGTTATAGTCTTAGTGGAGTTTGGCATCATAGTAAGTCACAGGAGAAACGGAACAAGTCGGCAGGTCAGTAAACTCACCACAGAGAGAAGCGAGGATCCTGAGGAACTTCCACCCAGAGTCAGATGCTGCTGACATGTCTTCTGTCCTCCGAGAGGAAGCTGCTGGTGTCAGACATCTTCTGAAGTTGAGAAGGACCGGAGCTTTAACAGCTTTATTCTACATGCTCCTGTCTGTGGTGTCAGTCCAGCCTGTGTCTGTGAGCCCGGAGCTTTTTGTAGGAGGAAAACTGGACTGAGTCCAGCCCCTTTGACAAGTCAGCTACACTGCTTACTACAACCACATACCTCTTCCGGTTAGACTTTCGCAATAAAGGGTGATATTGGTTAATCTACATACACAATATTGACAGTAAACGTGCCTCACAATGAATATAAAAAAAAATCCATTCTGTTCTAACAAATTGAGGAAGCTCTTTGAATATAACACGTGGCATTAATTTTACCATAAAAGGGATGTGAGCACTTAAACTACTTCCGGTATCCTATCCTTGCTGACTAACTTGACACAATTAAAGCTGCAGCCAAATCTCACCTTGCATGGAGGCTGGTACACACACGCACTCAATGTTGCACCTTCCCTGTCAGGACACTCTCAGACATAATGCCCCATTGCTCTATCTTAAACTGTCAAAGTTAAATACCTGACGTTAGAGCCAAACCATCACGTGACCCTGAACCAAACTGTAACCAGGACCCTGTCCTCAAAAACCCTTCTCCCCCTTTGAGGACCTCAAGTTTTGTCCTCATAGGTAACTGTGTAGTCATGTCTAAGTAACCTGTAAAAGCAGGCCCATACACACACACACACACACACACACACACACACAAACACACACACACACACACACACACACACACACAAACATCACACTACACTACCCATGGAAGATGGGTCTCCAATGGTGAGGAAAGGATAGCAGGGCCTCATCTCACCTTGCAGCGGCTGCATTGACCTCCACTCTGCTGACTGTTGGGAGGTCAGCTGTACTCTGATGTCCTTTTCATTCCGCACGGATCAGCTGAGAATGTTTCAATAGCACGTCTCCTTTTATGTGCAGACTTTCTCCCCCTTGCACAGAGGTTGTGCAAAGGGGCACATGTTTTGCTGTACTCACACAAAGCATAAGTTAGTGAAATGTAACCTTCAAATATAACCTCTAACCAAAACTGTGGATTTAAATGGAACAATAATCCTAATCTATCTAAAATCCTAAACAGGAACTACACATAACCCACTTTTGTCTTAAATTAAACCAAATTAAATTAATTAAAAGGTTCAAGTCGTAAATTCTTGTGGTCTTAGTTACTTGACCCTCCCACAAAGAGAACACATAAATCATTTCCTGGATAACATGCCTGGGTTCTGCAAATGTCAGAATCATTTACATCTACATCTTACATTAATTACACAAGGCAAGCTGAAACTCAAAATATTAGTATTCATCTAGTTTCAAACAACATATTTTAGTAAAGTTGACATGTATTCACCCACTGCAAAGTGTATGGTTGTTATCTGTATGTCACAATACTTTACAATTGAAATTACAAAAATGAATGTTGTCTTTTTTATTTTATGACTCTACTACAGAGTCATTACCACACCGTCGCATGTATAACCAACACCATGGCATCAGTACAGAGTTGTACTGTAAATAAGGTGGTGATCAAATTTACAGTGGCATTTTTAAACACTGTTACCATGGTGCCATAACATGAAAACATCCAACAAGGGGGTAGAAGATAGAAGATAGAGGAAGTATTAACAGCAATGAACAAAGCTCTTCTTAAGTAAAAGTATTTGTCTTATCAGGATAGTGCAAGTATACAATTGTTTTGAATAATGAAAACTCATTTATCTTATTCAAGCTACTAGAGATGTTCAAGGTGGGAGAAAGTGTAACTGCCTGTACATGTGGTTAGGTTAATGCATCTTGTTTTATACTGAAATGGCATCATACTCTATGTTGTGAATGCAACTAGTCCCTAAAGATGTAAATATAGTTATAGTGTATGGAAATCAACATTGGCTTCTGAACTCTACGAGAAGTAAAAAGTTACACATTTGTACTTGACCAGATGTACTTACTGCAATTTATGATGAAGTATTTGGGCCATATTGAAGAAAAAACAGATTTAGAGAAATAAATAGTAATATTACAAGTATAAAATCTAAATTGAGAAGAAACTCATACAATTCTGGCTTTTTCGTCGCAATTTTCCTCATATAGTATCGAGTAGTAATATTATATAATGTTAATAATATTTTAACGTCATGTTAAGAGATAAACAACAAGGAGAACTAATATCACAATATCCTTTCTTTCCTTCTTCAGAACAGATACAGTTTTCTACACAATCTTTTCAAAGTCCTGATATTTAATTTATGATAATGTGGTGTTGATGAGCAAAAATATCAGATCATATATCTTCATTTTAATGCAACCAACAGGATGATCTTCTGATATTCCCTTGGTAAAATAACACATCTCCTTAAATGACAATTTTACTCTTTTAATTGTAAGGCAATTACACCAGTATTTAATTGTACAAACAACAATAAACAACTAAAAAACAATAACACATGTGTAGCTAACTCGTTTTGTACTATAGAAAAACACCCAGTAACAACAGAGCCATAAATCTGTGTTCCACTTTAAATCCGCATGTTTTAGTCCATGAATTAGTCCAAAATAAACTGTTGCATCTAATATAAATTAACAAAGGCCCAGTTTGCCACTTTCAGTCTTCAGTCTGGGTAACCCTGGGCAAGCCCAAATCCTAACCCTGAACTGGCCCCTTGAAGAAGAGAGAGTCGGCCCAATATGTCCTCACTTCACAAACCAACTCACCCCTGACCAACAAGCACACGCTCCCTCTCAGGGTTACTGCATATTAGAGGAACACACCAGCACATCTCATGCTTTCAACCTGAAATGGCCGTCCACATTTTTGTCGGTTGCTTTTTTTCCACCGCCCTTATTATTGCCATGTTTAGGGTACAAACCAGCGGTGAAATCTACAGGCATCAGGATCTGGAGGCAGATAAAATACCTCTATGTTGAAGTATAAGTGTTTATACTCATAGCACCGTACGGATGTGGGGTTAAGGCAAGAGAGTTGACACTCAAAGCACTGGTGGGATGTGCTGTGTGCAGATGATATCCCACTCCCACTTTACAGTAAAGACACAGTTGGATCCAAATATTTCAGGAAGCCATCATCAAACAGTAGCGGGTCAATCGTCTGCTGTGCACACAGGGCTCACCACCAAGTCATGTACATGCAGCTTCAACATGCTCATGCTGTCCTCTTCCATTGTTGCTTCTTTGACTTCTAAAGACTCTCCATTGTTGTACCTGTTTCTGATGGCGTCAACAAGATAAATAATGCACAACTTTCAGGACATTACCCATGTTACCAACATACATTGAAAGCCTTTACGTTTTGTTTAATACTGTTTGACACACAAAACAATGTAACTTGGCAGGTAAATGTCAGTCTCTTGGTCAGTCAGTCCGCCACTTTGGTCACGACTCAACAGCTGTTTCATTGATTGCCATGAGCTTTTATGCAGAAGTGCTAAAAAATTATAATTTTTATATAAATTTTTTGCACATGTTCCCCCAATGATAAATCATAATTGAGGCATCATCAGAACAAAACATCTTAAGGCCTTGCACACAAACAAAAGCAGGCTTTTACAAAGTTCCAGAAGGACTTATGCAAACATAAGCATCAGCAACCCACAGTTTTAGCTACATGTACCTAACATTACTGATACTGATTTTCAATATTGGCCAATGGAGATTTTTTAGATGACGTTACCAAAACTTAAACTTAAGGCTTGATATTTTACAGTTTAACCATAAACTATATTATAAATAATTACTAATAAAACAAACTAAATACATACAACTTGAAAATAATATAGCTAACAACTTTTTTTATGTACAATGTCAATACACATCTTTTTGACTGTGAAAGGCTCCTACTGGCTAATATAACGGACAGACCTCATGAGGTTGATGAAGTGAGCATGTTAGCCAACTACGTGACCATGTGACTGTATAAATCCGTAGTCATATGCCTTTAAACTCCGTTTTGTTCTCCACCAAATCCCCAAAAGCTCTTCAGCTGATAAATAGTGCACCATGTGGATGAGAGTAGTGAGAGTGAATCAGAGCAGAAAAGCTGCAAATGTAAAACTCAAACACTCAGTAGTGCTGAGGGCAACTGCAGAGCTGGGTGATAATAATCTGTGGGTTTATCAAGTGACATGTTTACACATAATAACTGTAGTCTTACCAGTTTGTTTGTTTGTTTTTTCAAATGCTGGCCCTGTTCAGTTAATATGAAAGTCTAATCGGCTGGGGTTGTTCTTTACCTCAACAACTCACTAACATTTAATTGTTTATCACATATACTGCTGTGTGAACAATTTCTAAAATATCTACGACAGAAGGAAAATCTGTATCATTCGTGTTTTGCGTATTGCAGTAACAGTAATATCTACAAAGAAAGAGCCCTCGAGAAAGTCTACAGAGTTAATCGATATCAATAAAAAGTTGACAGTCAAGGCTTAATCACACACATCAGTGACCTTCAACACACAGATGTCATGGGCAAATGGGGTATGAAACACACACTGGTCAGGGATGAAAGCATTTATTGCCTTCCTCAGACAGTGTGAATGCATTAGACAGCACCATGTGATCAGCAGCAGCGGAATGAGAGGAGGTCACCAGGCTTTTCTCCGACTCCGCAGAGTCAGAGAGTGAAAATGAATTCGATCTAATTCAACCTAATAGAGAGGACACGGAAGACAGACTCCTTGTGTACACAGAGCATTTGTACAATAGCATTTGGATTAGTGAGGGAATCAGTGGGGGTCAAGAGAGGCAGTGTTTGCACGTCTAAGTAAATGTGTGTTTTGTATACATGAAAATGCAAACACGGCAGAGGAGAGACAAAGGAAGCGGAGGAGAGAGCGACTGTGGGTCAGATTTCACTGATCTGTTGGAAGTGGTGGAGAACGGATGAGGAAGCACCGATTTCTGTTGACTGGTCTCGATCACCGGGCTTTGTACCTTCAGTTGTTTCACTGGCACCGTGTGTTTGTGGAATCCACAGGTAGAGAAAAGATAAGAGGTTGATTAGATAAAAGATATATGAGTATGCTCTCAAAGGTGAACCAGGTTAGCATCAAGTAGAATCAGGACAGAAGAATCTACAACATGTCATATATGTTATAAATGAGAAGTATCAGTTCAAGATTTTTCTATTTGCAATGTTCTGTAGCTGCTTCTAAACCTTCTAATCAGTTACTTCCTCTGTTCACTCACCACTTCATCATGTGATACTCAAAAAATGCTTGCTGTTCTACGGAATGTGAAAACAAACACGAAAGCATATTTCCTCTTTTCCAGAAATGGAAACAAATAAGTTGAATTGGATTCGTATGTATAGAATTATCCTGCTGGACGATCAAGGTCTCTCCTGGAATATATCTCAAAGTTTGAACATGCAGCCCAACCTGCTTCATGTGTGTGTGTGTGTTTGTGTATGTGTGTGTGTGAATGTCCTGCCAGAGTAAACTTCATGATGAAAGGCTTCTCCAGTGTCTGTATAATCTCATAATGATATCTGGCCTGGTGTAATGACACCTGACTGAGGAATTAGCGCCACCTAGTGCTTATTTCAATGAACTTCTTACATTCACACAGCAGCACCAGATTGGTTAAATTTTCACTTTTCATACAGGCATAAAAACCATAGAAAAGTCACGAGTTAGGAGTTGCTTTGTGATATGGTGTGATACGTGATAAGCAGCATAGATTAGGATGGATGGAGTTTGTTAGGACAAGGTTCTCTACCTCCCTTTTCTTTCTCTATGTGTGTGTCTACCTGGAGCTGGGTGGGGCTGAGCGTCATCTCCTCATTCACAGCTCTCCCATGTGTTGTCAACTCCACCTCTCCTTCGTCTACAAAACTTCAGCTCGTCGCTCCTGTCTTTGCCAGATCGTCCATTCACCAGCGTGGTAACATATCTCGGCTAAGTGATTGAACCTCTATCTTCTACTGAGTTTTTTGCTCCTTGCTTTTTGCTCTTTATTTACCCTGTGCTTCTTTTTTCTGTTATGGAACCGGCTGTTCCATAACAGAAGCGTTCACCCTCCTCTTCACCTTCATCTGCTCCAGCCTCAGCCTGCCAGCACCTTTGGATCTCCACTGCCTGCCACCATCCCCACAGCTCCAGCTCTTGAGCAATAAACATTTTTGTTTTACAACCATCAATCTGCTGTTGTTGTGTTCTGCACTTTGGGTCCGCAAGAAACAGATATAACAGAGTTCTAGTTGCAGAGGGAAGAGGCCCGACATGCAAACAGGCCTCAGAAAGTCACAGTTTACGGCCACTGAATGAAATATAGAAAAGTTTGATGGAAAACCCTCTGTTCTTATGACCCCGTAAACACACACATAGTAATATGTGGTCTTTGTGATCTGATCACAAGTGTCTCATTTTCCCAATATATACTAACAGTATACAGTATGGGACAAAATGTTTGATTATGTGGGCAGAGGAAATATAAACCCCAGCTTGTATTATCATTACCAGCTATGTGAATATGCCAAACATTTTTTCATGTAGATTCAGTCACATTATTCACCAAAGCTCAGCTGTAAATGTACTCCACATAAAAGTCATGTGCCGTCCTCTCGTCATAGTGACAGGAAGTTATATGATTGGTTTCTATAGGACACTGCCACTCAATTCTTTTGATGGGAAGTAAAGTGAGTACTGCAGAAACACTAACTAGTACAGCTGGGGTCCCTGGTCAACTACTACAAAAACAAAATTCATTGTCAGGAAATGAAACATTTATTCTCTTGTGTTTATTATGTTCCATTGAGGGGAATAACAAGACGATTCACACATCTCACCCAATTTCTCAGTAGCCACAGAACAATTTCTTTACTTAATTGATTTAATAACAAACTATACTTATATTGAAAGTTACTTGACATAAAATGAGAATACATTTTTACCTTGAGAGTGGAAAAAGGCCCAAACAGTATAGGCACAGCACTTTAAAGCTATCGCTAGTGGTTTATCCCTTGCATGACCGCATAGCACAACAAAAAAAACTTTAGTCCACGCCCACTCACTGTGAGGACCTCACCTTGAGAATAAATTGTACTGAGACCGGTCAATCTGCTCCCATTTAAGAGCTCTTCTTCAGCCATTTAAGGAGCCAGTGAGGCTCATAGCTGAAAGGGCTGCTCCTATACTCACATAAGCTGGAGTTACAATACGTCTAGAACTACTATCATTCTATTCTATATAGGTTGTGCCCTTTAAGGCTAATGCTAGTGGTTTAAAGGGGAAGCAGGATGTAATCTGCGCCTCACTGTGTCCATCCAGTACCTGTTGTTAATGGCGGCTCCACTCTAGGAAGCACACTGATGTGATCTGTCAGAGCGCTTGATGATGTCAGGGAGCTCGCTGACCAGGTCTCCTATGGTGGAAGCAGAGGTGAGGCCACCTGAGTGTGCACCCGGAACACTCTGGTGTACGAATGGAGGGGGCCACACCGTGTCGAGCCACGCCGGCATGCTCCGGTCCGAGGTAAGACTTGCAGCGGCCGTGCAGGTCAAAGCTCATGATGTAGCCCGTTTGACATATCGGTCTTGGAGGAAGACATCTCGTAGTTCTCTCGGATGCAGCTCGAGGTCGGCTGAAGAAAACTGGGAGCAGATTGACAGGTCTCAGTCCAATTTGTACTCGATGTGAGACCGGGCACGACGAGGAGTCTCCAATTAAACTAACCTGAAGGTCTTTGGATTTTGGGAGGAAGCTGAAAGTAGGAATCTTCTTGCTGTGTGGTGACAGCGCTAACCACCGTGCTGCACTTTCAACCACTCCTTTATGCAACATGTGATCATGACTTTACCGTATGATAAATGTAATACACAACCAACACATAAGGTATAATACAGAACACGTTAACATTAAGGGCAAGGCACAGTGTCATAGCAGACCATTCGTCAGAGTATAAAGATGATTTGTAGGCCTACACTTCAGAAATTAGCTCTGTTTTTTTTAATGCACTAATACCAAGAAGCCAGTCTCATGCTGTGTGGTGTCTACTTTGAAATATGATTAAAAAATCCTAATATGAACTAGCTCACTTGTTTATCCTCATCACAGTACAGCAGGAATCAATCACACAGAGGAAAACAAGTGTTAATGTGAGACTGTTCAAGCTTCACTTATCACAGTTCTTGACTTTGACTGATGCTACAACAGAGTCCCTTTACTCTCAGCACCAAGAACTGTACTGAAACAGCACCATCTAGTGGCTGCAAAGAGGTGACACACACACACACACTCGGAGCCTGACACATCAGTGCACCTCCACATGCAGATTTCATGGGTAAATGAAGCACGAGATGAACAATGTCCAGGGATTAAAGGAATTTATTGTCAGGGTAAGTGTTTTTCTAAAAGAAAGCTTCAGCATTAACACTCATCTGATCAGCAGCACTTCACAAATACTGGCTCAGCTTCAAACTGTGACAGAACAATTAACTGTTCTCTGTGAAATACAAAGTGTGGCAGTAACTTCAGTACATAAAATAAGATGAATATTTGCACCAATTATCACCAAAGTTTCACAGCAGTAATACTTTCCCTTCATGTAAAATACTATCGACTGAGAAATTCCCCAAAAACAGACTCTGTTTCTGTTCATTATATAAACCCCAATTCTAACACTTACATGTTTGATGTGAAATTACTTTCTATGTGAAAATGAAGATACTGTGCAAAATCAATAATGCTACTCAATCATACTGTTAAATTTAAACAAAACATTTTAACCAAAGATGCAAAAAGAGGTGAGGGTCTACAGACTTCACCCATTTCTCTGCATCAAACAATCAATAGAAATACAAGAGTGTTCTCACCACTCACTTTACATGCATCCATACATGAGGTACGTGGAGTGTAGTTATAATCAATACTAAGATTGGTTGTTAACAGTAAACATAAACTCATTTCATCCAATTATATTTCTATTGTTTACATCTAAATGATTTCTTTTATCAATAAACTCAACAATTAAGAAAATGATTCAAACCCACATGTGTTGTATTTTCTGTCACTGTGGATCGTCAATGCTCTGTGTGAAGTGTTCCCCGGTGTACAGGCCATAGTGCAGGGTGTCTTTCTGAGCTGCAGCCCAGGCCATTTGAAGGCTTGAGAAGTTTGCGGCCCAGTTGCCCTGGGGGTCCACAGTCACCACCCCACCCAGACCACCCACTCTGCTCTTCATGTAGGCCAGGCCCAAGTCACAAGCGGCCTCCACTGACTGACCTGAGAACAGAGAGAAGTGAGGTGGTTACACCAGGATGAAATTGGTGGATCAAGGTTTCAGGGGTCACAGTAAGTCTGCGAGCAGCAGCAGCAGCAGCAGCAGCAGCAGCAGCAGCAGCAGCAGCAGCAGCAGCAGCAGCAGCAGCAGCAGCAGCAGCAGCCGCAGCAAACATTCCTAGTTGGTGCACTGAAGTACAGCAGGACCCATCTTTCAGTTCACAACAGAATGAGTTAGGGTGAAAATTCCATCAGGACATTAAATGTCGTACCAACCATCAAATAAATGTTCATCATTGCGGACAGGTGTGTGTGACTCTTAGTTTGATCAGTGACTACATATTTAAATGGATGACAAGCGATGCAAAGTCATTTAGCTCCCCCCTGTGGCTGGCTGCAGTATAGGTCATAAACCCTGCTGGGATGTTAACAGATTTGACATGGACCAAGCAAAAAAAATCCAATTACACATTACACGATTTTTTTCAAGATTGTTTCTGTAATTTTAGACAGTTACGTTTGGTTTTATTTAGTTTATGCTTTTCGTAGTTGGGTGAAGTGTCATGATCGACAGCTGAGATTGAATTGCGCTTGGTTGGGTGAGTGTATGGATAATTCTGCAGCTCGTGTGGCAGCTTGTGTGTGCGTGTGCTCATCACCTTGTTCCATGTGGAACAGGATGAGTCTTGCCAGAGTAACTTTCATGATGGCTTCTCCGTGGCCCGTAGGTGACACTGCTCCCGTCTGGTTGTCAGCATAACCCCCAGAGCCTAAGAAACACAAAACATCACGTTCATGTTATTTCACCAGTGTTCATCCAACATCCAGTTGTTTATTTAACATTTTAGGAAAAATTCCGCTTTAAATCTGGAGTGGGAAAAACAAGTTAGAGAAGATATGTAAGAACTGTACATGTGTGAATGTTGACATTGAAGTGACATACAGTGTTAACATCTTGGGAATCTGTTTAACTGATTAATGTAGGTCCTATATCCACTCTTTAATTAGCAGCTCTGTTTTGTTCTCCAGCAAATGAAGAATGTTGTATATATGTCTCTTAAATTGCTAAATACTCAACTAGTTTGACCAGCTAGCTCATAAGATCATGTACAAAGAGGTAATCTGAATATTTAGAGAATTTTTTTTTCTTATCAAAAATGAGGTTGATTAGAACACGGCTTTACCAAAAAAGTAAACCTTGACAAGCTGAAAGACACTGAGTCATGAAACAACTCTCTGTGCCTTTGTTAACACATTTTCCACATTCCATGTCATTGTTAATATAAAAATATGGATTAGTTAGTGCATTTTCAAGTTGTTATTTGTATATTGTTACAAAACAAAAGCCAAAGTTCCAACAGTTTGTTGAAATGCGTTGTGACTCATTTAGTATCTTATTTGTAAAGGATTAGTGACATACTTGTTTGCAAATAATATCATAATTCCCTAGAAGAAATGATAATTCCTTAGGCATCAACAAAAGTAAGAAAACATGGACATTTTATTACCTTGACCTCGGCTATATTCAAATTATCAAATCTTCAGCTGGTTTCCAGTGAAACCATTGTTATGGGAGAGGAGTAGGAGTACATTTTTCTTGTTTGTTTTATTATGATCTTTGGTTGGAATTTGTGTGCCTTTATTTAATATCACCGTAAAAGATAGACAACAAACAGGGTAAGAGAGTAGTGGATGACAGACAGTGAATGGAGTTTCACCAGGGACCAGCAGCTCCAAGTGCTTGTGCCTTTAATATTCAGCCACTGAGTACAATTTGGGTGTAATAGATTAGATTAAGTGTACGAATCATAAATGTGTATGAATCAAAAAAAGATGAAGAATGTATTATCTATCGAGATTCCAGTCTGCCGTTGACTTTAAAATGTTTGTTTGTATGTTTGTGTCTTGTATGAAAATGACGACTCCTTCCATGTGATGTTTCAGCATGTTATTGAACAGTTTTGACCAGAGAGGCTTCATCAGTTACTGCAGACGTGTATTTCAGAGCGAGGCTGTACTCTGTCCACTGACTCATGACAGTTCAATCATTCATTGACTGATTTAACAGATTGCAGGGGCCTGACATGGCCAAAATCCACTTGCTGCTGTTCACTGAACCTAAGAATAAACAACCCTAGGATATTTCAGACCCTGTCCCATTGATGGAGTCTCATTCTCCCAAATTACATGCAACATTTGTATATAAGTATGAGCTGGTTTGCATCTGACATGATGACCTGGTAAGTAATACACTGGTTGTACTGTATTGCACAGTGCAATGTTTCAGCACTGTTTATAGTCTGTTGTTAGAGAAGACAAAAGTCAGTCATTTATAAACCAGGTGCACTTTGTTTACTGGCTAACTGCACATTACAAACTTGGATTGGTCATAGGTCAACAGACGGCTGAAGACAGGGCTCTGCCTGTCTCTCCAAACAAGTTTCATTAAATGGTCTAAACTACCAAACTCAATGTGTGCTGTCTGACCTATGCAGGCTGTGTCGCCCACTCGTCCCTCCATCTTGTTCAGCATTCCACCGGTGGAGGTTGCACAGGCTACGTTCCCCTCACTATCCACTGCCACAGCTCCGACTGTGCCCATCTTCCCCCTACACAAGGAAACATCAAGGAAGAGCAGAACACATTTGACTTACTCCATGTGATTCTAATGAACACTGAAGGTCCTTGTCAGACCAATACTCGGACCAATCCTGAGAGATTTCGTCATAAGTGGACAGCTTTAAGTTAATCTGTTCACATGTGGAATTAAAAAGCATCCTGAATGTGTCTCCTGTGAACATTTGTGACCTGAGTAGAAGGTCCTTTGTGTGGCCCAGGTTCCATTTGTGTTCATACAGCAAAAAAAGGGGGGCACATACGTTCTAAACCACCATCTAAATGTCCACAAACTGAACTGAATGAAAAAGCATCTTAGCTGAATAGTCTTATGCTAACCTCCTGTGAAACAAAGTGCATAGGAGCCGCTGCAGAAAAAGTCTGGAGGTTCTCTGGAGTTCAGTGCATTTCTGAAAGCAGCTTATTATGCCTGATTGGTGGACCTAAGGAGCCACCTTAGCAAAATAGAAAGTATCCATCCAGCCACTTAAACATGAGGGTCGCTGGGGGGCCGGTGCCGATCCCAACTGGCAATGGGAATTAGGCACCTTGACTTGACAATTTAGAGTCAGCAATTAACCTGCATGGAATTGGACTATGGTAAAAAGCCGATAACAGGAAACGCATTGTGCCACCTCCAAATGGAACGAACCATGTGAGTGCTTTGAACATGCAGAATAAAAAGTGCATCAACAGCAGAGAAGTTGGTTAAACAACACGAGCGTTTTAAAAAGTGTCTCTGAATATTTTGATTTGTGTCATGTTTTTGTCCTGTGAAGAAACTATGGTCAGAATGAACACAAGTTGTACTTTTAGTGGTTCTACTTCCATTCTTAAAAGATTGTACCATGACCGAAATGTGTGCTAAAAACGTCAAAGTCATTGCATGCCTCACATTTGGCTCTCCACAGGGTTGGCACCGGGGGCCAAGTTCTTTTTCCAGCGCATACGGGCGTACTCTGTGATGAGGGACTCCGGGGGCACCTCAGGGACACCCATGGTCCGGGCGAACTGACTGGCGCCCTCTGCTGTCAGACATGCGTGGCTGGTCTGCAACAGAGAACAAAGTGCACATTTACAAAAACCTTAACTTAACTATTACAAAGCCTCTTTGCATGTGGAAACCAGAGCGACTGTTCGAACTACACAGCAGCTATAAGTATTGTTGTAAATTCACATTTTCAGTTTCAATCCTGGGACAAAAAATAAAAAAATATATGAAAATTCTTTGAAACTAACACTTTAGTAGCACTTAAAGGGCACTTAATTATAGCACTTTGTAGTTTTGCTTTATTTTGAAGAAATTGTACTTTCCTGATTCTTGTTGTCCTGGGTCTGTACCCTCTGGGGTTTTATGCACTTTTTGTAAGTCGCTTTGGATAAAAGCGTCAGCTAAATGAAATGTAATGTAATGTAATGTAATGACACAGTTCCTTGAGTTTGCTGTGAAACTTGCAAACATTGTTAATATTAGCAAAGTTGAGACATAGCTCTGTGTTTATAATTTTGCAGCTACACACATAGACATCTTCATCTGTATCTTCAGTTTGGTTATGGAATAATGCTTCCGGTAAATGCAGAATTGAGGAATAGACAAAAAAATTGGGTTGTAAAAATAGGCATGCTTATGCTCAGTAGTTAATAAATATAGACACAAACTTCATATTTACCTTTCATGTGAGTAAAATTTTTTAGAGATTAGATGCAGCTTGTGCACACACCTTGTCCATGACCAGCCGTGCCAGCTGAACAGGGTTGGCTATGTTCCGTACAGCAGAGACCGCCCCACTTCCCAGCGTTTTCCCATCCATCACAATAGCGTCCATCTCCACCTCCCCTTTGACGTTCAGCACTGAGCCACAGCCTGAAAGATGATTTAAGAAACTCTTTGATGATGTTCCCACTTTGAAGTAAATGTCACCTCTCTACACCTAAGATTTTTTTGGGTGTAGATATGTGACATTTGGTCCTTGGGTGAAGCTTAATTCTGTTGAGCTCTGAGTGTGAAACTTGTTTTATGTACAGTACAGTCTATCAATGTCAATGTATAGTCCCATTGATGTTGAGACAAAAGTAACCTCGTTGATAACCTGAATCTTGATTAGTGGCATCAGTGACCACTGAGCTCGTAAGCCACTTCTATCGTCCGTATTAAAGATCCGTTTTGTAGGATTAAGGAGGACCTATTCGCAGAATTGAAACTTAACATTCAAAGTTTTTTAGCTGCATGAGTAAACAATCACCTGAAACTACAAACCATTGTGTTTTCATTACCTCAGAACGAACCCTCTCTATTTGCATTGGAAGCGCGGAGCTTGTCATGTTGCACTGCCAAGTTTATTTTACTGTAGCCCAAAATGAACAAACCAAGCACTGGCTCAACAGAGGTACTTCCACATGTTTTAAGTTACCTGGGTACACCCATATCGCTAAAATCTACAAATTGAATCTTTAAAGGTCAGATTTAGGTGAAAGGCATCTATTGGTTGAATATAAAATAATCCAAGGGATGTTTTTACTGGTGTGTTTCACCTAAATTATACAAATTGTTATTTTCTTTACCTTTGAATGGGCCCTTCACATTTAAAATACTTTATATTTACATCGGGAGCAGGTCCTCTCTACGGAGGCCGCCATGTTTTTTACATACTAACTAAACACCTTTTGAGTTTTATGACAACTGAAGGCTCCCACAGTTTTGGAAGTGGAGGCTGAGGTGAGGGGGTATTCAACTGCAACATACAACTTCACCACTAGATTTCACTAAATCCTACAAACTGAACCTTTAATCAAAAAAATTTACAAATATCTAAAGTTGTGCAATATAATACCTACAAAACTTAGATTTTCAAATTGTTGTAATTGTGCACATACAAAAATTTATTGACGGACAAAACCAAATATGACACATGCATTATCATCCAATGTTTGATTAAAGAAAGCAGCACAGATCTACACTCAAAACTACAGCTTACACCATGACTATTACAGGTCAGCTTGGAACCCATGGTTTAATATCAAAACTGTTTTGTTTTAGCTTTGCTAGCACAATAACACATCTTGATGTTCTATAAATAGTAGATCCAGACTTTTTCTCGTGGCATTTTTGGACTTGTCATATGTTTGAGTTGAGTAGTTTGTTCTAAAAGTAATTGAATCGGTTAAACAGGTCAACGTGTCTGCTGATGACATCATCCTTGTGTTGAGTTTTTACATTACCTGCATTGAAGGAAGGATTATTCTCCATCTGGGACACTGCCTCCACCACTGCATCCATGCTGCTGCCCCCTCCCCGGAGGATGGCATACCCCGCCCGGGCTGCTGAGCACACCCCCGAAGTGGACTGCTCCGACCGCTCCTTTGGGATTTGACCCGCCCCTCCATGGACCACCACCACAGGCAACATGCCAATCACCTGACAAGGAAGGGAGGAAGGACAGAATATGGACGAGCTAACATTTTACAAATGTTTAATTTCCTGCACTATTTTGGTCGAATGTGATGCTTCAAAAATACAGAGTTCAAATAAAGCATGGTATATTTTTAGGGGTTGAAAGTTGTCTGAAAATAGTACATAGAAATCAAAACTTAATTTCTGTTTCATTATTTTGACTATAAGATAAAGCATCTTGCTTTTGTTTCCCTGGTGGCTTGAATGTAATTTGATTAAAAAAGGTTATAAAAGACAACAACTTAGAATATGAATATTACCATCTAACATATGAAGCCTTAAAGACTTTCAGGTCTTCTGCTATGTTGTGTCTGAAAAATGAAAATTGAGCTGACTTTCCATTTAATTTTCTCAAAAGATTAACAGTAAAATCTGGTGAAACTTGACATACAGACAGTGAGGGTCACCATGAAGAAGAGTGAGGTGAAATACCTCTTGAGGGTTTACAAAATAATAGTTAATAATAGCAAGTTATGAGTGCCATATTGATATATATAATATATAACATTAGATTACATATCATTGTTAATGTCTTAAATATCAGTTATTTATTTAGATTTAGACACCTTTATTGATCCCAAGGAGTGCAACTGATTGGCAGCTCCTTGGGGCAAAGGTCAACAAACAAACAGAGGTCAGTGAAGTTGGTATTTTATGGCTTGTTTCTGTTGTTTTTCACATTTGAAGAATCAGTCCCTAGCTACTTCAACTGTATTGGATTTGGCTGCAACACTGTTAACTACTGAAACTCCAACAGTGTTTTGTTGACTCAAAGACTGCAACCAACCCTCCATCTGCATAGTTGTGAGTAGAAAATGAGGAGGAGGTAAACTGTCGCTTTAAGGACGTCAAATAAATAGCAATAAAAGGCAATGATTACATAATAAATATACTTTTATTAAACATATAAAGTCTCCTCTGAGATATCTCCATTATTTCTGCTGGTGCTGTTAGAAAACATCTACAGGATTACAGAAAGGTATAATATGTTGATCTAATGTCTAAACAGATATCAGAATAAATCGCATAAATCAAATTTAGAAAAACAATCTCCCAGATGAACTGAAGTCTCCCGATTTAAATCTTGGCTCAGACTCGTGTTGTCTTCAACAGTGAGGAAGACACGGTGGTGTGTTCTGATCCTTAAACAGTTTGACAATTCAAACCAGTTCAAACATGACTGGCCCCAGTACTCACCCTGCAAACTGATCTGTCTGACCACAGTTTAACGGGACTCGTTAACCGG